>JAZGLO010001033.1:2162500-2762500 GCA_036873155.1 Biomphalaria sudanica
AAAAACCTATAACAAGGTTACAAAGTTAGTTTGTGTGGAAACACAAACTCAAAATCGGCCGTCGACTCGGTCCACCGAAGCAGGTAAAAAGGCAGGTTTCAATATTTGCAAAACGAATATCAGAATAAATTCTATCAAAGTCAAATGATAGAGAAGAATGGAGAAAGAAGGTTGACAGATCTTGTGTGGTGCCCCAATGGTCTAGCTAACCAAGGGAGAGGTGAAGGGGAAGTTCATGGCCAAACTGACGTCATAGATTCAGGCGTGTGTCTTCGAGTCCGAAGATTAGTGAGGAATGCAGTATTTCCCGTGGTTGCGCAGCACCAGCTGTGACCTACATATTTTTTTCCACATCCAGGGCAAGCATAACCATTGTCCGCAGGTGGTCGATTTAGATTTTCTTTTCGCCGTCTGCGCCTGTCCTTGGCAGCCTAGTGCTCTCTTCTATGTCAGTTAAGGAAAGTTGACGCCTAAGCTGGTCTTTAAAGCGTTTCCGAGGGGCACCTGCTACCTTTACCACCTTTTAGCTCACCAAAAAAGGCTGCCTTTGGCATACGTTCGTCTCCCATACGGGATACGTTCCCTGCCCAGCGTAACTTTCGGACCATAAGAAGCCTCTCTATACTGTCCATATCATGTCATATAATGATTATCTAATTGATCTAATTGTTTTGTAAAAGTCAATCTCTTATTCAAAGTCTCAAGGAACAAGGTTACAAAGACAGTTTGTGTGGAAACACAAACTCAAAATCGGTCCCCGAAGTGGTCCACCCAGCCAGGTAAAAAGGTCGGTATCAATATTTTCACAAAGAACATCAGAATTAAATTCTATCAAAGACAAATGACAGAGAAGAATGGAGAAATAAGGTTGACAGATCTTGTGTGGTGCCCCAGCGGTCTAGCAGACCAAAGGATAGGTGAAAGTGAACGTGAAATTAAATGCGAACCTAGCCTAACTTATAATGAATATCTAATTGATCTAATTGTTTTGTAAAGGGTCAATCTCTTATTCAAATCCTCAAAAAAAGAATAAAACATTTTCGTAAAAAAAAAAAAAATTCCTTTAGTTCAGTGTTGTTTTGTGATTCTACGATACTGCAGTTCACGAGATCTAATGAAAACCTACTTATTAATTGTTGTTTTCAATTATGTGCAACTTATATGCATTCTAAATAGCTTTTTTTTTCTCTTAAAAAAAGTAAACATTATTTTGGGTTAAACTTAGTAGTTAGTAGGACAGAACTTACATAACTGGTAGTAGTTAGTAGGACAGAACTTACATAACGTAGCAATACAAATGTAGCAAAAATAATTTTTTAACAAAAAGTCTTAAACTATTTGCATAAATATATTAAATATATGGTAAGTAGTCGAGAGGCTAAGTGAGCTTGAACTTGGGTTGTCTTGGCTACCTAAAAGTGGGCTCGAGGTTCGACACCCGACTCGGGCAGAGTTGCGTTTACTGAGCGCCTAAAGGCAGCACGGAAAACCAACTCCTAGATACCCCCTCCCCCCCACTGGTCCACAAATGAGATTGGACCAAAGCGCTCTGAGCATGCTATAAGCATGAAAGTAGCGCTATATAAAATCTTAATATATATCTCTGTTACTAACTAGCCCCCCACGTTACTATTAATAGTGAATAGTGTATTTTTAGAATAGTGATTTTTTGTGATTTAAAATCCAAAATTACAGGTAAATAGGCGAGCAGCGTTAAAAAAAACACACAATTAAGAAAAACATACAGAAAATATATTTTAAAAAAAAAGCTTATATATATATATCAATTAGTTTCTCAAAACGCTTTGATTCTTCTATCACTTGTCTGAACCAGCAGGGAAAGGGATGGAGGGAAAACAAATGGGGTATCCATGTCAATGTTACCGTGATCGCTTTTTAAATACATATATAAAAGCAAAAAATTGACTGACAAGAATTCGCCAGCAAAGTTCTAATGAAAATATAAAGCTTTATTCTTAGTTTCGATCTTTAAAGTGGCGACCTATTAAGTGAATGAATATAATTATATTATAATGGACCAAAATAAAAAATGATAATGCATTAGGGCAGTTGTATTTCAAGAAGTAGATTCTTTGAATTTAAATCAGGATGTAAAGGAATGTATGTGTTATATTGTAATTGTAGAGATAGCTGCACGAATGATTCCAATTCTTTTTGAAACAAATAAAAAGGAATACAGAATGTAAGTTTTGTGACGAAATGGATTATTTCAGGCAAAGGTTAGCAAACTTCAGTCCCCTACCCGGCACTGAAAATTAACATGTCTATTTTTTAAAAAATATACTTAGTGGTACGACAAGTCCAATAACTCTATGAAATGAATCCATAAAAATCTGATAAATCTAGAGTTATTCTTCCTGTCCCTTCTCCACATTTTGACAATGTCACATCGAAGATCAACAGAAGCTGCATGAAGTCATGTGTTTGTTCGCCACTACAAGACATAATGCCTCAACTAACATTGGTTGGAAGCTACCCACTCAATCAATACACAGCTCTGAACATTTTATTACAATACAAACAGTCCTGGGTACCACAGTAAACATTTTAGTTTCCAAAATCTCATGGCAGCTTCAAATCGCCAAACAGAATTAGTTTTATGCTCTGAGACAATGCCGTATACGTCAAACATCATGACATATGAAGTAAGATTATAAACTGTCAAAAAGTATGAATAACTTGGTTCAAATAATTGTGCATGTCTTGCACATTTCTCAAATAAACTCGTGGTGCTATACATTATTTTTGTTTGTTATACATGTTTCAAATGTTCCTTCAGAATTTTTAAAGAAAATTACATCTTAGCTCAAACATCTCAGAACGACGAAGCGGGCAAGGTTCGAACCCGGGACCATGGAGAGCACCGAAATCCGTTCAGAGCTCATACCACACGACCAGACAGCCATAGTTCAAGACTTCAAAACACACACATACACTCTTGCATGCAAAGACTATCATCATCATCATCAACCGACTTTTGACTTGGGTCGTAAGTGTGCTGTGACGGTTCGCGTAACCAAATCTCTTCGCTCGGTCCATTCTTTCGAGCTGTGGAAACATTTTGTTTTAAAACTCTTACTAACAGCACATGTGGAAACACTCTCATATCTCAAATCATATAGAAACACTCTCTTTCTCAAATCATATAGAAACACTCTCATATCTCTATTCATATAGAAACACTCTCATATCTCTAATCATATAGAATCACTCTCATATCTCTAATCATATAGAAACACTCTCATTTCTCTAATCATATAGAAACACTCTCATATCTCTAATCATATAGAAACACTCTCATATCTCTTATCTTATCTTATATAATACAGACGTTACTTCAAAAAAGAAGATGATTACGTCCTACCAGTCATGCATTTAGTCATGCATATTAACCAATGACTTAAATTCTGCCAAGTCACTGGTTTTTCTGGCTAGCTCAGGCAACCCTTTCCATGCTCTAATAGCACTAGGGAAGAAGGAGTATTTGTACAAATTTGTCCTAGCATATGGGACGAGGAATGTGCCTTTATTTTTGTGTCTTTCAGAGTATTTTATTAAATTTTGTTTTTGTATTTGAAGATTATGGTTCAGTGTTTTATGTATAATTGCTACTTTACTTTTGAGTCTTTTGTCCTGAAGGCTTTCTAAATTTAGTGATTTTACTAATGGTGTTACTCTAGTCAAATGTGAATATTCGTTTGTTATGAATCTCACTGCTCTATTTTGTGTTTGTTCCAGTTTCTTAATGTTTTCTTGAGTTGAGGGGTCCCAAACGGTGGGTGCATATTCTATTATTGGCCTAACCAAGGTTAAATAACATTTTAGTTTTATGTTTTTATTTGATTTATAGAAATTTCTTTTAATAAACCCTAATGCTTTGTTGGATTTTTTTATAGTTTCATCAATATGTGGATTCCATGACAGTTTTTCATTTATTATAACACCTAGGTATTTTGCATTTTTAGTCTGTGTTACTGGTTTGCCATGAATAAGATAAGTGGAATTAATTTGTTTTAGTTTTTTTGTTACTCTTAACAACTGACATTTTTCTGGGTGGAAAGACATGCTCCAATTTGATTCCCATTTCTGTAATCCATCTAATTCTCTTTGTAAAATATCTGTGTCTTGTGTTGTTTTTATTGTTCTATATATTATGCAATCATCTGCAAATAATCTGACTTTTGTTCCTGAACTAATGCAATTTGGTAAATCCTTTATGTAAATTAAAAATAGTAGTGGACCCAAGACTGTTCCTTGAGGTACACCTGAGTTTACTGTTATTGGTGTTGATTTAGAGCCATTTATTATTACAGTTTGTTCTCTCCCTATCAGAAAATCTTTAATCCACTGATGCAGTGGACCATTAATGCCGAAATATTTTAATTTTTTAAGCAAACTATGGTGGTGAACTTTGTCAAAAGCCTTGGAAAAATCTAGTAAGATAGCATCTCTTTGTTCACTATTATTTAAACCTTTTGATAAATCATCAATTAGTCCTATTAGTTGTGTTTTACATGATCTATATTTCCTAAAGCCATGTTGGTATGGGGTGAGAACATTATGTTTGTCTAAGTGGTTTATAATGTTGCTACATATTATGTGTTATAGGATTTTACATGTGATGCTGGTAAGTGATACTGGTCTGTAGTTTCCTGGATCAGATTTTTCTCCTTTTTTAAATAGGGGGGTGACATTAGCTTCTTTCCAGTCCTTTGGTACTCTGCCCTGGTTAAGCGATGCCTGAAAGAGTATTTTGAACACTGGGGCTAGCTCATTGCTTAGTTCTTTGAGTAATCTAGCTGGAATACCATCAGGTCCAGACGCTTTATTTGGTTTGGTGTTGGATAATAGTTTTTGAATTCCATTTTCTTGTGCTACTAAATCTTCTATGTTGTCTACTTGGTTCAAATTAAGAAATATGTCTTTGTCTCCTGGGGCTGAGAATGCTGATGCAAAGTATTTGCTTAGGCTGTTTGCTTTAGTTTCATTATCATTATGTATTATGTTATGTTCATCTTTTAATGGCGCTATGCCTGTTGTTTCCATTTTCTTAGACTTAATGTATGACCATAGGTTTTTGTTGTTATCTTTAGATATTACATTGTTTATGTATTCACTCTGCAGCTGTCTGCTTACTTTTTGGGTTAGGTGTTTAATTTTTATATACTTTTTTAAAACTCTTTCTGCCTTGGTTTCTTTAAATTTTCTATATAGGTTTTCCTTCTGTTTACAAAGCTTCTTTAGTCTATTATTAAACCAGCATTTATTTATTTTGTTTGATGTGTATTTAGTTGGTATATGATTTTCTATAATGCTTTTAAGATGGTTTTTAATGAAATTCCAGAGGTCATCGACTGGTTGGTTAATGTCTTTTTCTAATAAGAATGTTTGTTGAAAGTTTAATGCAGCTTGGTGTAGTTGTGTTAGGTTACATTTATTCCAGAGTAAGATTTTTCTTTTGGGTTTTGTATTGGCTACTGTTTTTATCTGACTGTGTATTTTTATGATCTCATGGTCTGATAGACCAGGGATAATATCATAATCAACTACTAATCCAGGTCTGTTGGTTAAGAAGAGATCTAATGTGTTGTTTAATCTAGTTGGCTTTTTAATGATTTGATCTAAACTTAGGTTGTGTAAATTTTCTATGAAAAGCTCATTTATGTCCTTAAGGTTTTGGTGTTTATCTATGGTTAGTGTTTTCCAATTTATATCAGGTAGGTTGAAATCACCCATAATCCAAAAAACTGCATTTTTATTTGTCTCTTTAAGTGTAGTAATCTGATTACGTAGTTCCTGCATGGATTCTAAACTAGAATTTGGTGGTCTGTAAATGCTGCCTATTATTAGGGATGTTGAGGTGGTATTAATTTTACAAAATGTAGATTCTATATTTTTTGAGTTAGGTGAGGTAATTTCTTCTGCTATAAGAGTGTTTTTTATTGCTAAAAGAACTCCTCCATGATTATCAGCCCTATCTTTTCTAAAAATTTCATAATTACTATTGAAAATTTCTGCATTATCAATTTCAGGATGTAGCCAAGTTTCTGTTCCTGCAATTATGTCTGGTTTCTCACATTCTAATAAAATTTCTAAGTCTGCTGTTTTGTTCCTAATGCTTTGAAAATTTATTACTAAGGTTTTAAGGTATTTTGGTATTACTTCTTTAGTAGGTTTGTTTTGTGAGGCTGTTGTATTAATTTTAGCAGATTTAGGTTCTATTTGTTCTTAATTTAGAGTTTGTCCACCACCTGCATGTAGAGAATAGATTGCTACAGCTTCTGTCCAATGACCAGTGGCCTGATAGATGAGTCTCCCAATGGTTGTGAGGATCAACTCATTTAATAGCATTTTAATAGGCACTCAAGATGATTGATATGATAAACAGAGGACTACATTCTTGCAGCCAGGGACAGACCATGACGAATGAGACTGTCTACATATAGGCTTGGACTACTTTGTCCTAGACCTGATCAAATACGCCATTGGTGACTTTTGTGGGCGTGTGAAGTGTACACTAGAGAAAGATCTAAGTAACCGATACCTAATGTGGTCTCTAGTGTCCCAAGACATACATATCAAGATTTTTAAAAATCATTAGGAATCTGTAGAAATTTAATACAGATGTATATAAGAAGATCTCTAAAGCCTTGACTTTAGAAAGCAATATTAACTTTCTTCACGTTGCAAAGAAATATAAGAATTTTTTACTTCAGAAAGTAATATCAACATTTTTACTTCAGAAAGCAATATCAACTTTCTTGACTTTACCTTGCAATATCAACATTCTACACTTTAAAAAAATCAATATTCTTGACTTTAAAAAATTAATATTGACATTCTCGACTTAACAAATTAATATCAAATTTCTGGACTTCTGTGAGAAATATCACCATTTTTTTACGAGAGAAAGAGGGAGAGAGAGAGAGAGAGAGTTCTGTTAGGGATTAATATAATTCAAAGCACATCACAAATTGAACGCCTGATTATAGCATCAAAAACTTGTGAATCTAATCGTTTACCTATAGATTTAGTTCTATATGTTTACTTCGTAAGTCCAAGGACTGTTTAGTCCAAGTTCTCTAATAGAGCATTAAGGCTGTAAGTGGCGCTGCGAGACGTTTCATTACAGCCCCAGTATCCGACCTAAAACCCACTTACTGATTGGGTTACCTGTCACCGAACCAGCAAACCTCAAGCACAAATCCACGCAAAGGGAAGAAACTCGTTTACATCTCCGACTTGTCTGCTAAAGTCTGTCAGGCAAGGGCCGGCAACTCTATCTAGTTTTGTCCATGAAAACTTTTCGGACCTTTCCCCATCTCGCACAAGTTGATCCGATTTGCATGTTAAACTGTCTCAGGCCGAAACGTTTTCCCCTCTCATACCTAGTTCCATACAATTGTGCTGGTCTTCTAAACAGAATAGCTAAATATCAGAGTTCAAGACTTTCTATTTGGCCACAGTTTGAAGACGATAAACAATAGATTACTTCCTATGTGAATATAATTGCATAAAGTTGGTAAAGGGCTTATTACATACATAAGAACAAATGCTTATGTATTGATTTCACTGAGCTAGAATTCATATTTCCAGTAAACCTAGTGCTTATCTTATCTTATCTTATATAATACAGACGTTACTTCAAAAAAGAAGATGATTACGTCCTACGCGTCATGCATTTAGTCATGCATATAAACCAATGACTTAAATTCTGCCAAGTCACTGGTTTTTCTGGCTAGCTCAGGCAACCCATTCCATGCTCTAATAGCACTAGGGAAGAAGGAGTATTTGTACAAATTTGTCCTAGCATATGGGACGAGGAATGTGCCTTTATTTTTGTGTCTTTCAGAGTATTTTATTAAATTTTGTTTTTGTATTTGAAGATTATGGTTCAGTGTTTTATGTATAATTGCTACTTTACTTTTGAGTCTTCTGTCCTGAAGGCTTTCTAAATTTAGTGATTTTACTAATGGTGTTACCCTAGTCAAATGTGAATATTCGTTTGTTATGAATCTCACTGCTCTATTTTGTGTTTGTTCCAGTTTCTTAATGTTTTCTTGAGTTGAGGGGTCCCACACGGTGGATGCATATTCTATTATTGGCCTAACCAAGGTTAAATAACATTTTAGTTTTATGTTCTTATTTGATTTATAGAAATTTCTTTTAATAAACCCTAATGCTTTGTTTTTTTTTTTTTGGATTTTTTTATAGTTTCATCAATATGTGGATTCCATGACAGTTTTTCATTTATTATAACACCTAGGTATTTTGAGTTTTTAGTCTGTGTTACTGGTTTGCCATGAATAAGATAAGTGGAATTAATTTGTTTAATTTTTTTTGTTACTCTTAACAACTGACATTTTTCTGGGTGGAAAGACATGCTCCAATTTGATTCCCATTTCTGTAATTCATCTAATTCTCTTTGTAAAATATCTGTGTCTTGTTTTGTTTTTATTGTTCTATATATTATGCAATCGTCTGCAAATAATCTGACTTTTGTTCCTGAACTAATGCAATTTGGTAAATCATTTATGTAAATTAAAAATAGTAGTGGACCCAAGACTGTTCCTTGAGGTACACCTGAGTTTACTGTTATTGGTGTCGATTTAGAGCCATTTATTATTACAGTTTGTTCTCTCCCTATCAGAAAATCTTTAATCCACTGATGCAGTGGACCGTTAATGCCGAAATATTTTAATTTTTTAAGCAAACTATGGTGGTGAACTTTGTCAAAAGCCTTGGAAAAATCTAGTAAGATAGCATCTATTTGTTCACTATTATCTAAACCTTTTGAGAAATCATCAATTAGTCCTATTAGTTGTGTTTCACATGATCTATATTTCCTAAAGCCATGTTGGTATGGGGTGAGGACATTATGTTTGTCTAAGTGGTTTATGATGTTGCTACATATTATGTGTTCTAGTATTTTACATGTGATGCTGGTAAGTGATACTGGTCTGTAGTTTCCTGGATCAGATTTTTCTCCTTTTTTAAATAGGGGGGTGACATTAGCTTCTTTCCAGTCCTTTGGTACTCTGCCCTGGTTAAGCGATGCCTGAAAGAGTATTTTGAACACTGGGGCTAGCTCATTGCTTAGTTCTTTGAGTAATCTAGCTGGAATACCATCAGGTCCAGACGCTTTATTTGGTTTGGTGTTGGCTAATAGTTTTTTAATTCCATTTTCTTGTACTACTAAATCTTCTATGTTGTCTACTTGGTTCAAATTAAGAATTATGTCTTTGTCTCCTGGGGCTGAGAATGCTGATGCAAAGTATTTGTTTAGGATGTTTGCTATAGTTTCATTATCATTATGTATTATGTTATGTTCATCTTTTAATGGCGCTATGCCTGTTGTTTCCATTTTCTTAGACTTAATGTATGACCATAGGTTTTTGTTGTTATCTTTAGATATTACATTGTTTATGTATTCACTCTGCAGCTGTCTGCTTACTTTTTGGGTTAGGTGTTTAATTTTTATATACTTTTTGTAAACTCTTTCTGCCTTGGTTTCTTTAAATTTTCTATATAGGTTTTCCTTCTGTTTACAAAGCTTCTTTAGTCTATTTCTTTACTATAGTATAGACAAAGTGGGACCGTAAAGTTACCCCTTTGAGTCCTTGCGATCTCTTGATCCAGGTCTTGTAAAGGTCATCTACTTCCATGGCCAACGCGGTTAACGATGGTGTCATGTGGCCAGCACAATAACAAAAAGCGCATTTACTCTCCCAAACTTCAGGTAGGCTTACTCATTGGAGTTAAAGGAATTTGGGAGGGTCTTTAAAATCCTGAGGTTCAAAATTACACAGTCCTTATCGGGGTTCGAACTCAAAACATCAGTTCGAAAGCTAAGTGCATTGCCACTCAGCCATCAAGCCCATCACAAAGCGGGAAGTTCGAGTCTTAATTTTTAGTTGCATAACTTTGTGTATATTTTTTTTTTAATAACATTTTCTTTTAATCGGACGTTCTTTTTTGTTTGATCCTCAGTTAGTAAGTGGTCAGAGTTGAGCATCGAATTTTAGACAGAACTAGGTCAAAGCCAAGGACGTTCTGCAGGATGAAGACTGTGAGCAGGGTTGGAACACGAGACCATCGCAACTAGAGTTCGAAGGAAGCGCATGTAGACTCAGTGCTTGGAGGAGAATGTAACTTTACAACTGGAGGAGAATGTAACTTTAAAACTGGAGGAGAATGTAACTTTAAAACTGGAGGAGAATGTAACTTTAAAACTGGAGGAGAATGTAACTTTACAACTGGAGGAGAATGTAAGTTTAAAACTGGAGGAGAATGTAACTTTACAACTGGAGGAGAATGTAACTTTACAACTGGAGGAGAATGTAACTTTAAAACTGGAGGAGAATGTAACTTTACAACTGGAGGAGAATGTAACTTTACAACTGGAGGAGAGACAACAGGACCCAGTGACTTTTACTTTCACCAACCAATGTCTGTAGCAGCTGGTGGAGTCAGGTGGAGTCAGGTGGAGTTAGGTAGAGTCAGGTGGAGTCAGGTGGAGTCAGGTGGAGTCAGGTAGAGTCAGGTGGAGTCAGGTAGAGTCAGGTGGAGTCAGGTGGAGTCAGGTAGAGTCAGGTGGAGTCAGGTGGAGTCAGGTGGAGTCAGGTGGAGTCAGGTAGAGTCAGGTGGAGTCAGGTGGAGTCAGGTAGAGTCAGGTGGAGTCAGGTGGAGTCAGGTGGAGTCAGGTAGAGTCAGGTGGACATAGGGACTGGCTAAACTAACCAACGCACAGAGCATTTCATTTCGATTGTAAAAAAAGGCGGGGGGGCTGGAAAAAATGTTTATATATTCAGACTCTTTCGTTTTGATAAAATGCAAATATAAACATCTATAATTTTTATCATATTAATGGTAAGGCCTTCGATCCCGATGGTTAAGGTTGAGTGCAGTGTTTCACATGACTACGCAAACCCAGTTGCGACCTACATATTTCTCCACAGAGCTGTTATCTGCAGGCGGTCTGTTTAAGTTTTCTTTTCGTCTTCTGCGCCTGTCTTCAATCACGGCTTTTCTTTGGGTCTCAAATGTTTGTCCCGCAGCCTTTGTGAGGGCTCATATTAACTTACGTTAGAACTTGCTAAGAGTTTCTAGAAAATTCCATTAAAACAAATTGGGGCGTGAGAGCGTTGACTATTGCAGATTTAATGCGGCTAAATACTTTAGATCAGAAAGATGTGAGTTTTTTTAGACATCTCTAGGGTCTTATGTCTAGAGGTTGGTTTGCTTGATACTGCGTTACTACTAGGTGTTCGCTTGGTTCTGCGTTACTACTAGGTGTTCGCTTGGTTCTGCGTTACTACTAGGTGTTCGTTTGTACTAGGTGTTCGCTTGGTTCTGCGTTACTACTAGGTGTTCGCTTGGTTCTGCGTTACTACTAGGTGTTCGCTTGGTTCTGCGTTACTACTAGGTGTTCGTTTGTACTAGGTGTTCGCTTGGTTCTGCGTTACTACTAGGTGTTCGCTTGGTTCTGCGTTACTACTAGGTGTTCGCTTGGTTCTGCGTTACTACTAGGTGTTCGCTTGATACTGCGTTACTACTAGGTGTTCGCTTGGTTCTGCGTTACTGCTAGGTGTTCGCTTGGTTCTGCGTTACTACTAGGTGTTCGCTTGGTTCTGCGTTACTACTAGGTGTTCGCTTGATACTGCGTTACTGCTAGGTGTTTGCTTGATACTGCGTTACTGCTAGGTGTTCGCTTGGTTCTGCGTTACTACTAGGTGTTGCCAGTTTCTCGCGTCGCTGGTTCATGCCCTGGTTGGTGCAGTCCCTCATTTACTTGACACTTAATTCACTATATTCTCTCATTAAAGATGCGGTCTCTAGTGCCTTGATATGTGCAATATATAAGTTATCTTTCACTGTGTTTGCAAAGGTGGTTAAATGATAGTTAAGATTTAAAAAATGTGTGAATCACTGACTTTATTTTTTTACAAAGTTTACATTAACTCATTCCATCTGTCTGTCTGTCCGTCTGTCTGTCTGGTACATGTTTTGTACACGTTATTTCTCCCAGTTCTCATTTTCGGATCTGACACGGGACCCTCAATTATCAGTAAGCATATCACTATCAGTCATGGCTTATGTCGCAGGCTTTTAAAGATGTAAGAATTAGAGGGTTATAGATATTTTGGATCTCGCACGATCGACGTAATTTTATTTACCGACTGGCGCCTCTTGCGCTTGAGTTGCTTCCTATGCATGTTGTAAAATAAATATTTTTATAATGATTTAATTAATAGTAATAGCCGTTATTGTAAAACAAAAAAAATAGAAGAAAGGCCTCGCAAGCATTCATCAAATTAGACCTCGCAATTCGTAATTGGCCTTGGCTGTAAATGTCTAGTTCTTTCCCTTACATAAGCTTTTTTTTGTTGTTGTTTTTGCTTGTTTCTTTGTTGTTACAACTTTTAATGAAGCGAAATGATCCATGGACAAGTCATGGAACTATACTAGTTAAACTAATGCAATAGTTTTAATCAAGTGTACTCTCTAACACTACCACATGACAAAAAGAAAGCGCATGTCTGCAGCGCCACCTATGTCACAGCGGCCAGCCTAGATAAGTGAAATTGTATGTTGGTGAGGCTTGATTCAACTCCGGGAGTGCTCCGATGCCAAAGGAATAACAACCACATTACGAGAGAGCTTAGAGAGAGACAATGAGAGAGGGTGGGCGGGGTTACATTAGCCTAGAGCTACAGTTAATGAGGTAGCCAAACAGACTATGCCAGAGTTTGTGTACTATTTTTATTGTTATTAATACTATCATTCCCAATGCAATGAAATACAGTTCTGTCTGTTTACAGGGGGACAAAATGGCCGACGATAATGAAGTGACAAAACAAAAGCGACAGACACGAGGTCAATAGGGGCGGGCTCGTTTCTATAGCATGGCGTCCATAGTTGGGAGGGGAGGGGGTCATTTACAAGTCAGATACATCATCAAATGCTGATGCCGGGGCTGGGAAGGGTGAAATTTCTTCTTGGTACTCAAGCTACGTATTTGTAGCGAAACAGTATTGAGGTCTTGCTGCTAAAGCATTGGCTGGACAACTCATCCGAAAGAGCGAAATATATTTCTATTTGAATCAAGTTGCTTTAAAGAGCCAATTTTGTTTTTAGCTTAAGGTTAATATGAATGGAGATAATCAGGATAAATCGAGATTACTTGTACGAAATATGTCTTAGTTTGAATAACAGTGCATTCTTAAACAAACTTAGTGAATGATTTGTACTTTAATATCATAGTATTTAACTTGTTATATTTTTATGCAAATATTATTTTATATAAGAATGATACTAATTGTGAACAATTAACTTGCATTTTCTAAAAATGTAAAGGTCAAATTTGTTTGTTGTTGTTTTGTATTTTAATCGTGATTCCAAAGTCTCAGTCGACAGTCGATTTCTTAATTTAGTCTTGTTGAGGTTCCTGCTTAATCATTCTTGTACTGATAAATATCTTACTTAGACTTAGGTCCTCCCGCGCCGTTTGGCTTATTGGGCGGCAAGCTGTCTCCACAAATATCTGTCACTGGCAATGTTTGAAGCCTCCTCCCACCTGGTGTCCACTGTTCTGTGGTCCTCCATGTAGGTGTGGCGCCAAGTCAATGATATTCCATGGCTGAACTAGACATTTAGTGGTCAAATCCCAGTCTTTACCGGGTTAGGAACTCGAGATCCTCGGTTTGGGGGCCAAGCGCTTTTACACTCAGCCATCACGTTACCTTCTTTCAGTAAAAGTTTGTCATTGATTAAAACTTGTGTCCATAGAGTTTTCTTGTCTTCTTTTTTTTTTTTACTAGATCTTGTCTTTTTAGAATATGTCATGTGACTTCATTGAGCATAACAAAACTAACCAGCTGTAAAGGGCAATGATGCCACCTTTAGTCAATGTCTATTTCAATTACAAAGGGAATTTATATTGGAATACATAGGAAATGTTCAATCTGAAAGGGCATCTTGATGTATTCTTAAAAGCGCTTGCGTCACCTGAAAATTATTTAAGTAAAATCCGTCATCCAAACCACGCAACTAAATCTCTAAAGCCTTAGTGCTACACCTCTGTAAAGCCTTAGTGCTACACCTCTCTAAAGCCTTAGTGCTACACCTCTCTAAAGCCTTAGTGCTACACCTCAGTTATCTGATAAAGTTAAAATGGAAAAGAAAAACAATGAATGTATTAATTAGCCGTGTATACAATGTAAAACACCTTCTCTGATTATCTCGCGTGTGTCATCACTGATAAGCTTCGCTTTGGTCGAATGGTATGAAGACCAGCTTGTCGATTCAGTGTAGCGTTTTTCAATCAGTCTTATTCAGAGTCTCTTAAAGCGTTGCTGTGAAATTAATGTCATCGCCTGGTGCAACCGTAATACATGTTTGTCTAGGGACACAGAACCATCAGCATCCATTAGAATGTATGGGCTTGTATTGAGAAATAAGTCAACACTGTTGCAGATTTTCATACATGGCTGAAAGACTATACTTAGCTTGCTTTTTTTTTTGGTGTATCCGGTGTACACAATACAGGAAGTGTTGATAAGCTAGGTGTTTTAATGTCAGTGTTTTAATATTTGTGCACTTTTTAGCACTGCAGAATCAAATTTCAAAAGCATTTCCGTTAGTTTTATTAACTAATTTCTATACAGAGGAGGTAGTAGACTTTCACTCTACGACTTACAACTTATTGAAAGATCAGCTGTCACACATTGAGATCTTGTTGGAATTACAGCTTAATTTTTTTTTAGTTGGCAACAGTGAAGCGTCCTTGACCTTATTTAGTTCATGGTGAGAATCAGCACTGGACTAACGCTGGGGTCCACCCATCAACTCAACACATGGGAGAGGGGCCCCATAGCTGAAAAAAAAAAAAGGTCGAGTCCAATGGAACTGAAACCATGCAGCAATGCGGGATGATGTTTCAAGTGACCCCGGAAAGTCATGCGTCAAGGGCAGGTTAAGTCTCGCAGGCCGTAGTTTGGGCATGACTGGACTAAAGTTAACAAATATGTAGGATGTGTCGTTAAATAAAAACACAGATGGCAATAGATTTTTGTTTAAAACAAAAGCTTAAGTTTGAAAAAAAAAGTTCATAGATTAAAACTTTTTTATCGAAAAGATCAATGTTAGTTAATAATGATTGTCAATACATTTATGTGTTGTTTTGAAATTTGATCTAAGTTCTAAAAGAAGTGCACAAAATGTATTGCAAGGTTTTGAAAATGAATAGTTCAATTATACTTGGATACCTCTGACACAAAAAGATACTGTGACCTCATTCTACTTTATTCTAGAAGCGCAGTCAGGTCCAAGAAAGTCACAAGAGTAATCAGGTGTTAATTATAATTAACCAATCAGAGAAAGAGGTCAGGGGGAGAAAAAGGTCAGTTTTTAGAAGGTGATAGCTAATAGAAATATTTAAATAGAAAGTCAGTTTCTAGAAGGTGATAGCTAATAGAAATATTTGAACAAAAAGTCAGTTTCTAGAAGGTGATAGCTAATAGAAATATTTAAATAGAAAGTCAGTTTCTAGAAGGTGATAGCTAATAGAAATATTTGAACAAAAAGTCAGTTTCTAGAAGGTGATAGCTAATAGAAATATTTGAACAAAAAGTCAGTTTCTAGAAGGTGATAGCTAATAGAAATATTTGAACAAAAAATTAGTTTCTAGAAGGTGATAGCTAAGAGAAATATTTGAACAAAAAGTCAGTTTCTAGAAGGTGATAGCTAATAGAAATATTTGAACAGAAAGTCAGTTTTTAGAAGGTGATAGCTAACAGAAATATTTGAACAAAAAGTCAGTTTCTAGAAGGTGATAGCTAATAGAAATATTTAAATAGAAAGTCAGTTTCTAGAAGGTGATAGCTAATAGAAATATTTAAATAGAAAGTCAGTTTCTAGAAGGTGATAGCTAATAGAAATATTTAAATAGAAAGTCAGTTTCTAGAAGGTGATAGCTAATAGAAATATTTCAACAAAAAGTCAGTTTCTAGAAGGTGATAGCTAATAGAAATATTTAAATAGAAAGTCAGTTTCTAGAAGGTGATAGCTAATAGAAATATTTGAACAAAAAATTAGTTTCTAGAAGGTGATAGCTAATAGAAATATTTGAACAAAAAGTCAGTTTCTAGAAGGTGATAGCTAATAGAAATATTTGAATAGAAAGTCAGTTTCTAGAAGGTGATAGCTAATAGAAATATTTGAACAAAAAGTCAGTTTCTAGAAGGTGATAGCTAATAGAAATATTTGAATAGAAAGTCAGTTTCTAGAAGGTGATAGCTAATAGAAATATTTAAATAGAAAGTCAGTTTCTAGAAGGTGATAGCTAATAGAAATATTTAAATAGAAAGTCAGTTTCTAGAAGGTGATAGATAATAGAAATATTTCAACAAAAAGTCAGTTTCTAGAAGGTGATAGCTAATAGAAATATTTAAATAGAAAGTCAGTTTCTAGAAGGTGATAGCTAATAGAAATATTTGAACAAAAAATTAGTTTCTAGAAGGTGATAGCTAATAGAAATATTTGTACAAAAAGTCAGTTTCTAGAAGGTGATAGCTAATAGAAATATTTAAATAGAAAGTCAGTTTCTAGAAGGTGATAGCTAATAGAAATATTTGAACAAAAAGTCAGTTTCTACAAGGTAAATAGCTAATAGAAATATTTGAATAGAAAGTCAGTTTTTAGAAGGTGATAGCTAATAGAAATATTTGAACAGAAAGTCAGTTTTTAGAAGGTGATAGCTAATAGAAATATTTCAACAAAAATCAGTTTCTAGAAGGTGATAGCTAATAGAAATATTTGAATAGAAAGTCAGTTTCTAGAAGGTGATAGCTAATAGAAATATTTGAATAGAAAGTCAGTTTCTAGAAGGTGATAGCTAATAGAAATATTTGAATAGATAGTCAGTTTCTAGAAGGTGATAGCTAAAGGAAATATTTTAATAGAAAGTCAGTTTCTAGAAGGTGATAGCTAAAGGAAATATTTGAATAGAAAGTCAGTTTCTAGAAGGTGATAGCTAATAGAAATATTTGAACAAAAAGTCAGTTTCTAGAAGGTGATAGCTAATAGAAATATTTGAACAAAAAGTCAGTTTCTAGAAGGTGATAGCTAAAGGAAATATTTGAATAGAAAGTCAGTTTCTAGAAGGTGATAGCTAATAGAAATATTTGAACAAAAAGTCAGTTTCTAGAAGGTGATAGCTAATAGAAATATTTGAATAGAAAGTCAGTTTCTAGAAGGTGATAGCTAATAGAAATATTTGAACAAAAAGTCAGTTTCTAGAAGGTGATAGCTAATAGAAATATTTGAATAGAAAGTCAGTTTCTAGAAGGTGATAGCTAATAGAAATATTTTAATAGAAAGTCAGTTTCTAGAAGGTGATAGCTAATAGAAATATTTAAATAGAAAGTCAGTTTCTAGAAGGTGATAGCTAAAGGAAATATTTTAATAGAAAGTCAGTTTCTAGAAGGTGATAGCTAATGTTATATTATCACAATACACTAACAATACTGATGTTTAAAAGTTACACTCCATTTTTATTAACGTGAAAACAAGGAGAGAACAACCAGCAGAGACTAATACACAGTGAATACACACTACTGACACACTTAAGAGTAAACCGTGAACACGTGAACATACTGACAGTAGAACAAGGGAGACTACATGAAAACAAACAAACACACATACAACAGACATAAACATAAATACACATATAAATGTAACATCCTCCGGTGTTTGAGGTTAGTCATATACATAGTCACTAGTTCTTGTGGATTTGACCACTCGGCCTGACCTAGTTGTATACGTTGTCGATCTGTGAGACCCGTCTTCTATATGGCTCTCAGGTCTCTGAGCATTAGGCCTACTTTCATCTGTGCAGGGTGCATCCACAGGTGCGGGGTTGTCAGGCTCGGTCGTACCTGTTGGTGTAGGCGCATTCGTTTCAGCAGGCAGTGGGATTCTTCGTAAGTGAAGTCTATTTCTGCGATAAAACTCCTCCGCCCGATTCAACTTCATACGACCGTTGTTGTAACTGACGAGTTATAACTCCCTTTTACCAACGCTCATGGCCACGCGACCTTGACTTTAGTCTCACCTCTTCACCCTTAGCAAGGGGAGGTAAATCTTTAGCGTGGGAGTTGTAGTAAATCGCTGATCTCCTCTGGTTTTCTTTCAGCGCTTTTCTATGTTTCTGAGTATCCAGAACTTGAGGTTTCAACAGGCTTTTAGCTATAGGCAGCAATGTTCTGATTCTTCTGTTAAAGAATGCCTGTGATGGGCTAGTACCAGTTTTATTCGGGGTGCTTCTATGATTAAGTAAAGCCATGAACTGATCTTTATTTTTAAGAAATAATGTCTTTACAGTCTTCACGGCTGATTCAGCTTTTCCATTTGATCTGGGATAGTGGGGACTGCTTGTCAAATGGTTGAAACTCCAATCGTTGGCGAATTTTGCGAAGCTGTCCGAAGATAGCTGAGGTCCATTGTCAGAGACCACTGTGGATGGGATGCCATATCTAGCGAAATGGGCTTTAAGTTTTCTTATGACAGTTTCTGAACTAGTGTTCTCTAGACGATCAACTTCGCAGAAGTTACTGTAGTAGTCCACACACACAAGATAGTCTTTGCCGTCAAGTGTGAATAGATCAACACCAACCCTTTCCCAGGGGTGTGTGGGAACTTCATGATTCATTAAAGTCTCTTTCTGTTGATTGGGTTGAAAAGCTTGACATATTTCACAAGTTGAAATATAATGCTTTATGTCACCGGTCATTCCTGGCCAGAATAAACTCTCACGAGCTCTTTTTAGACATCCTTCAATGCCTGAGTGTGTAGAATGAACTTCTCTTTTCATTTCTAATCGTAGTGACTTGGGCACTACTACTCTTTCACCTTTGAATATAAGCCCCTCTTGAACTGACATTTCGTCTCTGAAATTATAATAAGGCGTTAGCTGATATGGTAGAAGATGCTTGCCTTCTGGCCAACCTTGATTAATTGTGATTAGAAGTTTTTGAAGCGTCCTATCTTTCTCGGTTTCTTCCTTTAGTTTCTGTAGTCTTTCTTCCCCAATTGCTAGAAAACTGGCCATATTTATGAGCTCAAACTCCCCTTGACTGTTTGCTGATGACTTGATATGAGCTCTTGAAAGTGCATCGGCAAGATACATTTCTTTTCCCTTTTTATAAATTACAGTTATGTCATAGTTTTGTATGCGCAACATCATTCCCTGCAATCTTCGAGGAGCAGCTGAGAGAGGTTTAGCCATTATTGCTTCAAGAGGTTTGTGGTCACTTTCAATGGTTATATGTCGACCAAACGTGTATTGGTGGAACTTATCCAGTGCAAATACAATTGCTAGCATTTCTTTCTCGATCTGTGCGTATCTAGTTTCAGTATCAGTCAAAGATCGACTTGCGTAAGCTATGGGCTTACTTTCCTGCATTAGGACAGCGCCAAGACCATTTTGGCTGGAATCACACTGTATGGTCAATTCTTTAAGTGGATTGTAGAATGCTAGCACAGGAGCTTGAGTCACCATAGATTGTATGTCACAGAATGCACTGTCATGTTTTCTCGACCATGACCAAGGGATATCTGTATGAAGTAGCTGCCGAATTGGTTCAATGACGTCGGATAGTTTGGGTAGGAATTTAGCAAGATAGTTCACAAACCCACAAAAGCGCCGAACTTCCTCAACGTTTGTTGGTTTGTTCATTTCTTTAACAGCCTTTACCTTTTCAGGATCAATCTTTAAACCATCACTTGTAATTAGATGTCCCAGAAATGTAATTTCTTTCATTTTAATCTCAGCTTTTTCTTTGTTCAGTTTAATTCCCACAGAGCGACATCTCTCAAATAATGCTGTAATATTCTTGTCATGGTCATGGGAAGCTGTTTCCCATGTGTCTCCGGAACCATAGACTATAATATCATCAGCTACACCAATCACACCTTCAAGACCTTCAAGAGCAGCATTTAAATGTTTCTGAAACAGTTCTGAGCTCACAGATGTTCCAAATGGTAATCTTCTCCACTTGTAACGTCCAAAGGGTGTCTGAAAAGTTGTTAGCAAACTCGATGCTTCATCCAGATGCACATGCCAATATGCATTTGCAAGGTCCAGTTTTGAAAACACTTTTGCATTCGATAATCTAGGAAGCAAGTCTTCCATTACTGGAAGGGGAAAACGTTCTCTTTTAAGTGCCTTGTTGAGAGGACGAGGATCTAAACAGATACGGAGTTTTCCAGATTTTTTAGTTGCAATCACCATTCGACTGACCCAGTCAGTAGGTTTATCAACAGGCTCAATGATTCCTTTTTCTGTTAGCAGTTCTAACTCAAACTGTACTTTAGCCTGCATAGCTAAAGGTACACGACCAGATGGACATGTAACTGGTGTTATGTCATGATTCACTTCTAAGTGTACAACACCAGGTAATTCACCCTGCTGATCATCAAATACATCAGAGAACTGTTCAAATATTTTTGTCGATAACCTTGGTAGAGGCTTATCAACACTTTCAACCTTGTCAACACTTTCAAAAGTATGATAGTTAATTGTAATTAGTCCCATTTTTTCTGACGTTTTCTTCCCTAACAGGGGAGTTAAGTCATCTCTCACAACCACGAAATCAACACGATATCTCTTGTTGGTCCTTGGATTTTGTACTACGATTTGTACCTTTCCAATAGGTATGAGTGTGCTACCGTCATACACACGTAGCTTGCTTTGAGTGGGACAGATTTGTGCAGATTTAATAAGCTTCTTAGGGATGACATTAACGCTGGCACCCGAGTCAATCTGACACACAATCTTCTCACCAGCTATGATCATTTCAGCTTTTATGATTTTATTGTTTAGTCCACCTTGTACAGCAAGCACAGCCTCATCATTAGAAGATAACGAATAACAATCATCACTGTCTTCATGCACATATTGCAGTTTCTTTTGGTTGCATTGAATGCCGAAATGATTTTTTTGTTTACAGTTATTACATATTTTACCCCACGCAGGACACAGTTCCTTTTTGAACGGGTGGTTTTGTCCACAAAATTTACATTTGCGCTGTTTATGAGCAGCATTTTGTTGTAGAATGTTTTTGCGAGACGAGACAGCGAACGCCTCATCCTGAGGTGGTGAGGCATCAGATGTAGGCCTACCTGTCTCTAGTACCTGTAGTTGCAAGTCAGCAGCTTCATTAGCCTTGCAGATTTCTATACAAGTCTTGAGTGTTAGTTTATGTTCTTGTAAGAGTTCTTTCTTTGTCTTTGTGTCTCTGATGCCAACTACCATTCGGTCTCTTATTAATGACTCTTCAAGATGGTCACAAAAATTGCAGGTTTTAGCGAGTGTGCGTAGAGCTAGTAGGTAATCCTCTACGGTTTCTTGTGGCTTCTGCTGTCTGTTGTTGAAAACATATCTTTCATAAGTTTCATTTTTTAAACCAATGAAGTGCTCATCAAATGCACATATTATGTCTTGAACATTATGCTTTGGTTTAAAGGTGATACTGTTGTATACTGCCAACGCCGCTGGGCCGATAGTGTGCAAGAACAGTGCTTTGGCATACTCTTCATCTATATCGTTGATTCTCTCGATAGTGCAGTAGTTCAGCCACATTTGCTTGAAAAGCTTCCATTCCTCACACCCTTTCTTCACATTTAAAGGAGGTGGAGGGTTAATTCTTGGTTTAAAGTTAGTTTTACTTACAGTTTCCATTTTAGAACTTTTAGAAAGCTGCCACCATGTTATATTATCACAATACACTAACAATACTGATGTTTAAAAGTTACACTCCATTTTTATTAACGTGAAAACAAGGAGAGAACAACCAGCAGAGACTAATACACAGTGAATACACACTACTGACACACTTAAGAGTAAACCGTGAACACGTGAACATACTGACAGTAGAACAAGGGAGACTACATGAAAACAAACAAACACACATACAACAGACATAAACATAAATACACATATAAATGTAACAGCTAATAGAAATATTTGAACAAAAAGTCAGTTTCTAGAAGGTGATAGCTAATAGAAATATTTGAACAAAAAGTCAGTTTCTAGAAGGTGATAGCTAACAGAAATATTTTAATAGAAAGTCAGTTTCTAGAAGGTGATAGCTAATAGAAATATTTGAACAAAAAGTCAGTTTCTAGAAGGTGATAGCTAATAGAAATATTTAAATAGAAAGTCAGTTTCTAGAAGGTGATAGCTAATAGAAATATTTGAACAAAAAATTAGTTTCTAGAAGGTGATAGCTAATAGAAATATTTAAATAGAAAGTCAGTTTCTAGAAGGTGATAGCTAATAGAATTATATGAATAGAAAGTCAGTTTCTAGAAGGTGATAGCTAATAGAAATATTTGAACAGAAAGTCTCTAGGTTTCTAGAAAAAGACGATTTGAAAAGGTCTAACCGGAGTCTTTGAGCTGTTACAGTGTCCTTGGGTAGCTTTGGGTCCACGTTGTTGTTTAGTTCAAGTTCAAAGATAGAAAATTCAGTTGTAAAGTTGTATCAGTACAAAGTTGTATCAGTATAAAGTTGTATCAGTATAAAGTTGTATCAGTACTGTCACGTATTACGAATTGAATTCTACTTTTAAATGGCTTGCCTAGGGGAACGTGACAATAGAAAAGGAGTTGTGTCACTTATCTTAAGTCTGAATTTAATCAAAGACTTACAATGAATAACAAAAAAAAAAAAAAAAATGACACAAGAAATCGGAAGGTAAACTATCAACTTAATGTTTAATCAAATATAAAGTTACAAGAAAGAAAAATAAACATTTACTCAATACAGAATTGATGTGTTGACCAAAACCCTTTTACAAAAATGGCATGTAAAAATATTACAATACAAGAGTTTGAAAATGTAATTACAAATACAAGCAAGGCCTTGAATAAAAAAAAAACTTACACGATCAAGTGGTATACCACGCACGGGTAGCGCAATGTCTCCGCTATTCTGTCCCACGGCTGTCTCCGTATGTCTGTCCGTCAACGTTACGCGAGCGGTCTTATATAATCTACCGCGCGTCGATATCTCGTAATTTCTAGAATAGAAAGTCATCAACACCCAGATCTAGAACGCTCTTCAAAGAGACAGAAGAAAAAAAAAACACCCTCCTTTCAACCAGAGGTACACACACAGGTCAAGGACCGGTCACTGTCTGTGTGGCTTGACTCTTGAAGAATAAAAAAAAACTTATTACACAAAGGGCAGACAACCTCCCCGTCTCTCGACCGCAACAGGTCAAAGAAAAAAAAACAATGCCTAGATACGTAACACCTCCCTCCTAAAAATAAAAAGTTTACATTTCCACGAAATGGAAATCTTTTTAGAATTACAAAAAATATTTACATTACAGAATGTATTTATCATGATATATATAAAAAAAATATACATCAAAATACTTTTTACACTCTAGATAAGGCATCGGCGATAACATTTTCGCTGCCTTTTATGTGTTTAAGATCTAGGTTGTACTCTTGTAAAAATAAACTCCACCTGAGAAGTCGTTGGTTCTTGCCAGACATTTTGTGGATAAATGTAAGGGGATTGTGGTCAGTAAATACAACCAGTGGCCATCTGGACCCACTGATATAAAAATCAAAGTGTTGTATAGAAAGAATCAACCCAAGACATTCTTTTTCCACAGTAGAATAATTTCTTTGATGTCTATTAAATTTCTTGGAAAAGAAACAAATAGGGTGCTCTACTTGGAAATTATCTTCTTGGTAAAGGACTGACCCAACACCTGTGTCACTGGCGTCAATAGCTAACCTAAAAGGTTTTCCGAAGTCAGGAGCCATCAAAATGGGGGAGCTAGATAATATCTGCTTGATCTGGTTAAAGGCTTTCTGACATTCATCCGTCCAAGTAAATCGGACGTTCTTTCTCAGGAGGTTTGTTAAAGGACTGACAATGACAGAAAAATTTTCGCAAAATTTTCTATAATATCCAGACATTCCCAAAAATCTTCGAAGTTGTTTCCGGTCAGCAGGGATAGGGAAAGCTTGGATAGCTTCTACTTTGGCCATTACAGGTTTCACCTGGCCTTGTCCTACAATATGGCCTAAGTATTGGATTGAAGCCTGGCAAAAATCACTCTTACTCAGGTTTACAGTAATTTTTGCATGTAAAAGTTTAGTAAAAAAACAATGCAGTTGTTTACAATGGCTTGAAAAATCTTGGCTAAAAATTACTACATCGTCTATGTATGCGTGGCAATTCTCCATGTCAGCAAGCAGGGCATTTATCATTCTCTGGAAAGTGGCAGGAGCATTCTTCATGCCAAATGGCATCACTTTGTATTGGTACAGACCATCAGGGGTGACAAAGGCGGAGATTTCCTTTGCCCTATCAGTCAGGGGAACCTGCCAATAACCTGAAAGTAGGTCTATTTTGGTGATGTACTTAGCGTCACCAATACGATCTATGAGATCGTCTATCCTAGGGATAGGAAACGAATCGGTCTTTGTTACAGCATTTACCTTACGGTAGTCTGTACAAAAACGATAAGTCTTGTCCTGTTTAGGTATCAAGATACATGGGGAGCTCCAGCTACTGGAACTTGGTTCAATGAGGTCATTTTCAAGCATATACTTGATTTCTGACCTAAGTATGGCAAGTTTTTCAGGGTTGACCCTGTAAGGATGCTGCTTGACTGGAGTAGCCTCGCCAACATCTACATCATGCATTATAACATTAGTCTGTTTTGGTACATCAGAAAAAATGTCATTATATTCATTAATGAGCTTCATGATAACTGGCCTTTCTGTCGAAGACAGATGAGACAGTTTTACATCCAAATTCTGTAATACAAAAGAAATAGGTATTTTGTATTGTCCAAATTTCTCCTTTACAATATCATCATCAATAGGAGAAACATGGCTATTTGAACAACTTTTGACTGTATTTAAAACACAATTACTCTTATCTGAGTGATCTGGCCTAGATACATAAGGCTTCAGCATGTTTATGTGACATAGCTGAGTCTTTTTCCTACGGTCAGGAGTTTTGATTGTGTAATTGAGGTCACTAATTTTGGTCTCAATTTCATAGGGACCAAAGTATCTGGCTTGCAAGGGTTGACCTGGTATGGGCAAAAATACAAGCACCTTATCCCCGGGAGAAAATTCTCTAACACGGGCCTTTCTATCATACCAGCGTTTCATGCTGGATTGGGTGTTTTGTAAGTTATTTTTGGCCAGAACACAAGCATCATAAAGTCTAGTTTTAAACTTACTTACATAGTCTAAAAGTCCTTCAGTGGCTGTTGGTGACAACAAAGTCTCTTTTATACATTTCAAGGGACCGCGCACCGAATGGCCAAAGACTAAGTCAAAAGGGCTGAATCCCAACGATTCCTGGACGGATTCACGGGTTGCAAACAGCAGCATGTGGATTCCTTCGTCCCAGTCTTTTTCGTGCTCAAAGCAATAGGTTCGGATCATGTTCTTGAGAGTCTGATGGAATCGCTCAAGAGCGCCTTGCGACTCGGCATGATACGCACTTGACATGCAGTGTTTGATGCCCAACTGAGTCATGACTTGCTTGAAAAGATTGGCCGTGAAATTCGTTCCTTGGTCCGATTGGATGGACTTTGGTAGACCAAATAGAGTAAAGAACTTGATTAAGGCCTTCACAATGTTTGATGCTTTTATGTTCCTTAGAGGAATAGCCTCAGGAAAACGAGTTGAAGCACACATAATGGTCAACAGGTATTGGTTGCCAGCTTTTGTCCTTGGGAGAGGACCAACACAGTCAATAAGTACTCTGCTGAAAGGTTCTTCAAAGGCTGGAATCGGCTTCAGAGGAGCAACAGGGATCTTTTGATTTGGCTTGCCAACCATCTGACAGGCATGACAGGATCGGCAGTACTGGATGACATCTTTCTTCAAACGTGGCCAGAAGAAGTGGGACATAATCTTGTGGTATGTCTTGTGGATGCCGAGATGACCTGACATTGGTGTGTCATGAGCCAGATTCATGATGTACGCTCGGTATCTTTATGGTAACACGATTTGATGGCATATTCTCCATTCTTCTTCGTTGGATGCGTCTGGAGGTTTCCATTTCCTGAAGAGCATATCATCTTGGATGTAGTAGCACGTTGATGCTAGCTCTGCCTCTTGTGATGTCATTGCGGTTTCTCGGAGTTTGGCGGGCTCTGGATCCTTCTTTTGGTCCTCAATCAACTGTTTTCGAGTTGATGCCGGCTTTTCAGAATTTGGCGTTGGTTCTTCTTCAAGAGAAGCAAAGAATGTGGTGCTCAAGTCCACATCATCGTGGTTACTGTTGGCTTTGATGACGTTCTCTTCTTGAGATGCTTTCAACCTCATTGCCCTTGTTACTGCACACGCTGGATATAACTCTAGGTCTTCCTCGGGTGTGGCAGATAAGTCGGGTGTTTGAGTGACGATGGGTTCGGCTATCACCTTTCCACCTGCTAAGTCATTGCCTAACAGCAATGAGATGCCTTCCAATGGTAATGTTGGTCGGACACCTACAACAACCGGTCCAGTAATGAGATTTGACTTTATGTCGATTAGATGTAGAGGCACATCTATACATCCAAGCTCTACGCCTCGTAACAGGATGCTCTTCCCAGTCGATGATGATTTAGACAAGGGCAAGATACCCTCTAAAAGTAACGATTGTGAGGCACCTGTGTCTCTCAAAATGGTGATAGGTCGTAGACTTGTAGAATCACCGGGTAGTGATACGAATCCTTCCGAAATGAAAGGCTTAAAATCCTCTAATAAAACATCAATTTTGGTTGATGCAGACTGGACTTGGGTCGAACTCTCGCTGGAGTCATTGACATCTCTAGGAGACGCAGTGGAGAAACTCTTTCTTGAGTCAGTAGAACATCTTGTGGATGTATTTGGAGAACTCTTGATGGAGTCATTGGAACATCGGGGTGATGTCTTATGGGAACTCTGGATAGAGTCATGGGAACATCGGGATGATGTATTATGGGAACTCTGGATAGAGTCATTGGAACATCGGGGTGATGTCTTATGGGAACTCTGGATAGAGTCATGGGAACATCGGGGTGATGTATTATGGGAACTCTGGATAGAGTCATGGGAACATCGGGATGATGTATTATGGGAACTCTGGATAGAGTCATTGGAACATCGGCTTGATGTATTTGAAAAACTCTTGTTTGAGTCATTGGAACATCGGCTTGATGTATTTGAAAAACTCTTGTTTGAGTCATTGGAACATCGGCTTGATGTATTTGAAAAACTCTTGGTTGAGTCATTGGAACATCGTAAAGATGAATTTGAAGAACTCGCTGTTGAGTCATTTGAACACCGTGGAGACATTTTCGGAGAGTCTTGTACAGTCAATACATTTGAAACAGGTGGTGTCGAGGTATTCTTGATATGACTTGATGATGAGGGAGTAAACCTCGCCGACCACTGTACTGTGCAAGCGCTGACTTTTGAAGGAGCTTTTTCGTTCTCTTCCTCAATTTCCAACAATCGTCAACTTTATGGCCTTCTCGTTTGCAGTAGGAACAAGTAGCTTTACTTGTAGTAGGTTTTCTGTCATTTGTACTGCTGTTCTTGATGGAGTTGCTAGCAATGGACTCAGGCTGTTTGACTTGTTTTGGCTTGACATCCGTCGTATACTTGGCAAATTGATGTGATATTATATAATCGTCTGCCAACACTGCAGCCTTGTGCACATCTTCCTCGCCACGATCAGCTATATGCGTACGGACGTCCAGCCGCACACAACTCTTGAACTCTTCCATTAGCATTAGGTTCTTGAATTTGGCAAAGTCGGTGCCGATTTCCTTGGAAGTGAGCCATTTCTCAAAGCGTCGCTCCTTTTCCCGCAGGAATTCTACATGGGTTTGGCCATCCGATTTGCAACAATCCCTGAATTGCTTTCGGTAAGCTTCCGGAACAAGTTCATATGCCTTAAGAATTAAGGCCTTAACAACATTATAATCTTTTTGTTGTTCAATGGTCAAAGAACAAAATACCTCTGCAGCTCTACCAGTCAAAACTGTTTGCAGCAAAGTGGGCCACAAAGTTTCAGGTACATTAAAATTTTTCACAGCAAGTTCAAATTGTGGAAAATAATTGTCAATTGTGGCTTCATTAAAGCGTGGAATTATTTTCAAAAATTTTGTTGCTTCAGCAGTATGACTGGCAGGGGAAGAATCTGGTCTTACATTAGCAGCTAACTCTAATTTTTTTAACTCTATTTGTAATTTCATTTCCATTTCTTTCTGCTCTCTAGCCGCTGCAAGCTCTAATTCTTTTTGTGCGGCCTGTTGTTTAATTTCCTTCTCTTTTAAAGCTAACTGGGCTTCTATTTCCATTTGTTTTAATTTTATCTGAAGTTCTAAATCTGATTTACCCTCATCGGGTCTAAGGGTTTCTAAAAGGTCTTCAGAAAACACTTCCTCGTCTACATAATGGATTACAATGTTATCTCTGATTTCTTGTTTAAGGGCATTTGATTTTATTTTTAACCCTAAATGTTTAGAAATAAGGACCAGTTCCTTCCTAGTAAAAGCATCAAGCTCTTCCACAGAGGGATTTGCAAGAAAAACCTGAATATCCATAACTAACTAGCAACTATTACAAGCAAAAATATGTATACAATGTAAATATACAGTACAAAATCAGTACAACAAAAAACCTTAAGAGAGTTTGGTCAATACTATTGATACTTTACTTCCGACTCTTTGACACAAAAAATTTTTTGTTAAAGTCAACTTCGCCTTTACAAAATTACTCAAGTAAGACGAAAATAGGTTCAGAAAAATATCCCGGACGAAAGCCCTCAAACTTCTTTTGTCACGTATTACGAATTGAATTCTACTTTTAAATGGCTTGCCTAGGGGAAACGTGACAATAGAAAAGGAGTTGTGTCACTTATCTTAAGTCTGAATTTAATCAAAGACTTACAATGAATAACAAAAAAAAAAAAAAAAATGACACAAGAAATCGGAAGGTAAACTATCAACTTAATGTTTAATCAAATATAAAGTTACAAGAAAGAAAAATAAACATTTACTCAATACAGAATTGATGTGTTGACCAAAACCCTTTTACAAAAATGGCATGTAAAAATATTACAATACAAGAGTTTGAAAATGTAATTACAAATACAAGCAAGGCCTTGAATAAAAAAAAAACTTACACGATCAAGTGGTATACCACGCACCGGTAGCGCAATGTCTCCGCTATTCTGTCCCACGGTTGTCTCCGTATGTCTGTCCGTCAACGTTACGCGAGCGGTCTTATATAATCTACCGCGCGTCGATATCTCGTAATTTCTAGAATAGAAAGTCATCAACACCCAGATCTAGAACGCTCTTCAAAGAGACAGAAGAAAAAAAAAACACCCTCCTTTCAACCAGAGGTACACACACAGGTCAAGGACCGGTCACTGTCTGTGTGGCTTGACTCTTGAAGAATAAAAAAAAACTTATTACACAAAGGGCAGACAACCTCCCCGTCTCTCGACCGCAACAGGTCAAAGAAAAAAAAACAATGCCTAGATACGTAACAGTACCAAGTTGTATCAGTACAAAGTTGTATCAGTAGAAAGTTTTTTCAGTACAAAGTTGTATCAGTAGAAAGTTGTATCAGTACAAAGTTGTTTCAGTACAAAGTTGTATCACTACAAAGTTGTATCAGTAGAAAGTTGTATCAGTACAAAGTTGTATCAGTACAAAGCTGTATCAGAGTAAAATTGTGACAGTATAACTACAGTGTAACTAAGAAACAGTATTTTTGGTTTAATTAAGTCAGGATAATGTTGAATTGAGAATCAATGAATTGTTTGAATTGATGTGTTTGAAGAAGCTCATAATGGAATGAAAAAAAAAAGAACACCAAAGCTTCTTCAGTTGTAATCATTTCCTATTTCCCCGGCAAGCAGTTCTGTTTGTGTCATTGAATTTACACAAAGAAAAATAAGCATTGTATAAAAAGACAATCATACACATAAAGTCGTCACAAAATTGGCATTATGAACAGTAGTCGTCACACTCTGTACACCGGATACACCAAAAAGCTTGATATTTATGGATTTTGTTTCCATTTTATAAAAAAAAAATATCTATTTAAGACAAAAACAGAGCATTTGAAAGTTGCGACTGGGCTACCATTAAAATCGTAAATACTCGCCACCCCCCACCCCCCAACCAAAAACAAATGCCGCATTTAAAGTTGTAAATAAAAACAACATATTGATATTAGCATTAATGAGGCTCAGGAAATCAGGAGACTCTACTAACTATTGCACACACTTACAACAGCATTATAGAAAGTTTTAATAGGACGCCGCTAAGATCTGTTTCAATCTTTTAACTCTGATCACACTTGAAGCAACTGAAGCAGACGTCCAAGTCTTTGAAGTGAATGTTTACAAGACGTTTAGAGCTTGACTAGTGGAGGGAACTTTCTGGAATCAATAGATTTTCTTTACGACATGTATATATTCTTCCAGCAGATCAGATTCAGCCTGACATACAAGTAGGGGGAAGGGAGAGTGTTTTATGTTTACATTGAAATGAATGTCTTTTATAGGTCAGTGATTTTTACACTTGCTATTTTATGTTCATTTTTTGGTGAAGCTTACTAATTAAAAAGTCATACAAAAAATGCAAGGAACTATTCCAAATGTGAGGGAGATAAATGTAAACAAAAAAAGTTTTTATGAAAGCAATTTATTGATCACTGGTAGAGCGAGAAGATTGTTGTGACTGAAAATAACTGGAGAACATTAAGCAGCAAACTTTATACACCATGATACAAATAATATCAACAAAAACTTCATTTTGATATCGCAACACACTGTAACAATGCATGTACTTACAAGTCGCTACACACTGTTACAATGTATGTACTTACAAGTCGTAACACACTGTAACAATGCATGTATTTACAAGTCGTAGCACACTGTAACAATGCATGTACTTACAAGTCGCTACACACTGTAACAATGCATGTACTTACAAGTCGTAACACACTGTAACAATGCATGTACTTACAAGTCGCAATACACTGTAACAATGCATGTACTTACAAGTTGTAACACACTGTAACAATGCATGTACTTACAAGTCGCAATACACTGTAACAATGCATGTACTTACAAGTCGCAATACACTGTAACAATGCATGTACTTACAAGTCGTAACACACTGTAACAATGCATGTACTTACAAGTCGCAATACACTGTAACAATGCATGTACTCACAAGTCGTAACACACTGTAACAATGCATGTACTTACAAGTCGCAATACACTGTAACAATGCATGTACTTACAAGTCGTAACACACTGTAACAATGCATGTACTTACAAGTGACATTGTTCAGAAGTGCTTCACTCAGGTATCATGAAGATGAAACAAATGACAGAAATCAAACTGGAACTAAAGTAGTTAGGCTTAGTCCAAAAATAAGGTTTGTTTATTGTAGAATATTTATTTGTCACTGGACTTGCTACTTTGTTCACTTTAGATGTTTTAGAATCAGTAAATAGTTGAACCTTCAACCATAATTAGAGTTGTATCAAATATTGATCAAATGACTACCTTGTTATTCATTGATCTAAAACCCAAAATATTTTTTCAAAAATGTTATTAAAGTAATATTTTTTATACACATTCTTTGATTTTTTTGAAATATAAAAAAACAGCAATAAAAAAATATATTGCACACTAATGCCCTTCCTTCTGTGAAGACCATTGTACCGGATTAGCATCCATTATAACATGGCTGGAACATGTGTACCCAGAATAAATAAAAATGATTTACTCTGCGTTACATAAACTTGATTTGTGGATGTATCTGCCAAACTTTACGAGAACAGTTTTTATTGAGGTAACCAAAAAAATGTTTCTTAAGAAATCAAATAAATAAAAACCTGTTTTTCGACCTCAATTTAGGAAATATAAATGCTCGAAGATACATACGCTGAATACCAGGATGAGGTAAACACTACAAGAGACCTACAATTACTTACTACTTAGGATAATGAATACTTTCATCAATAAGGCAATAAACGATTAATGTTCAGTCTATTCAGTTCTGCAAGACTGTCATTGATTTTTGTAAACTTTTCTTATGATGATTAAAACACAGACTGTTCATTTTGTAGGTCTGTTTATATCTTAATGGCACCTAGTGTGGTAAAGACTGGAACGATGTAATAATGGAAGACTTCTCATTGGATGAACTGCTTAATGCAGACTTTCATTTTCAATGGTTACACTTGAGCATGTATTTCCCTATGCCCACATGCTGAGCTAGGTCACATACTACATGATATTAAAATAGGCTTCAATTTTGTTTTTAGAAATTGAGGTCTGGCTTTTTATTGGCTAGCAGACGATTTTAGTTTGTAGTTTCTAATCCAATGGCTGGGCGTCACAAAGCTTTTCATTGAACATTTCCAGTTGGATTGATTGGAATTGAATGCAATAGAAATAAATACATGCTGTCACTGAGTGTGTGCACATCGTAAATGTCAAACCAAAGTTTTCTTCTTTCTAGCATCTCTCTGATTGATATTACGTTCATTTCTTTACAGTTTGTGTCTAATGGGAAAGTTCCTGAACTTATCAAGAGATATATTGATCTAAGTTAAAGAAAGCAAAAAGTTAATATGTAAATGGCGTCAGCAAGTATATCTTAACCTTTATCCTAGAAGAGTTCTCTTGATTAGACTTAAATAACCAAGTACTTTCTTTCCCAATGTACCCAAACAACTTGTGTACTGCATCTTTAGACGCTATGGCGACATTCCAAAGCTTTAGTTTTCAGTAGCTCAAACCTGTCTCGCTTAGTTCCTTGGGAAGATTTTTAAAATCTAAAACCAATAATATAGAAACATACAAAATAGTGTACAACACAAAACTTTCAAAGATATTTAGAGAGACACAAAGATTAAGTAAAAAAAAAAACATTCTTATTCTATATGTTGGGTTAAAAATATTTTTAAAACTGATGAAGTACTATTTTAGCATTTACGGTTTACAGCAGTCTGTAGATCCACTGGTACCAAAATTGACTTGTAGGTGGAGTTTCCTGTCTATTGTGCATTATATAATTGGGTGAGTTGGTCGGTTCGTCGCAAGAACCCACGATTTTCCAACTACAAACTCATGAACCTATGAGACTACATTTTGAAGCAGTTCAACAGCTAACCAAATGGAAAGGAAAGGGAAAGAAACCAATGAGAAATAAAAAGCAAACAATTGCTGGAGTCCTGTGCCAAGAGATGCAGTCAAATGACTTCCTTACGTCTGGTGCAAACACTTCATGAATATTGCTTAATCTCATAATAATTTTCACGAAGAAACCTTCACATGTCAGACGACTTAGAAACACTAACTCCTATCTAGAAAGATGCAGACTTAAACGCTCTAATTCCTGGATATACATGTGCGCCATTGTGCGCCTTCCAATTCGTATGTCTTTTAATAATTTAGTGTCTCGAAATGCGATCACTAAACAGTACAGTAGTGCTTTGAAACAGTACTGTAGTGCCTTGAAACACTAAAGTAGTGTCTTGAAACACTAAAGTAATGTCTTGAAACAATAGAGTAGTGCCTTGAAACACTAGAGTAGTGTCTTGAAATAATAGAGTAGTGTCATGAAACACTGGAGTAGAGTCTTGCATTAGTACAGTAGTGTCTTGAAACACTAGAGTAGTGTCTTGAAACACTAATGTTATATGGCGTTCACTTACCTATGTAAGAATGTTTGCAAGAATGTTTCACGTTACTTCCTTTTACAACTTTTTGGTTTGTTTTGTTTCACATGTTTCGGTTGTCACTTCAAAATAAACATCCCACAGGACGGCCGAGGGGTTGGAGGAGAGGTAGGGCTGCGGGCAGAGTTCAAACCCGGGACCATCGAGAAGACACTGCAACGCATAACACGCGAAAAGGTAGCCATCAAGTGTTCGGCTTGACTCTTTTAGTTGTACCAAAATAATGTACAAAAAAAATAATGAAGATTACGATTGAACTGTAGATAGTTTGTTTTATAGATTTAGATTTCCTATAGCCCTGATTGTAGTTCATGTAGAAATTCAATACATAATGTAAACCCACGATTGCAAACATGCGTCCATATCATGTGCAATCAAGTTGTGGGACGAATAGTATGGTAATGCCAGTACCAATTTTGATACCTAGTCCGCCCCTGCTAGAACATATAGCGACTATGTCGACTCGTGGACATTCTTCAAACTGTAAGATATGTTTCAGTTGTTGGGATGGCAAGTGTCAACATGGTGTTTACATCGATGAACCCAAGGGATTCAAACTATGATGTATAGGTCTATCTCTAACCAGAAATGTAATCAGGTAAAAACATATGAAGTAAAAATAAATATACGAAGTAGTAAGTTCCCCTTTCAGACCTTGGGGTATATATGGCAGGTGATGTAAAGGTCATCTGTTTCTGTGTCCTACGGTTAACAAGGGTGTCATGTGACCAGCACAACGACCAAACACCTTTACTTTGCTCAACTTATGTCATGTACCTATTAGAGCTGGGTGGACTCAGAGGCACCCAAAGATCCCGAAATTAAAAATCCCAGTCTTCACCAGGATTCGAACCCGGGACCCCCGCTTCAAAAGCCAAGCACTTTACCGCTCAGCCGCCGCGCCTCCTAAACATACCAATTACTCAAGTGCAAAATGTTTCTCTGCTGGCATGCTGGTTTTTTTTTTGTTGTTTTTTTATAAATATGTTGATTGTAAAGTTGGAGGAATCACTGGAGTTCTATTATTTACACTGGTGTCAGAAAAGCAGAAAGGTTTACAGCGGGTTTAATTCAATTAAGAATCGCGCTGAGAAACATTGCGTACCCTGGTCAAGTTTGTGTTGGATGTCACTGAAGTTATGGCGGAGGATAACTGGCGGGAAGATGATTGGCCTCCCCTCCATCCCCATGACGTCTGCTCTGGCGTCTCACCCGCGTGCCGCTAACGTGACAGCTGCTCGCGCCACTGCTAGAATCAAGCCAAGGGAAGGAACTCTATGTAAAGTAGTTGTGAACTCTATGCATTACGTTGGCTCCGGGGCATATGACAGCGGCAGTGATTTAGTTTTAAAACTATTGGGCTAACATTTGCGAGTGGAAATTGATAACTTCTTTACATCCAAATAATATGTAATACTTGAAGAGAGATAAAACTAAATGGAAACTCAACAAAATTATAAATGATAATAAATTTAAATACAAATAAAACAATGTTTGGAAACTCTTCATATTCGGCCTACTTTTAGAGATTTATCATTTTGTTTTTCAACTTGAAAAGGAAAACCCAAATTTGTTAACAAAACCCAGCTGAAAAGTTTTTGTCATTTACATACCCAAAGTCGAAGGCTTTGCAAGCCATGGCGGAAAAGGAACTATCTAAAGTGCGAATGGCCCAGTCTTCGTTTGTTCTTCATTGTGAAAAGATAATAAAACTTAAACGCACACACACATAAACACACCGAATGTAATTAACTTGAAGGCGGCTCCTGAATGTCACTCACAAAACAAACACAAAGTAACTCCAATATCACAATCATAATCATCTGTCCTTTGTGTTTCCTATGGGACATTATGGCTTCCAATTGTCGCGAGACGACTATGGATCTTCTCGTTGAAATGAGATGAATGCTTGGACATTGGCTGTGATCGGAAAGATGTCGCCAATACAGCAGTTCCCCACCCCCTCCACGCTGATGATCTATCCAAAGGAACGGCAAGTAGCGATGTAGTTTAGGATCAGAGTTGTCGAAAGCTCTGCCAATGTGAAGCACTGTGTGCTGCAAGCTGCCTAAACGTCTCCGACTTCTAATGCAATCCTGAGTAAAAGTGAGGAGTCATGGAACGTAAGGCCTCAGTAAAAATGAGGAGTCATGGAACGTAAGGCCTCAGTAAAAATGAGGAGTCATGGAACGTAAGGCCTCAGTAAAAGTGAGGAGTCATGGAAGGTAAGGCCTCAGTAAAAATGAGGAGTCATGGAACGTAAGGCCTCAGTAAAAATGAGGAGTCATGGAAGGTAAGGCCTCAGTAAAAATGAGGAGTCATGGAACGTAAGGCCTCAGTAAAAATGAGGAGTCATGGAAGGTAAGGCCTCAGTAAAAATGAGGAGTCATGGAAGGTAAGGCCTCAGTAAAAATGAGGAGTCATGGAAGGTAAGGCCTCAGTAAAAATGAGGAGTCATGGAAGGTAAGGCCTCAGTAAAAGTGAGGAGTCATGGAAGGTAAGGCCTCAGTAAAAGTGAGGAGTCATGGAAGGTAAGGCCTCAGTAAAAGTGAGGAGTCATGGAAGGTAAGGCCTCAGTAAAAATGAGGAGTCATGGAAGGTAAGGCCTCAGTAAAAATGAGGAGTCATGGAAGGTAAGGCCTCAGTAAAAGTGAGGAGTCATGGAAGGTAAGGCCTCAGTAAAAGTGAGGAGTCATGGAAGGTAAGGCCTCAGTAAAAACACGCTCCACGATCTCTTGTTAGCTTCCTGTCCTCTCAGCTTCATCTAGCACACTGCGTCGCCATGTTCGGTACTTCCTCTGCGCTTTGTGCCCTGGGAGTTGCAATCTATCCTAAGTCCTGTCTGGCTCTGTAGTTGGCCTTCTTTCTTAGCGTGTGACCAGTCCAGATTCGCTTTCTTTCCAAGATCTGCACCTTTATATTTCTTACCTGGCCCATCTATCAAAGTTTGGTGTTTTCTTCTTTGTCCTAGCACTGTATTGTCAAGATATTTCTTAAACATCTGTTCGAGCTCTGCACTTTTTTGTTGCTGTTTCAATTGTTCTTCATGTTTCAAATCAATACTGCACAACGATATATTGACCATTAAGAGAACAGTATTTGCAAGAGAAACTAAGAGGATGTGTATTGCCTTTACATTGGTAACCAAAGGGCAAGCTTTTAATCTATTAATAGTATACTTTCAACATATCTCAAGCAGTATGAGGTAGATCAGTGATTCCCAAAGTGGTCTATATAAACCCCCAAGGGTCTACGAAGACTTCCAAGGGGTCTACGAAAGTGAAAAAATAAATTGGGGGTCTATGAGATGTCCACGGGGGTCTATGATAATAGATTTCATTCAAGCAGGTCGTGACTTTAATTTTTACATCCCATTAATGTAATTATTTCCTACACTTATACAAGATTTGTACCTTAGTTAATACTTTAAATATTTATCCTGCAATTCAAACGAAATATTGTTTTATTTAATTTCAACACTTATTTAAGTAGCTTAACTTTGTCTACGTGCAACTAATGTTTAACAAAAAGAAATTTTATAGCGTTGATAATTTAAAACTGAGCTTCATTCCTCCATTGTCAAAAAAGCGGTTGCCTAAGTGCATTTTTATGACGATATGAAACTAATTACGCTGGAGGATCATTTGCCGTTCTGATAAAATAGATAAAAATGTTAAAAACTTTCTAGCACTCAAAGATAAAGTTCAGAATAAACCAACAAGATCTCTTTTTAACAGCATGTAGAGAAGATTGTGGTTTGTGAGCGTCTTATAAGATCTCTTTACTTAATATATAGCTTTTCGCTCTTTAGCTTTTTAAAAAATGGAGTTTATGAATCTGCAAAAAAAGCAGTTAAGCAGGGGGTCTACTGAAAAACAGAAAACATGACAAGGGGTCTACGAGACAAAAAAGTTTGGATACCACTGAGGTAGATGGTAAATTTAGATTTTCAAATGCTTTGTACTTTTTTTTTCAGATCTAAACATGAATGACTGACAGACGCACGGCGCTAAAATCGAATGCAACATTTTGAGGATGGCTTATGTCGAAATGACGTCAGTTCACCACACTACGACAGGCATGACGTCATATAGTTTTTCTTTTAATCCTCTGACAAAGGAAATTGTATTTGTACGCACTGCTTAGGAAAACAAATCTCTAATAGACCAGCGACAAGCAACACGCCATTACTAATGGGTCATTGTTTTAGGAAACCATGGAATTGTTTTTATTTGTTTGTTTCAATACTTGATTATCTCTAGAAGATAACGTACGCTAAGTTGAAAGGTCATATCTGTGGCGTGTATCGGTAGGGTGTTCCATCAGGTCATGTTTAATGTATCTTGAAGCAAAGTATTTACTTATTGAGCGCGACGCAATCTAAACAATCAGTCCTTGCGCATGCGTGTGTGTGTCTATGTCTGCGAGAGTTTTGAAAAGAGAGTATTTATAAAGCAAGAATCAATAATGCCAATGGATTACTACGGGATGAAGGTGTAGAGGTCAGGGGAAAAAACTTAATGATGATAAGGCTGAGACAATAGTGATGGTGCACTGAACAGATACAACTGTGACCGAACTGAATGTAACGTTAAAATGTGATTGAAAAATAATGACAGAGAAAGAGACACAGAGAGAGAGAGAGAGAGAGGGAAAGATATAAGAGATATTTGAAATGTAGAGATATACAGATAAATATACAGATAAAAAAGATAGACAGAGAGACAGACAAATAGACAAACAGAAAGATAGATAGATAGATAGATAGATAGACTTGATACTTATATGTGTCATGGTGCTATTATTACTATAGCCTGGCGACAGGTCCAACCCGATTACGTTTGTTTGAAATGACATCTAGACTGACAAGAGAATCTCTCAAATAACATTGTAGCTGACAATACCATACTTCCGTGTCTTTATTCACCAGCTTATAACAGCTCAGAATATTTCTGTTTCGATGGCCAGAAAAGATTTGATACGTATGAAGCACAGCTACACTACTTTATCCTAATATTTGGACGACACCTTCTAAATGGATGTCATCTTAGAGATGAGGGATAGGCTGGTTTGATAACAAGACATTCTTTAGATCTGGTTTATGCAACGTCCTATTGACCTAGTACGAATGTTACATTACAACGTCCAATTGACCTAGTACGAATGTTACATCACAACGTCCTATTGACTTAGTACGAATGTTACATCACAACGTCCTATTGACATAGTACGAATGTTACATCACAACGTCCAATTGACTTAGTACGAATGTTACATCACAACATCCTATTGACCTAGTACGAATGTTACATCACAACGTCCTATTGACATAGTACGAATGTTCCATCACAACGTCCTATTGACATAGTACGAATGTTACATCACAACGTCCTATTGACTTAGTACGAATGTTACATCACAACATCCTATTGACCTAGTTCGAATGTTACATCACAACGTCCTATCGACTTAGTACGAATGTTACATCACAACGTCCTATTGACATAGTACAAATGTTACCTCACAACGTCCTATTGACCTAGTACGAATGTTACATCACAACGTCCATTTCACTTAGTACGAATGTTACATCACAAGGTCTTATTGACCTAGTACGAATGTTACATCACAACGTCCTATTGACCTAGTACGAATGTTACATCACAACGTCCTATCGACTTAGTACGAATGTTACATCACAACGTCCTATTGACATAGTACGAATGTTACATCACAACGTCCTATTGACCTAGTACGAATGTTACATCACAACGTCCTTTTCACTTAGTACGAATGTTACATCACAAGGTCTTATTGACCTAGTACGAATGTTACATCACAACGTCCTATTAACTTAGTACGAATGTTACATCACAACGTCCTATTGACTTAGTACGAATGTTACATCACAACGTCCTATTGACTTAGTACGAATGTTACATCACAACGTCCTATTGACCTAGTACGAATGTTACATCACAACGTCCTATTGACCTAGTACGAATGTTACATCACAACGTCCTATTGACTTAGTACGAATGTTACATTACAACGTCCTATTGACCTAGTACGAATGTTACATCACAACGTCCTATTGACATAGTACGAATGTTACATCACAACGTCCTATTGACTTAGTACGAATGTTACATCACAACGTCCTATTGACATAGTACGAATGTTACATCACAACGTCCTATTGACTTAGTACGAATGTAAAATTTCAACGTCCTATTGACATAGTACGAATGTTACATCACAACGTCCTATTGACTTAGTACGAATGTTACATCACAACGTCCTATTGACCTAGTACGAATGTTACATCACAACGTCCTTTTCACTTAGTACGAATGTTACATCACAACGTCCTATTGACTTAGTATGAATGTTACATCACAACGTCCTATTGACATAGTACGAATGTTACATCACAACGTCCTATTGACCTAGTACGAATGTTACATCACAACGTCCTTTTCACTTAGTACGAATGTTACATCACAAGGTCTTATTGACCTAGTACGAATGTTACATCACAACGTCCTATTAACTTAGTACGAATGTTACATCACAACGTCCTATTGACTTAGTACGAATGTTACATCACAACGTCCTATTGACCTAGTACGAATGTTACATCACAACGTCCTATTGACCTAGTACGAATGTAACATCACAACGTCCTATTGACCTAGTACGAATGTTACATCACAACGTCCTTTTCACTTAGTACGAATGTTACATCACAACGTCCTATTGACATAGTACGAATGTTACATCACAACGTACTATTTACCTAATACGAATGTTACATCACAACGTCCTTTTCACTTAGTACGAATGTTACATCACAACGTCCTATTGACATAGTACGAATGTTACATCACAACGTCCTATTGACCTAGTACGAATGTTACATCACAACGTCCTTTTCACTTAGTACGAATGTTACATCACAAGGTCTTATTGACCTAGTACGAATGTTACATCACAACGTCCTATTAACTTAGTACGAATGTTACATCACAACGTCCTATTGACCTAGTACGAATGTTACATCACAACGTCCTATTGACCTAGTACGAATGTTACATTACAACGTCCTATTGACCTAGTACGAATGTTACATCACAACGTCCTATTGACATAGTACGAATGTTACATCACAACGTCCTATTGACTTAGTACGAATGTTACATTACAACGTCCTATTGAAATAGTACGAATGTTACATCACAACGTCCTATTGACTTAGTACGAATGTTACATCACAACGTCCTATTGACCTAGTACGAATGTTACATCACAACGTCCTATTGACCTAGTACGAATGTTAAATCACAACGTCCTTTTCACTTAGTACGAATGTTACATCACAACGTCCTATTGACTTAGTATGAATGTTACATCACAACGTTCTATCGACTTAGTACGAATGTTACATCACAACGTCCTATTGACCTAGTACGAATGTTACATCACAACGTCCTTTTCACTTAGTACGAATATTACATCACAACGTCCTATTGACATAGTACGAATGTTACATCACAACGTCCTATTGACGTAGTACGAACGTTACATCACAACGTCCTTTTCACTTAGTACGAATGTTACATCACAACGTCCTATTGACATAGTACGAATGTTACATCACAACGTCCTATTGACATAGTACGAATGTTACATCACAACAATAATCTTTATTATCCTTAAGGAAATCTGTCTTACAATGTGTGCATTACAACAAGCAAAACATTATAATTATAGAAAACCAAAATATACATTCACACCAGACACATTCATAACTAACATGTGATATGTTTATATCAAATAGTTTAATTTTATTTAATGATTTGATTGCCAGGGGAACAAAAGAGTTTTTGTGTCTGTCATTGCTATTATTGTCTTGTATCTCTTTTGTGATGGCTGATTTTTTATTTCTAGAATCATTTTAGCTTTCTTATGAGTGTTTTTCTCAAACCGCTGCCTTTACATTATCTGCTCCTCTCTAAACCGCAAGGTCTGAAAGCTACATATCAATTGGCTATGTTGGTTTCACAAATTTAAACATATTGTTTTTAAAATGTCATCACGTCAAATCATGTTCATAGTTTACGTGGGAGGTATTTATGTGTCTGAGTGGGAGGGCAACGGAGAAGGGGGTTGGAGGGGGATTGCTGAGCACATTGTCCAGCCTCTAATCATTTCAAGATAAGATGAAATGACTTGATGAGCGAGCCCCTTATCTCTTGAATGTTGCTCACAGTATCAAATGATGATGTACAGATGTCCCCCGGGTGCATGTGCAAACATTATCAACATGGGGCATTGCATCTCATTTGTTTAATCCGAGTGTTGTGTTCTGTTACAGTTGAAGCTCATAAACAGACAGGGGTCCTATTGTGTTGATAATTTCATAAAACATGGATAATAAAACCGGCGAATGTTTGAAATCAGAAGATCCAACAATTGATCCCTAAAAAAATAAAAACTATCTGGCAACTAGACGATTAGAGATTCTCTGGGCTACTTCAGCTCTGATTCAATTGAAACTATTTCAACTAGATGTTTATAGGAAGAAAGAAGACAAATTGTCTATTTGCTCTAACAGAGATCCTCCCTCTCCCCCAAGTCGTACTAAATCAGTGGTTTTCAAACTATTTTGGCCAGGGAACTCTTTTATTAGTCAAAACTTGCCCACGGACACCAGGCAAAAATTAATTAATGCATAGCATCAAATTTTGTTGAAACGTAATATTTTGAACAAGCAATTATGGAAACTATAATTAATTAATAATTTCAAATCGTTTTTTTTTTTTCCAATGAGGTTCCAAATTGCTTCGACTTCTCGTTCTAAGACGAGAAAACAATCTTCTGTACAATAACCCAATCTTTCCATAGGCTGCGATTGTATCTATATGAGCTCATCGAGTTTGGGATCTGAGTTTGTCCAAGAGAAAAAGAGTTTAACGCCCCACTATCCAATTGAAGAATGTTTTCAAATCTTTGGTTCTGGTCTGAATGAGGAGCCGGTAAATGTCTCACAGTAAGCAAATCTTCATTTTTATTTTGCAACTTCAAAAGATTTGGAAACTGAGAACATTTTTTCTTCCTGAGTTTTGTTTCTACAGTCAAAGCTTCGCAACAAAATCAGATATTACGTTTTACGTTTTGCTTTAAATTCAACTGATCACCTTGTAGTTTCAAATCAATACAGAATATGACAATTACTAAATTGAGATTTTTCTGTCCATTAACTTACATTCAAAATCATTACTTTTGTTTTAAAAAGAGATAAAATGCATTAAGTATGTATATAAGTCGAGTACATTTTAAAATAACAAATAGTAAGCATTGTTTCATACTATACAAGTGATGTGTAATGTACAATACATACTAAATGAGAGATTGACGACAAATTCTAAATGGATGTTTTGTAAGCAAAACAATTCTAATATTTATGCTAAAAATATTGAAACCTGACTTTAAACCTGCCTGGGTAGACCATTTTGGAAACCTAGTTTGAGTCTGTGTTTCCACACAAATTGTAACTTTTTTTTTTTTTGGTTTTCTTTAATTTTTAATTTTTGCGTTGCCTTTTACCCGTCGGCAAACATAACTCTACTCGAGTCGGGATTCAAACTTTAGCCCCTCTTTTTAGGTGGTCAAGGTGTAGCCATGTTGTCTTAGCCTGTCAGCCACATGTTTCTAAACATTTAGCAAATAACTATCCTTGTAAAAAAAATTCTTGTACAAATCTTATATCGTCCAAATATTCGCGGCCCTGACATACTCCCAGGGCTGCCTCTGTTTTAAGTACACACAAAAGAATTTTCTACGCACTGGCCAATTTCTTCAATCCTTCTTAGTATTGCTCAGTGGACTTCTTTCTCTAATGTCGAAAGCTAGTTTATCAACAATGTGCATCACTAACAGCTAGTAAGATAACTTCTACTCTAGTTTATAAATATAATACGGACTTTGCAATCAATAAAGAAGCACGCGGTGCTTAAACGTTTAACACTAGGATCTAGAAATACAGGCTTTATATAAAAACAGGCCTCTTTAAAGTTTGAAACTAGCAATAGATAACTATAAAACCTTCTATTTCCATAATCACTTTCTAGCACATTGTTTATCACATCGGCTGAACTAGGCTTCAGGTCGTTACCTATTTACAATTCTCCTTCACCTATCTGGGTAGCCACAATGGCTAACGAGCCTCTTGCCCAAAGCTTACTGGTTAAGGCGCCTGTTACTCGCCTTTATCCCTTCTCCTGATAGTAAAAACAGTTCCGCCGAACTCAAGATATGAGCCACACGGGAAGGCCAGGAGTTGGACTGGTTGTCAGAGACTATTTGAGACGCGTGCAATTAGGTAGTGGAGAGCTTATATCCATTACTACTTTCGGCAATGACAAGCTTGCCAACGTAATTATCTTGATTCTTCAAAGGAACCTCTGTAATGCATAATTTATAAGATAAGATATGTCGTGTTTACTATTTAAAAACAAACAAACTTTGAACAATACATTTTCTTTAAAGTGACCAAATAAATATAGTAAAAGTTTTCACTCTCCGGAAAGGTTAAGTCGGTAGTGTTTTGTTTTCCTTTTGGCTCTACCTGTCCATCCGTCACAATCGAATCTCAGAAACTAATGAAACTGCTATTACACCATATTGTATTTCCAGGACATCACAAACACATATTAACAAGGTCCGTCGTAAGCACAGCTTCTTCATAAGCTCCCCCCCTAGACTGGGAAGAACCCCATTGTCTCTCTAATATCATCATTCCTTCTAAGTCTAGTCTTTAACAGTGCACTAGCCAACGCGCACCTTCTGCACTTTCAAACTGCCAGATAGAGTTGAGCCCAACCAGGACAGATAATGCAAAGATCATCTATTTCTGTATACCATGTTTCACTAGGGTGTTATGGGGCAAGCAAAACGACCAACCATCTTTAGCTTCTCCAACTAATGTCAGGCACCCATTATAGTTTGGTGGACTCAGCGGCGTCCTAAAAATACCGAAATTCAAAATTCCAGTCATCACCGAGGTTCGAAACCGAGGGAAACCAAGCGCCTACCACTCCCTTCAGAAAAAAAAATCTATGAAATAACAAACAGAAGCTGCTTTAACAGTGTAGGCCTACGTGGCTCAGGGCAAGTGTTGATTGCTGCTGAAGTTTATTGCCAAGATTTCTTTCAGTAGAAACAGCCTACTTTTGTTTTCTTTATATGGCATAGTGTGGAAAGTCTGAAAAAAAAACACTACATTATTTTTACTTTGCACATACTGCTAAAGAGCTTACAGCCGAGCAGCAAAAAGCTGGCTAAAAATCTGTATGGTATTCTCCATGTGAAAAATGTCGGTTGCCATCATTCTTCAGAAAAGTTCTATGGGGACTTGTCACTTGATACAACGTGATGATCACAAAAATAATGTTGGAGTTGTCCGTTTTTTCGTTATGCTTTTTTTTTCTGATCATTATCACTGGATATGGTCTCTAACAGCTCCTGGACATCTCCTGATCACTATCACTGTGGATATAGTCTCTAACAGCTCCTGGACATCTCCTGATCACTATCACTGTGAATATAGTCTCTAACAGCTCCTGGACATCTCCTGATCACTATCACTGTGGATATAGTCTCTAACAGCTCCTGGACATCTCCTGATAACTATCACTGTGAATACAGTCTCTAACAGCTCCTGGACATCTCCTGATCACTATCACTGTGGATATAGTCTCTAACAGCTCCTGATCACTATCGCTGTGGATATAGTCTCTAACAGCTCCTGGACATCCATCTCATGATCACTATCACTGTGGATATAGTCTCTAACAGCACCTGGACATCTCCTCATCACAATCACTGTGAATATAGTCTCTAACAGCTAATGGACATCTCCTGATCACTATCACTGTGGATATAGTCTCTAACAGCTCCGGGACATCTCCTGATCACTATCACTGTGGATATAGTCTCTAACAGCTCCTGAACATTTCCTGATCACTATCACTGTGGGTACAGTCTCTAACAGCTCCTGATAACTATCTCTGTGGGTACAGTCTCTAACAGCTCCTGGAAATCTCCTGATCACTATCACTGTGGGTACAGTCTCTAACAGCTCCTGGACATCTCCTGATCACTATCACTGTGGATATAGTCTCTAACAGCTCCTGGATATCCATCTCCTGATCACTATCACTGTGGATATAGTCTCTAACAGCTCCTGGACATCTCCTGATCACAATCACTGTGAATATAGTCTCTAACAGCTCCTGATCACTATCACTGTGGATATAGTCTAAAACAGCTCCTGAACATCCATCTCCCAATCACTATCACTGTGGATATAGTCTCTAACAGCTCCTGGACATCTCCTGATCACTATCACTGCGGATATAGTCTCTAACAACTCCTGATCACTATCTCTGTGGGTACAGTCTCTAACAGCTCCTGGACATCTCCTGATCACTATCACTGTGGATACAGTCTCTAACAGCTCCTGGACATCTCCTGATCACTATCACTGTGGATATAGTCTCTAACAGCTCCTGATCACTATCACTGTGAATACAGTCTCTAACAGCTCCTGGACATCTCCTGATCACTGTCACTGTGGGTACAGTCTCTAACAGCTCCTGGACATCTCCTGATCACTATCACTGTGGATATAGTCTCTAACAGCTCCTGGACATCTCCTGATCACTATCACTGTGGATATAGTCTCTAACAGCTCCTGCACATTTCCTGATCACTATCACTGTGGATATAGTCTCTAACAGCTCCTGATCACTATCACTGTGAATACAGTCTCTAACAGCTCCTGGACATCTCCTGATCACTATCACTGTGGATATAGTCTCTAACAGCTCCTGATCACTATCACTGTGAATACAGTCTCTAACAGCTCCTGGACATCCACCTCCTGATTACTTTCACTGTGGATATAGTCTCTAACAGCTCCTGGACATCTCCTGATCACTATCACTGTAGATATAGTCTCTAACAGCTCCTGGACATCTCCTGATCACTATCACTGTGGATACAGTCTCTAACAGCTCCTGGACATCTCCTGATCACTATCACTGTGGATATAGTCTCTTACAGCTCCTGGACATCTCCTGATCACTATCACTATGGATATAGTCTCTAACAGCTCCTGGACATCTCCTGATCACTATCATTGTGGATATAGTCTCTAACAGCTCCTGGACATCTCCTGATCACTATCACTGTGGATATAGTCTCTAACAGCTCCTGGACATCTCCTGATCACTATCACTGTGAATACAGTCTCTAACAGCTCCTGATCACTATCACTGTGGATATAGTCTCTAACAGCTCCTGGACATCCATCTCCTGATCACTATCACTGTGGATATAATCTCTAACAGCGCCTGAACATCTCCTGATCACAATCACTGTGAATATAGTCTCTAACAGCTCCTGGACATCTCCTGATCACTATCACTGTGGATATAGTCTCTAACAGCTCCTGAACATCCATCTCCTGATCACTATCACTGTGGATATAGTCTCTAACAGCTCCTGGACATCTCCTGATCACTATCACTGCGGATATAGTCTCTAACAGCTCCTGGAAATCTCCTGATCACTATAACTGTGGATATAGTCTCTAACAGCTCCTGGACATCTCCTGATCACTATCACTGTGAATACAGTCTCTAACAGCTCCTGATCACTATCACTGTGGATATAGTCTCTAACAGCTCCTGATCACTATCACTGTGGATATAGTCTCTAACAGCTCCTGGACATCCATCTCCTGATCACTATCACTGTGGATATAATCTCTAACAGCGCCTGGACATCTCCTGATCACAATCACTGTGAATATAGTCTCTAACAGCTCCTGGACATCTCCTGATCACTATCACTGTGGATATAGTCTCTAACAGCTCCTGAACATCTCCTGATCACTATCACTGCGGATATAGTCTCTAACAGCTCCTGATCACTATATCTGTGGGTACAGTCTCCACTAGCTCCTGGAAATCTCCTGATCACTATAACTGTGGATATAGTCTCTAACAGCTCCTGGACATCCATCTCCTGATCACTATCACTGTGGATATAGTCTCTAACAGCTCCTGATCACTATCACTGTGGATATAGTCTCTAACAGCTCCTGATCACTATCACTGTGGATATAGTCTCTAACAGCTCCTGGACATCTCCTCATCACAATCACTGTGAATATAGTCTCTAACAGCTCCTGAACATCCATCTCCTGATCACTATCACTGTGGATATAGTCTCTAACAGCTCCTGGACATCTCCTGATCACTATCACTGTGGATATAGTCTCTAACAGCTCTGCACATTTCCTGATCACTATCACTGTGGGTACAGTCTCTAACAACTCCTGGACATCTCCTGATCACTATCACTGCGGATATAGTCTCTAACAGCTCCTGATCACTATCTCTGTGGGTACAGTCTCTAACAGCTCCTTGAAATCTCCTGATCACCATCACTGTGGATATAGTCTCTAACAGCTCCTGATCACTATCACTGTGGGTACAGTCTCCTGAAATTATTCAAATCTACTGAAAACTCATAAAAAATATCTTATCTTATATAATACAGACGTTACTTCAAAAAAGATTATTATGTCCTACGCGTCATGCATTTAGTCATGCATATTAACCAATGACTTAAATTCTGCCAAGTCACTGGTTTTCCTGGCTAGATCAGGCAACCCATTCCATGCTCTAATAGCACTATTGAAGAAGGAGCATTTGTACAAATTTGTCCTAGCATATGGAACGAGGAATGTTCCTTTATTTTTGTGTCTTTCAGAGTATTTTATTAGATTTTGTTTTTGTATTTGAAGATTATGGTTCAGTGTTTTATTTATAATTGCTACTTTACTTTTAAGTCTATCCTGAAGGATTTCTAAATTTAGTGATTTTACTAAAGGTGTTACTCTAGTCAAATGTGAATATTCGTTTTTTATGAATCTCACTGCTCTATTTTGTGTCTGTTCCAGTTTCTTAATGTTTTCTTGAGTTGAGGTGTCCCAAACGGAGGATGCATATTCTATTATTGGCCTAACCAAGGTTAAATAACATTTTAGTTTTATGTTCTTATTTTATTTCTAGAAATTTCGTTTAATAAACCCTGATGGTTTGTTTGATTTTTTGTATAGTTTCATCAATATGGTGGTTCCATGATTGTTTTTCATTTATTATAACACCTAGGTATTTTGCGTTTTTAGTCTGTTACTGGTTTACCATGAATAAGATAAGTGGAATTAATTTGTTTTAGTTGTTTTTTTTTTTTTTGTTACTCTTAATAACTGACATTTTTCTGGGTGGAAAGATGCTCCAATATGATTCACATTTCTGTAATTCATCTAATTCTCTTTGTAAAACGTCTGTATCTTGTGTTGTTTTTATTGTTCTATATATTATGCAATCGTCTGCACAAATATGACTTTTGTTCCTGAATTAATGCAATTTGGTAACTCATTTAAGTAAATTAAAATATCCCGAAAAAAAATGACAATATTGTCATTTTGGGGTTTCATTCAATATGAAAAACGTAAATTCTGCACTCGATTAAAAAACGGCATTGTCAGATTTCATTTAATAAAACGGAACGCAAACCTTTTTTTTCTAAATACAAATGCTAATTTTCACTTATTATCCTTATCCCTACCCAGACTTGGCTCCGCTTCATGCATTTCACATAGGGCCCCGCTATTGTTATGGCCACCCTTGTTGATGGTTGGTCGTTGGCTTGTAGCTCCAAACAGCTAGTACAATGGAACCGATGTAGGCATGTTATATTTTTACAAATCATCGTCTTTCTGTCTGGTATAAATTTTGAATATGTTATTTCTCCCTCATTCTCGTATCAAGATGAAACTTTACCTAATTATTTCATGGCGAACACATCAATCAATAAAAAATAACTAATTAATCAATTAATTATTAGTAATTAATTTTTTTGTTTGATGTCGAAAGGGTAAATAACTTCTGTTGTAAATTTGGAGATCTTTCCATTGGGTAAGCTTTGTTGTTGTTTTAGTATTTTATATTTTGCTTGTTAATAAACATCAAATCACTTGAAACTACTTCTGTTTACAAAAAAAACAACAATAGAACTTTTATTACAATATTCACAGATTAAACTTGAGATTTGATATAGATCAAATAGTAATGAATATAATGAAATAAACTGATATTTAAAATTCAAAAAAAAAGGTCTTTGCTCTTTCAGCTCTAGAACGTCTCTCGTTTAATATAGCCACCAACCAATCGCTTTCTTCTCATATTCAACTTGAAAACAAACACACCCACACTCCGTAGCTTCCCTTCAATGGCCATGGGTCCTAGAATGGTCGCCCCCACTTGCTACCTCCAAATGCCGCCTCTGACGTAATGATTTAAGGTGATACACTAATATATATAAATATATTAAAAGAAAGATGAGCGTGGATAGCAAAAAGAATCTTAAAATGAACAATAGATTGACTATTTGAAACAAAAGAATCAATTTTATTTATTGAACAACGAAAAACACAATCACATTTAAAATGTTTATTTTAAACATTGCAAGAGTTGTTTATTTTGAACTCTTGGAAGCTGGCGGGTTGAAAGCTTGAACCCAAGAATTGGGCTGCAAAGAAATAGATGTACAACATTCTAATGACTCACTGTACTTTAGCGTCAGATGTTAACAAACATATCCCTCATAGAATATATATTCTAGCACTAAAATTACTTTATTTTGAAGCAGTACAGCTTTCTTTCTATTGATCAGCGCTCTATCCACTGCTGACTTTGGGAGACTGATATGTTTGAGAGCATCCCATAACCCGGACTCGTAGTACAGTGGGTTGAAGTCTTCTATAGTTTCCACCTGATCAAAACATAATGTCCTGGTTAGGAGTGTGTCTCACTACGCTCTAAGGTCTAAAGCACATTCATTCAAAGTCATTTCATGTGATATAAAGTGTTAAAGAAAGGTTTCTGTAGAATTCTCAAGTAAAAGTTTGAGGACAAGTTGATGAATAGAAGATAAACGAAACTGTTGGTTATTAATTTTTCATGTTTTGATATGAACTTTTTGAAAAATCAGGCCAATTTATTTAATGCAGATAGAAATAAACAGTTTGCCGACATAAAGGCAGAGGGCAAGGACGTTGTTGTTTTTTAAAGAAATAGATCTACGTATGATCAATAAAGTGCAGTTTATTAAATAAGTTAAGTGGACATCTGGGTCGAATTCTTTCATTATTATAAACATTTAGTTGTTGGATTGTTGACTCGGCGTTTGTTTTGTGAGTAATTCAATGAAAATGCAAAGAGAGGAGACCTATTTTTACAAATCCATTTATTAACTTGCAAATTCTTTATGTGTTCAAGGTGGATTGATACTCTCCAAATTAGAATTTCAAAAAACGGCTCTATTTTCTAAGAAATTTGACAGTCTATGTATATCTTTGGGGAAAAAATAACAGCCACACAATGAAAATTCTGGTTTGATCGTTATAATTTTACAAAATATAATCATCTTAAAATCAAATTTGGCCTACACTTTTTTATTTTGAACAAGGCTTCGGTGGGAATTACCGCATTTAGCTCGAATACTTCTTTGTATTCAGTAAAGAGTTGAATAAATAAATACATGTAATATATATATACCATAGACCTATATAAATAATACCTGTACTACTGTACTGGAAAACGGAAACGATTCTTATCCGATATTGATTAGATCACAGACCTATAAAGATCTATATAGTTTTCAAAGTTTAATAAAGATGGAATACAATTTTGCGTATTTTTAATAAAGTAGGCTATTAATCACAAAGATATTCACGCAAATATATTAAATAAAGCCATTTCGAAAAATTGTAGATCGAAATTATTCACTTCTGTTGATTTTAATCATCTTATGTAAATACATTGGATAACCTAGACCTTTGTAGATTATGTATGTAAATAATGGAAAATAATAATAATGATTTCTGTGTTCAATTACTAGAGCTAAATCTAAACATTAAATTATATGTTACATCTGTGAGGGTTGAAAAAAAAAGTTACTTTTTATAACCGCTTTTAAGTCATTGGTTAATATGCATGACTAAATGCATGACGCGTAGGACGTAATCATCTTCTTTTTTGAAGTAACGTCTGTATTATATAAGATAAGATAAGATAGCAATGTCCAATCTAGATATAATATTTATAGATCTGTGATATTAACTTTCTTATGTAGAAATCATTAGGTGAACTTGATTATGCAATGCGCACTAAAAATGTGACATTTTATGTATATCTTGTAATAATGAAGCATTACAAGAATGAAATACTTTGAGAAATTATAGACCACTACCAGGTTTGTAAAGGAGGACTAGATTTTTTTAAATCTTTTTTTTTATATTACTTGTTTTGTTTTAAAAAACTGTGCAATGATATGCGGAATAAATAAATCGTGAGCAGAGTTTTTCACCTCGAAAAACCAATAACTTGTAGTCTTAAAACTTTGTCTCCGCCAATTGAACAACCAGAGGGCAATCACTCGTCCGCCTCCTTGACCCGTCATTTGAAATCCAAAAAGGATATATGCTTTTTAATCCCAAGGCAGATTGTATGTATAAGTCGGGTGAGAACAGGTTCTCGCTATTTTTTTCTCAATGAAACTTTAAAAAAGTGTATATCACATTGCAAATCTATGGCATGCCATTAACTTCTCAGCAGACGTGTGGGTATCGTGTGGGATGTGAACTTGTCATTTCGTTATTTAAACTGCCCACACTTGTCTGGAGTCTGTTAAAATCATTTCAACATAGACCTATCTAGCTCAATCCTGCTAGACATACTTATGTCAAGCACTAAGCAGTAGCTCAGACTAGTCACTCTGCCCAGACCCAATCAACGACTGGTCAGTTCTACTTTACAGTTTCATACAGTTCAATTTAGGCTTCAGCTTTAATATATTCCATGGGCGAGAAGTTGAAACAAACATAATGACAGGCATCTGGGATTTTCTAACAATTTTCAAAAGTTAATCTTAAAGTTTCTTAGTTTATCAAGGTATTTAGTTCACTACAAGCTTAAGTCAGTGTTTCCCAAACTGTGTTCCGTGGAACACTAGTGTTCCTGAGGCCTGAATGGGTGTTCCGTTGGAGTAATTAACTACACGAGAATTAATTCCAAAATAATGAACATAGATAATTAATATTATAAGAAAACCCTTTCCTCACTATCTTACCTGCTCTTACTTTGCACGACTGATCTTAAAATTACTAGAACTAGTAGCCTACTCAATGATATGTGGCGTAGCTATGGTGGGGGGATGGAAAATCCCCAGCACCCCTCCCCCCAATTGAAATAACCCCCAAATGAGTGTTTGATTTTTTTTACATTAAATATTAAATATTACGCCATTATCTCATCATGATGTCGAATGTCAAAATGCAGGGCCCCTAAAGAGGTCAGGCCCCCCCTCCGGGCCCCCAAATGGCTAATTCCTAGGTACGCCACTGTCGATGATCTAGACAGTTATGATGAGGATTAGGCCCAAGTATTGGTAATAGTGTACATTATGCTGTTCGCGTCCGATCCGCTCTTAATTTGATACCGAATACTTAATAAATATATCGAATATGCACCGCTAAGCTGTCAGAAGATAAACTACTACCTTAATAATTCATAAATGTAAATTTTGTTTAAATTATTAATACATTCATATATAAATCTAGATCTGGATTCTATTTATTCTGATTAGATTTTCGTGAAGTGTGGATGAGGACTCTGCCAAGATTGCATGTTATAAGAATAGTCCTTTCTTTTAAGGCGAAAATCGTATCAAAAATCTTTTTTTAAAATAAACATTTGAATCAGTATTTCATTCCATGAGTAAGTTAATAACTGGAAAATACATTTTATAATGAACCATTGATACTTTTCCCTTTGCTACCTACCACTGCGCGAATCTATGAATAAAGCATGAGTTATTAAATGTGTGTGACATTTTTAAAAGCTTACCTCCCCTGAAGTTTGTAATTTATACGTGGTATCAAAAATCTGCTTGCATAGTAAATTTTTAAAAGTAAGAAGTTATTTTCGGAAAAGAAAAAGTTGCATCAGAACTTTGAAAGGTCTAAAATATCATGATGTCCAATTTTTCTATACTTTTCTAGTTTCTGAGATCTAAACGGGACGGACGGACAGACAGACAGACCACACACATTTAAAAAGTACTATTTCCCTTTCGGAGGCCGCTAAAAATTTAAATGAAATAATCCGGTCTAAAAAATAAGCAACTGTTCAGCTGAATTCTCCGAATGTTCCAAGTGTTCCGTTAAAAAAAAGGTTTGAGAAACACTGGCTTAAGTGAATCTAATGATCTAGAGCTGTATAGCAAGCTCAGGTGTTCTCAGGTGTAGGCCTAGCTCATTTCTAGCACTACATTGACAGGTACTTCCCAAACGAGAGACAAGCAAGAGTAGGCAATGGAATCAATGAGACTGGTCATCAAATATCTACAGACATGACAGCTTGTACTGGCAGACAAATGACATCAAGTCGCCAACCAAGTTGTATGACAAGGGCGGAGCTGGGGGTGGATGGAAGTAGAGGGATGACCTTTTGTCATTTGTGTCAACTGCGAGCAGAGATAAAAGAGATGTGGAAGAACTTAACTGTCCAATTACAAGAGAAATGTTCAGCCTATATGTCGTGATGATGTTCCATCAGATAAAGGTCAATCAATGAATTCTCCCTTTAGGCCATTCCCATTTAAACACTTCTGTTGCGCTGAAAATTAACTCGAAGAAGGAACAGAATAAATATTTCTAGGTCCACGTGTTTGTCGAAATCAAACAGTATAACATTCATTGGCATAAAAACAAATTGTTTTTTCTTCTTGCATTTAAAAAAAAACCTGTATTATTTTTGTAAAGCTCAAATAGAGGAGACTTGACAAGGTCTTTGGGAACAAAATGTGTTGAAAAAGTAAGAAGACAATCAATAGCTATACCATGCTTTGCCTTCGTACTCTAAATCAATCAATCAATGTCTATATCATGCTTAGTCTTACCAAATCAGTCAATCAATGGCTATATCTTGCTTAGTCTTAGTACTCTCAATCAATTAACGCCTATATCATGCTTAGCCCTAGTACTCTAAATCAATAAATCAATGACTATATCATGATTAGCCTTAATACTCTTAATCACTCAATCAATGGCTATATCATGCTTAGCCTTAGTACTCTAATTCAATCAATCAATGACTATATCATGCTTAGTCTAAGTACTTTAAACCAATCAATGTTAAAAGAGTCAAGTTTTAAGTAGAAAATCTCATTTTGACTCACAAAGAGCACGGGTTTCCGTGTTTGCTTCATTTACTCTCAAAACAAATTTCGGGTACCCATTAACGGTAAATCTTTGAATTTCGAGTAGAACTTTGCTCTGCATAACCTGAGTCACAAAACATCCACTAATTTACCAAAGACAGAAACGACTAAACTCTCAGCATGTGTCTCTAAGTATCCACTTACTTACCATAGACAGTGACGACTGAACTCTCATCTTGGCTACTTCATCTGGTTTCTCCTCACTTGGTGCAGCAATAAAAGGAAGGAGCAACTCTCTGGATATCACGCTTTTCACCAGTATACTGTGTACAATACAGGATCAGTTGAAGTCAAATGTCTCACTAAACACTAAGTACATAGGCTACATGGCTACCTCATGACTATTAAACCTAAGGACATTCCATGGAGATATGATTAGAAAGAAATACTAAACTGCTTACACCATGGATTGACCTTACCTCCATCCCAAAAATAGAATCCATTTACATTGTAGGACTGTACCTTTAAACTTTAAATTGAAACTTAAGTTCAAACGTCTTGTACCTGTTTTCAGAAGGCATTAAAACGAAATAGCCACTAGGTTTGATTGCTTGAGACGTCCTACTGGAAGACCATTCCTTGGGTTGTGAACCAGCGCTAGGGTAAACTAGTTTGGTCAATAGTGCTACATCCTGTTGACCATATTTCATAGCGTTTTGATTTATTTTTTTTTGCTAAACCTAACAAAAGTATTCTTTTTAAAACAGTATAACTGAAAAAATGTACAAATAAAATAAACAATTCCAAAATGAACAGCTATTAGATTTTGATAAAAACCGTTTCACGTATTGAATTGTAACTGGCACTATAATAAATATATTCGCACAAAAATATTTTGTTTGTTTTTTAATGTAGGCCTTATTAGAAATTCTATCCTTATAAAATGTTACAAAATCTTCGAACAACTTGTTCAGAAATTATGGAACAACACAAAAAAAGTACCTTTGTAAGCAGTTCGTTACACAAACATGTATAGTGGCTGTGATTTCTTTCTATCTCCTCCCAATCAAGTTTCCAACAAGATGTAGGTAAAACTATTAGAGACAGTCCAAATACAGCAGAATCACACAGCTTGCTTAGAGGTATACAGCCGACTGCCTGGAAATAGAGCGGGTCAATTATCCCGCCCCCCCCCCTTTATGTTTATTTGTAGTTTTATACTCTATATAGTTATAACTTTGAAGAATAGTTAAGCTCTTTCCCCAAAACGTAAAAATTAAGTTAAAGTCGCTAAAGATTGAGTTTTGATTATAATGATAATATATATATATATATATATCATGGGCTTAGCCAGGGGGGGTTGGGGTTCACCCCCCCCCCTCCCGAAATGAAATTACAGAGCGTCGAATGAGGTTTGCGGGACATGTTCTCCGACAAAATGAATTACGCATAATAAGAGTTGCGATGACATCCTAGTACAGCTTTGCGCCACGCTTTCATGGAGGTCCTCAGAGCAGGTGGGAAGAGGCTTCAGACATTGCCAGTGAGAGATTTTTGTGGAAACAGCTTGCTAGCAAATGCGCCGAACGGCGCGGGAGGGTCTAAGTCAGTAAGAATAGCATATTAGGTTTTTAAAATAAAACTATTTAATAGCAAAATAATGCACTGTAGGTACCTTAGAATATGCATTTAGTTGGCTTTCAATACCATAAATAGTGCTTGGCTCCGCCCCGAGCTGGGGGAGCTCTCAGCGCTTCCCTATACCCCTTGCTGGCAAGGGAGTAGTCTACAATTTTTTCACTAACCCCAGGAAGAACCTACTCTAGGGCACAATAAACGTTTTCCAAAATAATGAAGGGTCAGAATGTAATAGAGATTAATTATGTACACACATACACATCCATCCATACAAACATATATTTTTGTTTTCGGGAGGGGGCGGGGGGAGAAAAAAAATCCCCCCCCCAAAAAAAAAAAAACAATTCTGGCTACGCCCATGATAATCTGTATACCAAAGAAATGTATAGAGAAAGAATAAGCTACAAAGTTAAGCTGATTAGAAACTTAATGGCTTCTCTAAATCAATCAATCAATCAATAGCTATACCATGCTTAGCCTTCGTACTCTTAATATATAATATAATAATACATATAATATATATATATATAATTTAATATGCATCTTTTGCTTAGACTTAGATCCTCCCGCGCCGTTCGAAGCATTGGGCGACAAGCTGTCTCCACAAAGATCTGTCACTGGCAATGTCTGAAGCCTCCTCCCACCTGATGTCCACAGTCTGAGGTCCTCCATGAAGGTGTGGCGCCAAGTTATACGGGGACGTTTCTCGTATTGGCCTCCATGTCATCGTAACTCTTGGTGTGCGTAGTTCATTTTGTCGGAGAACATGCCCCGCAAACCTCATGCGACGCTCTGTCACAACCTCACTAAGTGTTCGACTCCCAGTTCGGCATAGGATTTCCACCCGATCTGTGTAACTGACTCCCAAAATCCGTCTCAGACATTTTTGTTGAGCCACATTTAGCCTTTTCTCAATTTTGACAGATGACTTCCACGTATCACATGCATATGTTGCAGTTGGAATGACGATTGTGTTGAGAAGGTGTATTTTTGTCTCGAGCCCAATGGCTTGGCTCTCCAAATAGGCTGCAGCCTTTGGAAAATGCTCCCTGCCTTCTCTATTCGGCACGCTACATCATGGTAGGCATCCCCACCATTTGTTATGATGCTGCCAAGGTATGTGAACTTGTCCAACTCTTCAAGCTTTGACTCGCCAAGTCTGACGGGGGCACCCTTTGGCTTATATTCCATTCGGTTTTGTTCACGCCATGGAATACCAAAGGCAGTCTGGTTCATTGCTTTCCTCATTATATAGTCAATGGCTAGGAGGAAGAGGAAGGGAGATAAGATGCACCCTTGTTTCACACCTGTCTCGATGCTAAAGAACTTGGTTGTTCCTTCTTCTGTTTTAATGCAGCAACTAGATTGACTGTATAGGTTTCGTAGGATCTGAATGAATTTTTCTGGTATGCCGTATTCTCTAACTATTTCATATAGTGATTCTCGGTGGACACTATCAAACGCTTTCTTAGAGTCTACGAAACTGATCGTTAGCCTTTTGAGTTTTTGTTCTATAGTATTTCGTAGAACGAAGATCTGCTGTGCACATCATCTTCCTCTTTGGAATCCTGCTTGTTCTTCTCTGAGCCTCTCATCTACAGACTGTTGAAGCCGTCTCAATAAAATAGTGCTGAAAACTTTGCTTGGGACAAAGAGGAGAGTAATGCCCCTCCAGTTGTTGCATGCACATATTTTAAGCACAAACAAATACACACAAAAAAACATGGCGATCACCAAATGGAGAAACCTTCAACGAGATAGATTACATTTGCATTTCCAAACGATGGAGGTCATCTTTATTAAACATGTGGACCCGCAGAGGAGCGGATATTAGCTCAGACCACTACCTTGTCAGTGGCAAATAAAAGCTCCGACTGAAACGCCAACCAAAACAAGCCAAACGACCCCGCCCATTTGACGTAGTCAAGCTCAAAGACTGTAATATTGCAGCACAGTTCTAATAGAAACTAAAGAACCGCTTCTAGGCTCTTGCAGATATACTGAACCTTGAAGAAGAGTGGGCCAACTTCAAAGATACCACTATTGAGAGCGCGAAAGAAGTTATCAAAAGGAGGCGAGGTTCATACAAGGAACGGTGGATACAAGACAGAACATGGAAATTGATCGATGAGTGGAAAGATGCCAAAAGTAGACGAGAAATGCTAAAACAAGGGGGAAAATGCATTGTTGACAGAATGACTGATCTCTTAAATCACTGTTGGCGAACTTCTAAAGTCCCCGAGGACTGGCAAAAAGGAGTGATTGTAAAGCTTCCAAAAAAAGGGCAACTTGGTAGACTGCAACAACTTAATATGTATCATTTTATACAAATTAAACCGAGAAAAAAATTCCGATTAAGTAGAACTTAACTATTAATTAGTTTTAAAACAATATTCCTTAAAAAAAATTTGTCACTGTTAACAAGCTAGTTTGAGGAAATTCAAAATTTTAATTTTGCAAGTTGAATTTAATTTAAAATAATGCTTTTAAGGAACATTTTTTTAAAAGTTACTATTTGATTTAAAATTAGAACTATGTCATTTTTGTTTTTTGAAAACAAGAAACTCCAAATAAGTTTAAGTTTATTCAGTGCCAATTTGTTTAAACATTAAATCTGCCATCCACTGATAAAAGTCCCAAAATGTTTCCATCGATTTAAGGCTTTAAAAAATTAAGTACGTAGATCTTTGTGAGCCACATTCAACGAGGATGTCCCGTGGCCAGCACACATCCATTCGACTTTTCCCCAGCAGATCTTACGTATTTACGGTGGGTGAATGTAAGCTGCAATCTACCTCCCTTAGTTTCACTTCCCTCAAAAAATAATCTGATCATGATTTGAGGTACATTTTGTTCGTGGCTATTACGTGCACGCCTAATTGAGACACATTTGTTTATGATCGGGCTTCACTTCCAAGTATAAACCTAAATGATCTGAACTGCCTGCTTAGGTGTACTTACCTTCAGGTGTTTGACAGGTACAGTCATAGAGACCGCCTTGCTGGCTGTTGGGTAGACGTGTTTACAAGACACTGATTCTGTATGCAGGTCCTAGGAGAGACAAAGTGAGCAATGGAGAAGAAGAGATAAAGAAACCACCATTTGACTACAACGTGAGAGTGTCATCTGTTTTGGGAACACTAAACACACATCAAACAAACACACTAGCATACACAGCACACACACACTTTGGGAAAGAGAAACAAAACACCATTGTTATGATAAAATAAAATAACAACGCATTAAAACTATAAATAAACCTTAGTAATATTTCATATTTAGGATGTATATGGCGTTTTTGTTTTTTTAGCAGCCACCATAGCCAGATTTTCTATTTTTTGACATTCTAGTCCGTCTCTCCGTAAGTTTGTATGTTAACGTTTACATTATAAAAACTAAAAACGTTATGACAATGGTATATCAACTGAGTTGGACAGACAGACAGCACAAAACAAATGATAACTCTTTTCTTTTGGGAACCGCTACAAAATGAAATTGAGAAATATGATGTCTACATCGACCTCACAAAGTTTAACAGATTTATTAGGATCAAGACTTCGCCTCATCGAATACAAAAAGAATCATTTCCATTGTTTAATTAAACCCCTTGTTCTTTTTTTTCCTCCACGACATTTTGTCTCAAGAAGTTCTTGTGAATACAAGCAGAGCTCCTTTAATGCATAATGGACTTCATGATGTTAACACATTTTGTTTTATTTGCAGCCATTTCTATAACTACACGTTTGTCTCTGTGTGTGTGTATGTACAGTTTTGAACTGTCCCCATCGTTTCAATGTTTTGAACTACAACTTGCTTGAAGGGACACAATGATTTGGTTATCGTGCTAGTCAAGTCAACAAAAAGATATAAAAGAGTGAGTTGATTTAGTTCAATTTAGTAAGTACTTAATTAAATGCTTATTAGATCTTCAGAATAAAATGTGCATATTTCAAAGCAACTAACTTTACAGCTTGTAACCTAGCCACCTTATTATTGACTTGTATTAAGTATACCTACTTTCTAATAAATATATTTGTCTATTAATTTATTGATACACACCACTAATCTACATACTTTTATGTACACATCTCCACAATTAATGTGTGTTTTTTGAAATCTTTAAAAAGTATGCATGCTAATATCTTTCTGCTAAGTGTCATAAACCTTGTCCTATCTAACGTTGTGCTATTTTGTCTTGGAATGGAAATATTGTCAGAGAAATAAATAAAGTACTCACAAAGGCTTCACAAAAAGGTAACTGGTAAGGACTCAGCATTTGTTCCAGCAAATCACATTTAATGATGAGTTCACTATCAGCTGTGGTAAGTTCAAAGTGGCGGTTTCAGTTTGAATGTTGTCTTAAGCATTAAGTCGTGAGAAAAGTTTGGACAACAAGTGAAAAAGACGTGGACCGTTAAGTCTGCATGGCTCGACCTGACCCAGAATCCAATTCTCTTATTAGCGTCCTTGACATTGTTTAGTTTATAGGGAACATCACCAATATTCAATAAGCCAGTTGCGGCAGGGGAGGCACTAAATAGAATAGTCAGTCAAAATATAGTAGTTTCTAGGTATAAATATATATTATAACTCTAGGCATTAGTGCACAATGAGGTGAAAGAATATTTCTGGAGTAATATATCCTACGTATTAAAAAAAAAGATAACACACACACACACATCGCGTCACATCGCACACATTGCTGACAGACAATGTTCGGTGTACCTTGCTATCCATCTCTTAAAGACAGTTCATACAACAACAACAAATGTGTGTCCGACTACCTGGTGAAGGTGGAGGTAACAAAAGATGGATGTGTTCCGAGTCTTTAGAAGTCTCAGTCAACCAAAGATAGACAAAGTTCTGAAGCGAGTAGGGATCTAAAAGAGGTAACAAACTTTGTATTAGAGAAATAGCAGCAGCCATTTGTTTTTTATTCTCTGCTCTCCTTTGTCCACATTGTCAATGATTAGAAGCACATAATGTCGACATCAACAAACATTATAAAACATGCAACATAGTTTTGGTTACTTTTATACAATTTAAAGATAAAACTAGAGTATTTTATAATATCTATCAAACGACCGGAATGTAGACTTTCAGAATATTGTTAATATTATGAATGTCATCATCTAAGACAGCGGTTCTCAACCTTTTAAGCTCGGCGACCCCTTTTTACAATCCCCCCTACCCACACACACACACAGCAATATAAGAATAGACAAAAACAACTCATTTTTTCGATGGTCTATGGCGACCCCTGTCAAATCATCAATCGACCCCCAAGGGGGTCGCGACCCACAGGTTGAGAACCCCTGATCTAAGATGTGGCAGAAGTTAGTCAGATCTTATTAATTAGATCTATGAATGTAATTGTTTATTAAACAATATTAATCTAAAAAAAAACTTTTTGAAATTTAATAGATTTTAGTAGGCCTACATTACATTGTTTTTGTGTTGCAAATAAATGACCTATGTTTAACAAAAGGGCCGGCCTTAACAATGGCGGGGCCCTATGCGAAACGGATTGCGCGGGGCCCACTCTGCGTAGGGATACGGATAATAAGTGAAGATTTTGTATTAGAAAATAAATTCGTCTTTGTATTTTATTCCTTCTTTATGAAGTGTAAAATCAAGATCAAATCAACTTTACGAGCCTTGAGTGTAGCAAAGTCATATAGTATGTCATCATTTTGTTTTTTACATAGATCAGGCTGAATAGCAAGAATTACTGAAGTATTCGTGGTTGACCTCAAGTAACTGAATGACTCACCAATATGGAATTTTCCCCCCCCCCCCTATTTTTCAGGAGATTTGTATGCGTTTTCTGGAGATTTTAATAATTTCAGATTTCCATTAGCTCCTGGAAAATCAGGAGGCCGTGGGAACCCCGTTATAAGTTATAATGGTTTAATTTAATAATTTACACCTAGAATTAGTACGGGGCCTATGGAATTGCGGGGCCCATTGCGGTCGCATAGGTTACAGTGCCCTAAGGCCGGCCCTGTTTAACATCATACGAATCTTGTATCAAAAAGATAGTACAACACTAACAGTCTTGAGAGTTGTGGCACTCTGGGATAGTCTGTAAGCGTAAGCCCAACCACACACACAGAAACTTGCCTGGACATAGAACAACTGAAATTATAAGGTGGGTAGAAAGATGGAAGTGTGGACTCTTGCTTGCTTTGTATGTACAGAATGGAGACAAAGAAAATCCCATCTCTGATCCCTGGCTTCTGACAAAAACTTTTACTTCGATCAATTCTTTAATGTACACTAATAAAGGTGATGGCCTAAAGGGTGGATGTAAGTGGTTTGAATGCCTGGTGATGACATACAGTGCTACGTACCACAGTCAAGAAGAATAACATCGACCAGGCCAGTAGTGTCTTCACTTGAAGGGACCCCGGGACTGCCCCCCATCATGGTGTGAGTTATTAAACTGGATCTGATGGTGGCACTGACCACACGCTGTAAAGGAAAGAAAAACGGTTCTGGTTGCAGTGGTATAACACAAAAAGATATGTTGGTATTGTTAAGTCTATTTGCTGTATATCCACTTTAAAAAAAAAAACCGTAGGAACCATCACTTTGTTTTCTTCAATTTGCATTCTTCGAATCTTTCTGCTCTCCTACAGAATTAGGTTTTTTTTTTGGAAGGAACCCTCACCCGGCAAGTAAATCCAAATATACTATTGGCCAGTAAATTTTAGTATCTTTTAAGATTAGCTGGAACGGTACATTTTATATCGCCCCCCCCCCCGCATTTCCCTTTGTACACTCCTACTTTTGGTTAGTGAACTCTAGTATGACTTTTCGCTCCGTTCCCCCCCCCCCTCCACGATTATGGATATGTTTATCTAGTACATCGTTTAGTATGTGCTCTAGAGGTGCGGGGATCGAACCATGCCCGCCGTCACGGCCTGACGACTTCTTTTGTGAGGTTTGTGCTAGGCTGTAATCATCTTTAATTCTGAAGGAACATCCAAAACATGTAAAATAAAAATGTGGCCCATTAATCCGTCAAGGACTATTTATTCCGCTACTAGGCCAATCCTAAATGGGATGCTTAATAAAAACTTGCTCACCCCTCAAAAAAAATTCCTTAATACAATCTCTGACTATTCTTCGGCCTCTCAAGTCCATATCGAAATATTTAATAGGCTTTATGTTGCTGGTTTTTTTTAATAAAAATTCTCATCCCTTTCTCTAGAACAGCATTTTACTAAAAAAAAAAGTTTACTTATAGTGAGAATTTGTTGAATATTTAGTTTTAGATCTATAATAGGGCCTACATGTCGATTTATATTATAAATTACAGACTTTCTTTTTAATAGAAGATAGTCGTTATACAATGTTACTTCAGATGCTAAAGACTTCATAGATATATTCGGCGATCTTTAACAAAAATTTAATCTGAATTTGGTTTATTTAATTATTTTTGTTTATTTCGATTTTGCGTAGATCTTCATGGTAAAAAAAATTGAGGAAATGTGTGGAATTAAAAATAAGGCCTATAGGCGCCTAAGTTGCAGCGAACAATAAGACCTTTTTTAATTATTAAGAAAAAGGTAAGCAATGTTTTTGCCACTGCCGAGCACAGACGCAGACGTCGAAAAGAAAATCTCGATCGACCAGCGGCGGACAATGGTTATGCAAATACGTTATAATGTAGGTTACAGTTGGGGCTGTGTAACCAAGGAAAATACTGCATTCCTCATTAATCTTTGGAATCGCTTTAAAAAAACATCATAGTGGGTTGAATTTGCGAATAAAGAATCCCTTTCGGTAAATTTAACCGTCGTGGTTTTGACAGTGAAAATGGCTTAGTAGTTATGTGCCTGGTAAGTAATAACAGGTTAAATTTTTATATATTTTTTGGTCTACCGTAAGTGAGAGAATTGGTGATAGGTGAGTGAATTGGCCAGGGCACTTGCGTTTATATATCTATAATACTAATCTTTATTATCCATATAAACTTTTCACATGTAAATAAAGAGTGAGTCTGGGGTGAATGTATATTTTGTTTTTTTATAGTTATCATGTTTTGTTTGGTGTAATGCACAAATTGTAAGACAAATTTCCATATATATATATATATATATAAGAAGATAAAGAGTTTCATAAGACTATTTTGTTATGTAACAGATGCAAGAAAAAAGCTAGAACAGAGTCTGGACATATAGGCCTACTACGCTGCATTTGTTGATCATGGGTTTTCGTTAGAGTGAGTCTCGGTGGTTTATAAAGGATTTGTCTAAACATGGATGCCCTGTGAAGTTCCTAATCATTCTAAAGCTGCTGTATGACATTAAAGTCAAATTAGGGAAGTGTTGTAACCTACTTACCGTACTGTTTGTTTTAGATCCATAAGTGAATAAGTCAGTACAACGGAGATATACAAGCATGTGAAAGTTTGTCTTTATTTGTTATTAAAGATGTATTCACGCTGTTAGTTATTTAAAGCAGGAAACTACTTACCTAGTAAGCTTATTGATAGTTTGACATCTAGAAACCAATAAAGTTGACAATCGAGATGCCTTTTTCCCCCCTTCAGACGATCACTTACTTTTACAACAGAGATATTGAGTTGTTGTGATGCAGCTTCAAATTGACTTTGAACATGTTGACCACTATGTCCAGTAAAAACAATCATTTCCAGCTTGCTAAAATTGTGAGGAGCCTGCTCATTAGTTGAAATCAAACACCATTTTGTTAAAATATCCAATATCTCTATTTTTTAAATCATTATATCGGGACAGTTCGGTTTTACAATAGAGCTATCGGTTTCCAAAACCAAAATGTCACAAATATGAATTGTAATTAAGTTACTTTATTTTTCACCTTGGGTTTGTCGATGTCTTTCTGGTAGGTATGCTTGGAAACTCAAGGAAGCAGAACGATACTTTTGCTGGCCATATAATGCAACAGAGACGGGTCTAATTAATCTCTAGTGATTTTTTGGGAAACTTTTCTTTTCAAACTGTTATCATTTAATCTGATTGGTTTTATGATTATCATCAGATGTTGTCTTAAGTAGTATTTTTTAACAGCAGCTTTAAAAAAAAAGGATTATAATACTATGTACAGTGGACAGTCGTGAGTATAGCTTGACTAAGTGACCTCGATTGGGGTGACTGGTGAAATTTAGTCCATTTCTCTAATAACAGATTTTTACTGTATATTTGTATCGTCTAGATAAAGGGTTTATTTATCATTACTATGCCGATTCAAGAAAACACTCTCGTGGAATAAGCCCTAAATGATTAACCTTCGTTACGTGGATGTGATCAAAAGGGACCTCAAAGCAGTAAACATTGATACTGACCATTGGGAAGATCAGTTGAGAGAGATGGTGACCAGAAAGCTGTGGAAAGCGAAAAAAACATAGGCCTCAGCTCTGGAAGAAAAAGCGGGCCAAACGAAAAATGGCTCCTATATCACCAAAGCGAAATCCACCTTAACCTGCGATATATGTGGAAGGGAGTGCCTCTCCAAAATAGGGCCCCACAGTCACATGAGAAAAGTGTTCGATAAGAACCATAGTCGCTCTGCAACTGAAGGAGGCCAACTAACATTAAATGCATCCATTTACAACCATAGGGCTTTGTCTAGTTCATCACAAAAATTGTACCAAACTATTAAATTAATCATATTTTATTAAACTAGTAACGATCTAACTCTAGTGAAATGTCATCTTAATGTTTAAAAAAATGCATTAATTCCAATCTAAATAATATAAGTCCATCTAAACAGTTCTACTGCAGAAAAATTTAAACAAGGATGCCTTTCAAATGTTCCACACTATCGATCAACATTCAACTAAACATTGTCCTAAGACGCTCTGTCTATCTGAGAGAGTGTAAGAGATGTGTTGCCTCTTAACGTTGTGACAACGGAGCATGTCTATCACTGAAATTGTCATGGGGATTCTTGTGTACAACCCACATACGCACACGTCAACTACTTCCACCAGGACACACGAATGCGACTATCTTCTTATAAAAATATATTTATTGGAACATTTACGACATTGAAAAATAAATGGTCAATCGTTCTCATAGTATGAGGCGCGGTGGCTGAGCGGTAAAGCGCTTGACTTCTGAACCGGGGGTCCCGGGTTCGAATGCTGGTGAAGCTGGGATCATTTGTTTCGGGATTTTTGGGCGCTTGTGAGTCCACTCAGCTCTAATGGGTACCTGACATTAGTCAGGGAAAAGTAAAGGCGATTGGTCGTTGTGCTGGCTACATAACACCCTCGTTAACCGGGGGGCCAAAGAAACTGACCTTTCCATCATCTGCACTATAGATCGCAAAGTCTGAAAGAGGAACTTTACTTTTACTTATTAAAATATTTCTTTTAAATTTAAAATAATTTTGCCTATTTAGAAACGCAGATGAAAAACGTGTATTCCAACCCGAACATTTTGGATTTCTCGTTTACACTCATCGCCCCACAACTTTGGACTGACTATAAGACTATTGAAATCATTAATACCTGTGGAAAGCCCTCCAAATATCTTTTATAGTCAGAGCAGGCTTCTGTTAAGCCCTGTTGTAGACATGAATCTTCATTTTTAAGTTGAAAATCTGCCAATGATTCCTGAAGAAATGTTCTCAGCTCTGTCAAAGCTCCATGTAGATTGAAGAAATTGCTTTTGGTACAAGAAAATGGCAAGATTTGCTGGAACAGAAGCAAAAAAAATGGCAAGATTTGCTGGAACTCAATAAATGGGCCAAAGACTGTTGCATATCCACCAACACAAAAAAAGACAACATATACCATCTTCTCACTGTTAGCGAAACAACAAACAATGAAATTAACATTAGATAAGGAAACGTTTTTAAAAAAATGACAGCCCTACATATCTTGGAGTCACCTATGACCCGAGATTGACCTGGAAAAAACAAATAGAAAAAAACACAGAATAAAGGCATCCAGAGACTATCTCTTATGAAAACATTAGCTGGCACAGATTGGGGAGCTAACCACAACATCCTGAAAAAGACCTTTATCGGTTACGTAATACCTGTTCTAGAATATGGTGCCACAGCATGGGGCTCAGCAGCCCAAACCAACCTAAGAAAAATAGACAAGGTTCAAAACATTGATGACAGGAGCAATCAAAACAACACCCATAAGAGCTATGGAAGAAACCACTGCCCTGGTCTCTCTAGATGAAAGACGAAAAATAAAAAATCCTTTCCCAATTCACTAAAATGGAAACCTGGAGAGGCACCCACTCAAAGCTTATATCCACAAAACTGACACTAAAAACCATCTCAAAATGACTTATGTGCTACAAGGAGTCTCTGGACCTAAAAAAGAAACACCAACTTGAAAAAATAACCCTGGAATCCACGATACATCATAATGAATCTTCACCCTTGGACGAAAGCTCTCTCCTACTATATTGACTATATTGAAAATATAACCAAAAAATCCAACTACATTCCAAAAGAGTTCAAAGAAATAGTGAACTCAATTCTACAAACTCATTTTCCTAGCAATCTTTGGATCAGAGTTTAAGTTTACACGGATGGCTTATCTCATATAGTTCGTCCATCGTGGTTCGATTATGACCACTTTGTCATCCAGGGGGCTGAGGGCTTTGCACTGGGGTTTTATGCCTCCTCGTGTGGCTGGTGAGACCTATGTGAGCCCGGAATGTTCGGCCGCACACTTGGCAGGTTATTCCAGCTGGAGCTAGTGTCGTTTGTCTTGCTTTTCTTTTCTGGCGTTTTTCTTCTGCCAGCGTTGTTCTTTTTTCTTCAGCAACCTGTGCGCCAGTTTTCACAGCGCGACGCCATGATGCTCTGTCATGTGCCTCTGTCTCCCAGGTGCCTGGGTCTATGCTGAACGCCTTCAGAGAAGCTATGAGGGTGTCCCTGAAGCGCTTTCTTTGACCACCTTGCGAGCGCTTTCCTTCGCTTAATTGGCCATACAAGAGTCGTTTAGGGATGCGGTGGTCTTCCATTCTGTAGACGTGACCTGTCCATCGCAGCTGGGACTGCATCAAGATTGTGTGGATGCTTTGCAGACACGCTCTTCGAAGGACTTCTGTATCTGGTATTTTGTCTTGCCATTTGACATTTAGTATTTTTCTCAGACATGTCATGTGGAAGTGGTTTAGTTTCTTTGCATGTTTACTGTACACTGTCCATGTTTCTGAGGCATAGAGCAATGTGGGGAGGATGACTGCTCTATAGACCCTAGCTTTGTGTTTGTGGTGATACCACGTCTGTTCCAGACATTTGTAGACAGTCTGCAATAGGATGCACTGGCCTTGGCGATACGCAGGTCGATTTCACTATCGATTTTTCCATTTCTGGAGAGTGTGCTGCCAAGATATGTGAATGTGTCCACTGCGTTTATATCCTGTCCATTTATAGTGATGCTTGGATCCGAGTAGGCTTTCCCAGGAGCAGGTAGATGTAAGACTTCAGTCTTGTTTGTGTTGATGGTAAGACCAAAGTCTGTGCATGCTCTTGAGAAGTCACTGACGATGCTCTGCAGATCGTTTTCAGAGCAGGCATTTAGGGCACAGTCGTCAGCAAATAGCAAGGCTTATCTCATAAAGCCACCACAAATGGGGGAGCTGAAATACTCGTCGAATGGCCCGATGGAGAAAAACTAGAAAAATCCATTGCAACTGGAGAGCTCTCAGACAGCCACAGAACAGAAAGGTAAGCACTAGAATTAGCAGCTACCATACTAGCAAATCATCCAAGTACCCCACACAGTCAGATTGTCTTTCTAACCGATGCGAAAAAATCCTCAAAAGCTTGGAAAACTCTGATTCCTCCAATACAAAACGACTCAGGACAGCACTTATAAAGCTCAACAACAACAGCAAAAAAAAAACTGTTATTCAGTGGATACCAGCACATATTGAATTAGAAGGAAATGAGAAGGCTGGCACACTCGCCAAGAGTGGGAGAACAAACTCACAAAAAAAACATTGCACTGTATCCAGAAGAAAAGAAGAAACTAATAATAAATAAAATAAATGAGAAATGGACAAGCTCTCATCTGAATCACTAGAAAGATGATGCCTATTAAAAGCTATCCCGACAAATCAACATCTAATCTTTCGACTCAGGGCCTGACACAACATAACGAGACAACACATGTTCCAGAAGCTTAAAATTGGAACCAGTGAAATCTGCCCGTGTGGAGTGTCACCAGAGAATGCTGACCATGTCCTCCAGAACTTTACCATGAGGCCCGTACAAGACACTGGCCCCAAAACACCCCAATAGAAAGAAAACTATATGGAAAGCTCCCAGATTTGGAAACCACTGCGCAGTTCTAGTCATCTAAACGCTCCAGCAAAAAAAAAATGAGAACGAGGAAGAAGAAGAAGCTGGAACAGAAACAAGAGAATGGCAAGATTTGCTGGAACAGAATCAAGAAAACAGCTAAGTCAGCTATCGTGAAAACAAATTAAAACTGTCAGTTCAATGATGATAATGTTTCCGAACTTTTTGACAACATTATTATTTATTTTTTGGTATCGTGAGAATATTCACAAGTTGGTCATACCTTAATTACTACAACTTAATTGGCCTCTCACTAGTAGTAACACCTTATATTGAGTAATGCATTCCTTACACACTACAACCCTGCGGTGGCAACAATCATCCGCCTGAGTGGCATTGTGTTGAACTGTTCGGATTCTCCATCAGCTTGTTTTGATTTTATCTGAGCTATGTTAACGCTAGTTAGCTATTTCTGAAGTGTCTTCACAACCTCAAAATAACTAGCTAAATGTGAATATACAATAAAGAGGAAACTAGCCATACAGATCTTAAGAATCATTTACATTAATATAAATTGAAGTATTTTGTAGAAGCCTTTTTTTTTTGACGACCACCGCCTTGAAGATTGTCAATGAATTGGTCACAAAGAAAAGCATATTGAAAAATAACACACTCCTGTAATAAAACAAACGGCTAACACTGTTTTACTTTTTATTTTAAGTGTTTGTTCTAATCTCAATTACGAGACATTGTACCGGTATATTGAAAATATATTATTAGGCTATTTAAAAAGAAAAGAAACTAAGTTGGTGATACTTGATGTGCAAGAGCTGCTTGACTATTATTTTAATAAAATAAGAGAGCAATAAATCAAGCAAAACGTTGTATAGCTGACACTCCAGTGATTTATGTGATAGCAAGCGCTACACTTGCCAACTTTATAAAATGAACGTGTGGACTAGGACTAGCTTACTTGTGGTTTTGATGTCAGTAAATATATAGAAATCAGGGGTATGCGAGAAGGACCTTCCATCTTTCCACAGATGCACAGTACGTTTTCCAGAGCGTCGGTCAACGAGATCCCAGCTTGTTTCTCAAATGGAGCAGTCACGTCTAGTAAGATTACACGTGCTAAGAAAGATATGAATCTACACATTTTTAATCAAGAAAACATTATGTATAGGTTACAAATTATAGGTAAAAGAAATTGTTAAACCCACATTAATAATTAAATGTATTAACTGTATTCTGAAAGAACTGAAGGTATCTATAGATATATAACTAGATATATAGATATATAGAAAGACAGACAGACAGACAGACAGACAGACAGATAGATAGATAGATAGATAGATAGATAGAAGGCATAGAGATAGATAGAAGGCCTATATAGATTTTTTGCATAAGATTTATCTTTTTTGCCCATTTCCGGAAAACAGAAGATAATAATGTCCTGTACGTATCCATGTGTCGTGTATGCTAATTAAATAATTAGCTATTTATTAATCAATAAGTACCCTTGTTGTTTTTTTTTAATTATTATTTATTGACCTAAAAGCACTAGTCCAATTACTTAACAAACCCAAAAATAAGATACTGAGATGTTCATATCATTTATATCCAAATTAGAGAAGGGAGACAAATTCATAAACTTTATTCTGTATGTAAACTTGATACTTGTTTCCCTTTACCATGAGTGTAATTATAAAAGTCAAATGGACGAAACTATGGATAATAAGACACTGACAATTCTGCACATTACCAGAGCTTCAAGTCTAGGCAACTAGAGAAAATAACTAATAGAGTTTGAATGGAAGGAAGCTATCAAGCCCTCAAATGTGATTTGCACATTTTCTTTTACATTTGACATCTTGTAAGTCTAATAATTTCAATTATGTAGATATTGTTGTAACTCCAGTGGCGGACTGATAGGGTTAAAGTGTGTGTGACCTACTGGCACACGAGACGAAGGCGAATCACACTGGTCAACGGCTGTTGAACAAGGGACATTACTGATAGTACACGCAAATATGACCAGTGTTATGGTCATGTGATCGAAAGCCTTTACGGACGAGGGACAGCGTGTAAGAAAGGACAGGAGTCCAGGACACCAAGTCAGTAAGGACTGTGCGGTAGAATGTGAGTCCTCGAAAATGTAGCTGTACGAGTCCAGGAGTAGAAAGAGAGACTTGTAATGTTTAGTTCGCAGTTCTATTGTGTTAAACCATTTGAAGTTAGTATAGCCAATAGTGTTTTATTGGCTGTTGATGTATTTGTGTTTACAGAAGGCCAGATAGAAGATCGTAACAATATTTAAGCATTTTTTTATTTTTTAAATTTGAGACATAAAAACTTTCTTTGATATTTGTTTTGTGTATGTGTGTACTGTATGTATACTGTTGTTGATGTTCTTTTGTTGTTGTTTTCAATCAATGGCATTATTGCAACTAAATTTACCACAGTGAAATCCGATAATCCTTCGACTGTTTATGTCCACTTTCTTTGTTGAAAGCGCCATTCTCAACTGTCAACAAGAAAAATATTTATAAAAGAAAACAACTTTATAATTTATTTGGATCAGTCATGTAATTATATGTATGATCGACCTACACATAAATCTGTGCGATAGAAATATTTTTACCTGTTGTTTTGTTTAGATTTTAGCTTTCTCAATGCGCTATGATCCTATCACTTGTCTGGGCCAGTTGTTTAAAAGGGGGGGGGGGAGAGAGGAAATTGCATGATCGTTTTTTAAATACATTTAAAAAATGGCACATCTTGCCCCACTCACTACGCCTCTGACTCTTATCTTATCTTATATAATACAGACGTTACTTCAAAAAAGAAGATGATTACGTCCTACGCGTCATGCATTTAGTCATGCATATTAACCAATGACTTAAATTCTGCCAAGTCACTGGTTTTTCTGGCTAGCTCAGGCAACCCATTCCATGCTCTAATAGCACTAGGGAAGAAGGAGTATTTGTACAAATTTGTCCTAGCATATGGGACGAGGAATGTGCCTTTATTTTTGTGTCTTTCAGAGTATTTTATTAAATTTTGTTTTTGTATTTGAAGATTATGGTTCAGTGTTTTATGTATAATTGCTACTTTACTTTTGAGTCTTCTGTCCTGAAGGCTTTCTAAATTTAGTGATTTTATTAATGGTGTTACCCTAGTCAAATGTGAATATTCGTTTGTTATGAATCTCACTGCTCTATTTTGTGTTTGTTCCAGTTTCTTAATGTTTTCTTGAGTTGAGGGGTCCCACACGGTGGATGCATATTCTATTATTGGCCTAACCAAGGTTAAATAACATTTTAGTTTTATGTTCTTATTTGATTTATAGAAATTTCTTTTAATAAACCCTAATGCTTTGTTGGATTTTTTTATAGTTTCATCAATATGTGGATTCCATGACAGTTTTTCATTTATTATAACACCTAGGTATTTTGAGTTTTTAGTCTGTGTTACTGGTTTGCCATGAATAAGATAAGTGGAATTAATTTGTTTAATTTTTTTTGTTACTCTTAACAACTGACATTTTTCTGGGTGGAAAGACATGCTCCAATTTGATTCCCATTTCTGTAATTCATCTAATTCTCTTTGTAAAATATCTGTGTCTTGTTTTGTTTTTATTGTTCTATATATTATGCAATCGTCTGCAAATAATCTGACTTTTGTTCCTGAACTAATGCAATTTGGTAAATCATTTATGTAAATTAAAAATAGTAGTGGACCCAAGACTGTTCCTTGAGGTACACCTGAGTTTACTGTTATTGGTGTTGATTTAGAGCCATTTATTATTACAGTTTGTTCTCTCCCTATCAGAAAATCTTTAATCCACTGATACAGTGGACCGTTAATGCCGAAATATTTTAATTTTTTAAGCAAACTATGGTGGTGAACTTTGTCAAAAGCCTTGGAAAAATCTAGTAAGATAGCATCTATTTGTTCACTATTATCTAAACCTTTTGAGAAATCATCAATTAGTCCTATTAGTTGTGTTTCACATGATCTATATTTCCTAAAGCCATGTTGGTATGGGGTGAGGACATTATGTTTGTCTAAGTGGTTTATGATGTTGCTACATATTATGTGTTCTAGTATTTTACATGTGATGCTGGTAAGTGATACTGGTCTGTAGTTTCCTGGATCAGATTTTTCTCCTTTTTTAAATAGGGGGGTGACATTAGCTTCTTTCCAGTCCTTTGGTACTCTGCCCTGGTTAAGCGATGCCTGAAAGAGTATTTTGAACACTGGGGCTAGCTCATTGCTTAGTTCTTTGAGTAATCTAGCTGGAATACCATCGATGAGTATACATATGGCTACCAGTTTCTTGATCTACATCTTGATCTCTAAATGTGTATTATAGAGTAGACCTAGGTCTAAAACTACACATCGCTTTCAATGGGAGCTGATAACCGTCTGTCTAGGCCCGGGGTCGGCAACCTGCGGCTCGCGAGCCACACGCGGCTCTTTGGGTGTGAAGCTGCGGCTCTTTAGTTCCATAGTCAAATATTTGTTTTTATCGAAAAAACAAATTTCAAATAGTTCTGACTCGTTTAACGAAGATTAGGCACCGATTAAATCTCTCAGCCACTTGTAATCGCTTTTCACCACAGCCCTCCCACATGTCGTCAGTCCGTCGGAAGCTCTCGAATAGCGCAGTCGTCGAATGTTTCTATGTAGGTCGCTTTCGAAGCGGGGCGAATTGGGCGTTTTCACCGGTGATTTGGCTGTGACGTATAGTTTGTTATTTCAAGTAAATCACTTAAAAGCAAATAATCTTCTCAAAGTTAGAAGCAATGTACAAGTAATGCGAACCTGGCAAGCTTTGTAATACTACTAGAAATTGCTCAAAAAGGCAACCATTCATGGATGGTGTGTCAAATATCTTTTTTAAGAAAAGATAGGGCTGATAATCGTGGAGGAGTTCTTCTAGCAATAAAAAACACTCTTATAGCAGAAGAAATTACCTTACTTAACTCAAAAAATATAGAATCAACATTTTGTAAAATTAATACCACCTCAACATCCCTAATAATAGGCAGCATTTACAGACCACCAAATTCTTGTTTAGAATACATGCAGGAACTACGTAATCAGATTACTACACTTAAAGAGACAAATAAAAATGCAGTTTTTTGGATTATAGAAAATCATATAGCAACTAAATACACATCAAACAAAATAAATAAATGCTGGTTTAATAATAGACTAAAGAAGCTTTGTAAACAGAGGAAAACCTATATAGAAAATTTAAAGAAACTAAGGTAGAAAGAGTTTACAAAAAGTATATAAAAATTAAACACTTAACCCAAAAAGTAAGCAGACAGCTGCAGAGTGAATACATAAACAATGTAATATCTAAAGATAACAACAAAAACCTATGGTCATACATTAAGTCTAAGAAAATGGAAACAACAGGCATAGCGCCATTAAAAGATGAACTTAACATAATACATAATGATAATGATATGATTTTCTATAATGCTTTTAAGATGGTTTTTAATGAAATTCCAGAGGTCATCGACTGGTTGGTTAATGTCTTTTTCTAATAAGAATGTTTGTTGAAAGTTTAATGCAGCTTGGTGTAGTTGTGTTAGGTTACATTTATTCCAGAGTAAGATTTTTCTTTTGGGTTTTGAATTGGCTACTTCTTTTATCTGACTGTGTATTTTTATGATCTCATGGTCTGATAGACCAGGGATAATATCATAATCAACTACTAATCCAGGTCTGTTGGTTAAGAAGAGATCTAATGTGTTGTTTAATCTAGTTGGCTTTTTAATGATTTGATCTAAACTTAGGTTGTGTAAAGTTTCTATGAAAAGCTCATTTATGTCCTTAAGGTTTTGGTGTTTATAATATAATATAAATAATTAGTATATATTATTAACATAAGTAATAAATTTGTAATACAAATTGTGTGAATTCTATACTAAATAGCGATCGCCCCTACCGCCCCCCCCCCTGGATCCGCCAGTGCACTCCTCATAAATCTTTTGCTCGAAGACAAGCCTTATTTTTAGATCAAAAACTATAATAAATGTCTGAATCGACATCATCTAGGATTCTAATTTAAGCTATAGATCTATATTTCAACTAGATTTTATAAATTGGCTACTAGAATATAATTATAATCGAATTTGAATCTTTTATAATAGATACAAACTGTATAAACTAAATGTAGATTTAAATACATTTATTACTTATCTTATAATTAGGCCTACAATTTAAGGTCCTTCAGGGAACAGTATAGGGTCTACCAAGAAAAAAGAAGAGGCAGACAGAGAAAGCGATGGAAAGGACTGGCCTGCCATTGAAAGAGATTTTATTCCAGGCAAAAGACAGGAAAGTAGAAAGACGGTTGACAAATTTTGTGTGGTGCCCCACGATTCAACAGACTATAACTAAGGGATAGTTGAATGTGATTCATTATCTAGATCTAAAGAATCTAGCTCCAGATCTAGAATCTATATCTATATACCTAGATCCAAACATGATTGTGAAAACATATCTAGAATTTAAAAAAAAAAAAATTTAATAATGATTTTGCTTGCATGAGTTAAAACAGCACTAGATCTAGATAGGCCTAGATAGATCAATCTTAATCTAGATTATAATAGACTCTATATCTAACATTTTAGCCTTTAGCTTTCAAAAATAGACTCCTACAAAAGTTTATTATCCCACTCCTCAATATTTATCTAGATCTACGTCATTATGATAAGTTCTAGACTAGTATGGCTTTTGTCACATTTGACACTTGATTTGAAGTAAAAAATACGTACATCTATCTCAGATAGATCTAGGTCTGCACTAGATCTAGATACTAGATATCGGAGTAGATTTGCATCTTGACTTGATTTTCTTTTAATGAATTAAAAATAGAGCTAGAGTAGAACAAGATCAAGACTACATTCTAGATCTATATCTATAACTTCTAGATCTAGACTTAAGATAGATTTAGTCAATTTAGAGCGTATTGTCTTACATTTACATCATTCTATGTAGATCTAGTATATCTATATCTAGCAGACGATAAAATCAAAATCTATTACTAGAAAAACTTTTATTAATCTGAAATAGAAAAGTTTCGCCTATTAAAAAAAATGAAAAGAAGATCTAATATTCAATATTTATAAAACATAGATAACGTTTTTAAATGGTTTTACAACAAAAAAAAAGAACATTATTAAAAATGTAATTTAAAACTAGAACACAAATGAACTTAATGTCGATCTACATCTAGACTCTAATTCTAATCTGCAAAAATATTCTACTCTCAATTAACAGCCATTTAAAATAAAAGTGAAAATGTTTTTAATATTGCCTATTTAATTTCTATTATACTTACTGGGCGGGATATTCGACACAAAACAAATATTAAAAACAGCCTGCGAAATTCAAGTCCAGAAAGAAGTCGGCGACCACTTCACATATCTGGGTTGTATAGTAGGCCTATCAATTTAAATGACGACTCACTTTCAAGGGCCAGTAGAGCTTTTGGACGCCTTCATGCGAGAGTTTGGCGGAATAAATCGCTCTGCCTGCTACAAAAATTAATGTCTACCAGGCGGTGGTTCTCTCAACCCTTCTATATGGATCTTAAACATGGGTAGGCCTACTATAGAGAAAGCAACTAAGACTACTTAAGCGCTTTCACCAAAGATGCTTGCGCTCCATCATGGACATACGGTGGCAAGACCGTACTACAAACAGCGATGTCCTTGCGAACGCCGGTATGGACAATATAGAGGGACTTCTTATGGTCCGACAGTCATGCTGGGCAGGTCACGTATCCCGTATGGGATACTAACGTAGGCTATGCCAAAGGTAGTCTTTTTTGGTTAGCTAAAAGGTGATCGACGTAACAGAAGTGCCCACAGAAACGCTTCAAAGACATAGAAGAGCACATGGTTGCATGCGGCCTCAGAACGAGACAGCTGGAGGTCACTCACAAAGGCCCGGGGATACACATTTGAGACCAAAAGAAAATCCGCTGCCAAGGACAGACGCAGACGGCGAAAAGAAAATCTAAATCGACCACCTCCGGACAATGGTTATGCTTGCCCTGTATATGGCACAATATGTAGGTTACAGCGGGGGCTGCGCAACCACGGGAAATACTGCATTCCTCACTAATCTTCGGACTAGCGAACCTTATTATATATATAGTCTAAGGCTTACTGTGAAAATTATCTAGATTAGATTTTTTAAAAGTATATTTTTCAAGTTAAATTTTATCTTTTAAAAATTATTTTTAATCAGGGCCGGACTGGCTATAGGCCTATGGGCAAACGGGCAAATGCCCGGTGGGCCGGTACCAAATGGGCCGGTCTGGTCGCGACCAAAGAAAAAAAATGTTTTTCAATGCAGACAACTTTTAAAAAAAAAATGACAGCAGCAAGACATGTGTTTTTTTATTATTATTATTATTATTATTATTATTACAATTAATTTAGTTAGAATTTCAACAAGAATATCAACAACAAAAAAATACACTATACACTGTACGTATTATCATTTGCAAAACGTTAGACTGTATTTTTTGCTATGTACAAACGGCATGGACTTCCAACACTGCTTTGATGTCTTCGAGGTTGTGTTTGGCCTAATCATTTTTTTTTGGTCGGCATGGGCGTTTGATAGCCCCTCCATTTGTTTTTGCTCCTTCCCTCTCCCGTCTTTTGATGCTTCCGTTGACAGTTAACGAAAAGCAGGGATGAGAGGGGGTTAGTTAGGAAACAGCAAACGAAAAAGAGGCGACATTGAGATCTTTAACAATATTTGATAGAAATTAACTTTAACACATACACAGCCGCGCAATAGCTAACTAAACAACTTATTCACAGCTCAATACCCATATTGATGAGTCAACTTTATGCGATTTGTAAAGACAAAGTAAGTTTTCTTTTTGTTTATTTTAATAACATAGAACTAAAAATACTACACTTAGGTTTACAAAAAATAAAAAATTATTTAATTTAAAAAAAACACAAAATCTAGAACTAAATATTTTTTTTACTATTATAATTAAAGGCAAACTTATACTTAGTATGAAATCATTGATGATGGAAATTCTTATAATAATTATAATAATTAATATAGCTCTGTCACATATATTCATATACAATGCGCGTTTTTGAGAATCTACTAGGACGAAGGAAGAGCTTTTCACATTAAGTAAATGCCTCTCTAACCGTTAGCATACTCTTATCTTTTAATGGAATGGGTTGCCCGAGTCAGCCAGGAAAACCAATGACTTAGCACATTTTAAGTCACAGATTAACATGCATGACTAGATTGACACATGAAATGCGAAGACGTAACTATCTTATTTTTAAAAAAAAACAACCTCTGTTATCCATAAGTAATACCAAAAAGTTTCAAACTCATTAAGGCTGCTATTGTATTGTTTATAGTTTTCAGACAACATAATACTAAGGCTTGTCCTCGAGTCCGAAGATTAATGAGGATTGCAGTATTTCCCGTGACTACGCAGCTCCAGCTGTGACCGACACATTTTCAGACTACAAACGTGTAGGCGTATAAATAAGCAAGCATGCATCCAGTTGTCGATGCGTTATCAAACTTTATATATTTTGAAGAGAAGTAGGCTTACACCTATAATATGACAAATGGGCGTAGCCGGGAGGGGGGGGGGTCAAATCATCACTTGCCTCAGACCTCATTGTCTGAAAGAGAAACTTTACTTATTGCTCCAGTGCAGCCAACTTAAGCAAAATACAGTCACCAAATAAGCGTAGCTAAAAGTGTTTTTTTTTTGTGGTTACCCTCCCCCTCCAATGCAAAAACTAAAGCAAAACTATAGTTACCATTTTCTACCTGTCGATGGACTCCATTAATTAAGTGTAGTGAATAGAAGATTTGGTTTTTTTTAATTTTTTAGCGGAAGAGTAGCTTGCACTGTAGATACCTCAGAATATGCTTTTTTGAAGCATAAAATAACGGAAATATGTTTGTAAAATGTTTTACATGTTTCGGATGTTCCTTCAGAGTTGAAGATAATTACTTCCTAGTCCAAACCTCCCACAGGACGACGGGGGATGGCAGCGGGCAGGGTTTGAACCCTGGACCATCGATAAATCTGAACGACAGTCCAGCGCGCAAACCGCACGAGCAGGCAGCCATCCCAATGATTGTAACCGGGGCTCCGCCTCGGACCCCGCTGGAGGAGCTCACAGCGCTTCCCCAGACTCCCTAGCTGTCATTAGCTGCGAGCATTGTCTTTCCACTAATTAAAGGAAGAGAATAGTCTAGGGTAGAAAAAAACTTTTGAAAGAATGAAAGGTCAGAATTTAATGAAGATTAATTACATACACACACACACACACATACGCCCATGATATGACATACCATTTGTGGGCCGGTTTATATGGTAATGCCAGTCCGCCCCTGTTTTTAATGTTTAATTTTTTTATTAGGAAAGATTTTAGATCTATATATAGTCTATATAGTATATCTTTATAACACATCTAGATCTAGTAATCAAATCGTATCTAGATGATCTATTCATTCTATTGTTTAATTAAACTTTAATTGTTATTAGTATTCCAGACTGGAAATTAACGACCAGCTACCGAAAAAAAAATATGAAGATTGTCTATTTATTATATAATATATAGATCTATTTTATTTTTAATTTGTTGTATGAATGTATACATCTTTTACAACTCAATAGATTCTAAATCAAGAATTTAAAAAAAAATATAGATCTACTAAGATTTTTTAAAAATATTTAAAACTCTTAAAATTATTGTTTTGTTACGCAGACATGTCTGTCATTCCTTAGAATACTTAGATTCAAGATTATTGAATTTCGTTTTCGATTACTAGCTTGACGTTTACGCCTTCATCTTTTTGGATACGGATAAGTAAACATTTTAAAATCATGAACTAGAATTCTGAATAGATTTAGTCTAGATCTAGATCTATATATATAGACTCTAGAAGATTGCAATGTAAGTATAGATTAGTCTAGAGAGTAATCTAGATCTATCGTCATATGATATCAAGATAGAGTATAGATACTATTATACTATATACTATAAATCTACTGATAACGAATAGTCGGAATAGGAATAGCCGCTATAGCGGCACTAAATCTGATGCTTATTCAAGACAAAGTTATTGTCAATATAATTATTATAATAATAATGAATATTCATATATTGAAGACTGATTCCTGAAGACTTCAATGAAGTTATTGATATTGCCATATTAATGATATTAATCATCTTTGACATTATCATGATTGATTATACTTGACTTATAGCATCAAATTGATAAAAATTTAAGAAAATTGATTAGATTTCTTGGTCCTGACCTTAGCCTTAGTCTCTTTTTAGACTATAGTTCTATTAGATAGAATCTAGACTAATCTAGAGTAACTTACGTTTATCGAACAAGTTAAGCACAGTCGCCGACATATTTTATGTTTGAATTTGTGTATCTCCGTAAGAATTAGACCTAGAAAAAAACTGATTGTATCTCTATGAACTCCTCATCCATTTTTTTAAAATGTAGACATGTTTTATTCTATCATTACTCATAGTTAAAATTATATTTGATGTTAAAGTGGGTCAGGTCGATGCTTTCAAACATCGAACATCGTTTTACCGCTACCTTCAAGAATCTTATTAAATCTTATCGAACATATTAGGAAACTATCGAACACATGAGAAGTATGGTGTTTCAAAAGTGTTATAATCTTTAATTTTTTTTTATTTATATCATTTTCTTTTTACGCCATGTCAAGACAGATTTTCGCACATGCTCCACATCGAAGGTATCTATCAGCTCTATTTAGAAACTGACCATTAACGCATTACCGACACATTACCGTACCGGTACTTTTTTTTAGGTCTAAGCTATTTTGGGATATAAGGCCCTTAATAAATCCAGATATTATTTATTTGGGGGAGAGCCTAATATGCTTTGGTAGCCAATAGATAATCCTGCCCTCCCCAAGCCATTGCAGGACACAACAGTTTACGTGGTTGACCTAAAAACAAAACATTCGCTGCTGTACGTATCTAGCCGCCAATCTAGCACACTCAGTGTATGTAACAGCCCAAAAGTCAGTGCTAGATATGTTTCGATCGGGGCGGGGGGGGGGGGGCTGAAAAGCTATGGTAGCTTGTGAGCTGTGTTACCTATAGATGTAGATAGATCCGCCCTCTCTAAACCACCTGGTTGACCAAAAAAAAAGCAACATATTTTAGAGCACGCTTAGTATTTGTCACACACACACAAACAACATGATGGTATCTATATATCTATCACGCCTAGTGTTTGTAGGTACTCGACAGATGGCTCCTCCCCCTTTCCCCATAACATTGTTCTTACTACAACTTGAACAATGTTTTGGGGCTGTGTTGATGGCCTGGTTTACACCTGTGTGTTGCGCTATCACTGACCATTTTTTTGTTGTATGTTAGTCTGGTGGCTGCGTTTAGATTGAGTCTTGAAATTTACGTTGTTACTTAATAAGAATGTGTTATTGTTTTTATTTTGTGTATTTGTGATGTTTCAAACGAGTGTCTTTGTAGCGCATTATGAGCTTTATCATACTTTATGGCAAAAAAAATAATATATATATATATATAGATATATAGATATAATTTTATAGACCCGGCGCCACACGTCTAGATCGAGAAGCACGGCTGACTCTGTATTTGAAGCTGACGTCACATTTTTATGGTCGATCAATTATTGATGATATCTGGATACAGTGTCTTGACTATTTCTCTCCCCCCCCCCTTTTTTTTTTTTACCTGCCAAAGACATTTTTTTTTTCAAAATACCATATCTACATTCTATACCTCCCTTTTGCCCTTTTTTTAATTAATATTTCTTCACATCAAGCACATGCGCTATATATTGGTTTATTACACATAATTCAGAAGTTAATAGAATGGGGCATCTGAAAAATAAAAACACAACTGGATATATTTGACCTCTATGGCCCTACGGCCATCGCAATAATGATAGTAGCATCAAACTATATGTGTCATAAAATCAAGCTTTTAAAATGGGTACAATTAGTGCATATTGATGTAAATCTATTTACTTAAAAAAATATAGCACATTTACGGTAAACCACAAATAGCTGATTTTTCTCCAGAACTGTTATCAAAAAGTGTCTCATTAGGTCAAAAATTAAAATGGAAGTTTTTGGTTACATATTAAGTGTATTCATTTCTTCACCCATTGTACTTTAAGAATTTATCAATAGAAAATGAATTGGAATATATACATTTCCTCAGCAGTGCTGGCAAAAGGGGTACCCTCTTTTGCATTTCAGGTGCATCACCGGGACACCATTGATGATTAAAGTACAACTAACTGTTAATTTGTTTGCTTTCTTAGCATAATTTTAATGTTTCTATTGTGTTAAGCAGCTAGATAGAGAAATTGAAGTTTTTGAGCACTTACATAATGTTTGAGCTCAATTTAAAAAATGGGACACCATAGCACCTGTAACACTACTGGTAAAAGTTTTTTAAATAAGATAAATAAGATTTTTTATAAGAAAATAGAATTTATGCTATAATTGCATTGTAGCTAAATATATAGGCTATTATTTGCTGCAATATCTCAACAATAATTCAAGCATTTATGATAACATTTTATATCACAAGATGTTGCGGGTGCTACAACGGGCACCAATATGAAATATATAGTGTTTTTTTTTAATACATGCTAAAATACAATTTTATTAAAGTCCGTAAATACATTATCAATGATTCACAAAATAGTTTTCTATAACCACAAATGAATGTACTAGACCTTTGTGTGTGTGTACCAATGCTACCAACGCACTTTGAATATAAGTAAAAAAAAAATTATCCTCGGGTGAAAATGGAACTAAATATAACTTAACTATAAAGAAATGGACGATGCACAATAGGAATGGACTAGTTTCGTCATAATCATCGAAATAAAGGAGAATTTTAAAAAATACAATGGGGTGTTCGATAAGTACCTTAAAATGAAGGTGTTCGATAGATGTAAGTTACTCTAGACTCTAGTTGCTTAGTTAAGTTTCTTATACCCATAGCCTGGAGCCTATAGCTGAAATAGCTGCTATGCTATACTTAGTATACTTGTTACGGTCGTAGTGCAGCACGGTGTGCATGAATAATGGTGCGAATTTGTGTAATGAATGGAAGGGATGTTTAAAAGGGGAAGCCGGGAGAAATTGACAGGAAGAGAAATGAAATGTTCATATTTACATAACTTGTTGTAATATTAAAGTATTTATAGAGTAATTACCTGAGAGTGTATTATTATTTTGTGTCGTAACAAGTGGAGCCCAACGGAAAAGGCAAGACCTGCGTTATATCGGTATCTAATTCCTGTCTACTGAGGTATTACTAGTACTACAAAGTGTAACAAAATCTCTAGATCTATTAAGAGAGTTAGCGTCATCTAAATCTCTAAAGCTATGTACTAGACTCACTGGTAAACATAAACCTTTAGTTGAAACTTAACTAAAAACATTATTGCTGAATTAATCAATTGGATTAACATTTAAATCTAGATTTATATCATTATAATTATTATGACGGCCCATTCTCTACATTCACCAATGTGAAAACGTCAGGGATTACCCACTGTATCTGGATGTGCTATGAATTTATTTTAAAAAAAAAAAATCATGTCAGTGGCTGCTGAAGTACATGTTTATTATTCTGGCTGGTCATAGTTCTCAACAATAACCTTTAACATTCAATATTGATGGAAATTTGTACGATTATTAGCACTGCTGTGGGCAACACTAGTGAATTTTGACTACGGTGGAGAACAGTGCCCATTTAGGACCAACGGATATACACTGACTACGGCATATAGACAAACAACGAAAGACTCATCACCGGCGGAGAATATACACTAGCATTGGCAGTTATACCAGCAGGAAGAAGAGTATTCCGGGAAGTAGATACATATTTGTATTCGAATAACATTAAACGTTTGTTTCGTTACATTACATTTAGATATGAACTGCCACAATATACTATCCCATTACACCATAGAGAAACATTACAGAAGGAAATTGATGAGCTACTATCACTTGGAGTGATAGAACCATCTAGTTCACCATGGGCTGCACCAGTCATGCTTGTTAAAAAAAAGTGTGGCAACTTAAGATTGTGTGTGGATTATCGACAGTTGAATTAAGTCACACAATTTGATCCATTTCTAATGCCACAAGCAGAAGAAATGTTTACTAAGCTAAAAAATGCAACGATTTTTAGCACGTTGGATCTGTCAAGAGGATACTGGCAAGTACCTCTAAAACAAGATGCTAAACGATTATCGGCATTTAAGACACCTTCGGGCATATATCAATGGAATGTGATGAGCTTTGGCTTGGTAAATGCTCCAGCCACGTTTAACAGAATGATGGCCAAATTATTCAGCCATAGAAGAGACACAATTTGTTATTTAGATGATATATATATGCATTTTTAGTGAGCAATGGGATAAGCATATACAAAGCCTTGGAGAGGTTTTTAAAATTATCAAGAAAACAATTTAACATTGAAACCAACAAAGATAAAAATTGGCTTAAGTGAAATTTCATTTTTGGGGTATAAGATTAAAAATGAGTACATTACACCATTGGAAGAAACTGTATCAAAAATATTACATTATGGTACCAAAGACAAAGAAGCAAATTAAAAGCCTTTTCGGTCTATGGAACTTTTATCGAAAATTTTTCAGAAATAATTGAACCACTAACAAATCTAACAAAGAAAGGAAAACCTAACAATATAGTGTGGACAGAGGAATGTCAAGAAGCACTAGACATAATTAAAACTTTCTTTTCTGGGGCACCGATTTTGAAATTACCTGACAATACTGAGGAATTTATTTGTAACAGATGCATCAGCCATTGCAATAGGAGGCTGTCTAATGCAAAATTGGAATGGTGTCCCACATCCTGTTTTATATGTGAGTAGAAAACTGACAGCAGCTGAGTTGAAATATGCTACCATTGAAAAGGAAGGACTAGCTATTGTATGGTGTATAACAAAATTAGGGTTCTACCTAATGGGAGCTAAATTTGAACTATGGACGGATCACGCTCCCTTTGCCTTCATTAATACAAATAAACTAGGGAATAACAGAATAGCCAGGTGGGCATTGCAACTTATGGATTATAACTTTGAGGTCAGGACAATACCAGGGAAAGACAATGTGATAGCTGACACATTATCACGGTGTACTTAAGTAGGAAAAGAAATGGAAGTAAGGAAAGGAGCTAGGCCACGTCAATTTTATTTCTGTTGGTTGGTCAAAAGAATAATGACAGTAAAATCATTTTGATGAGAACACAATGAATAGCATAGCAGTGTAATGAATAGACATCTATAACAGATTGGAACATTTTGTAAATATACACATATTACATGTATATGTAATCGAAGACTGTATGGATTGACGAAGCTTTGTTACATGTGTGAGGTGTCGAGATATTAATATATGGTGTTATATTGAGAATTTGATGAAACCATTGTTACAAATGTAAAATATAGTATTACAGTTACATAGTTAACTACAGTTTATAATTGTGAATTATGAGATTTACTCTGATTGGTTCGTTGGGGAAGTCTGGACATTATACATTGGGATGGATGTAAGTAATTTTGAACCTAAAATAATAATGTAGAGAATGGTGATATTTAATTTTGCTGTTGGAGGTTTTTTTTGTTGTTGTTGGTTTTTACCTGGTTTAAAAGAATGAGAATTAATGAAGATAATATAATTATATTGAACAGTGATTTATAATTGTATTTGATATTTAAAAGACTTCGATGTACCATCGAAATTGGCAAACAAGGGGGGTGTTACGGTCGTAGCACAGCACGGTGTGCATGAATAATGGTGCGAATTTGTGTAATGAATGGAAAGGATGTTTAAAAGGGGAAGCCAGGAGAAATTGACAGGAAGAGAAATGAAATGTTCGTATTTACATAACTTGTTGTAATATTAAAGTATTTATAGAGTAATAACCTGAGAGTGTATTATTATTTCGAAGAGTCTTGTGTCCTAACAATACTATATGACTATACTGACTATAGCCACTATTATTCACTATTGGTCTAGTGTCTAGTCTAGACTAGATTGTCACTAGATTAGATCTAGATAAAATAGACCACTATAGTAATGTCTATATACTATATAGTAATAGTATAAGTATAGACAGGGCAGGCATATACTATGGAGTATAGACTATAGTAATAGTGTAACTATAGACTATGACTTAGATTATAAATCTATTCTAGATCTATTTCTATTCTACTAATTCTAGATCTAGATCCACAATTTAGCACTTCGTAGAGACTAGAGTCAGAGTAGGCTAAGGCTTACTAGATAGTCACTTTGGCTAAGGCTAAGTTGCTGATAAGTGGCTGCAGTTTAACTTAAGTTAGATCTAGATTGGAGATCTAAGTTAGTTTAGCAACAGCATTTAAATATTCTAAATTATTCTAAATCCAGATCTAGTTTTCTAGTCTGAGACTAGATCTTCTATATATCTCAAATGGTTAAGTTCAGACATTAGTATAACAATTAGTAAATTCATTAAGTCTTTAGTACGAAACATCAAGTGATGCAAAATCTCTACGGTAACAAAGTAAAATGACACATTTTTTCCAAAGAGACTTAAAAACAATTGCATTAGTATTCTAAAGAAGCATTTCCATGGGGCATCTCTGTTACGCTGACCATCTTTCAGCTCACTAAAAAGGATTGCCTTTGGCATATGTTCGTCCCTATACATTTTATGTACACTGCCCGGCATGACTGTCGGACTCTAAGAACCTCATGCCAGGGTGTTATGAACATAATGATAACAGAGTCGAAACCATGTCCGCTTAGTATAGCATTAATACACTGAAAGACTGCACAACACACATTTTGTGAACACATTCTTATGGACGAGTTACAAGCACATGTAAACATAAGAACGACAACCGATATAGCATATAATTTTCGTAACACAGGGTTTTACAGAGGTTTATATTTAAACCAAAAGAGGCTGCAGCGTACGCAAATTAGTTGACCCTGAGCTAGATATAATTTTCAGTGTGAGCAAGTAATTCATAGAGAAGCTGTGTTATGACTATTCCGTTTGTTTTGTCAGTAGACTTCAATGATAGAACACATGATACACAATTAAAGTAAAAACACTTTATAAGGCTCTTCGACACAATGTCAATATCGAGTTTTCCCCTTGTTAAGTTAAGATTTTTTTCTCATTTATATATATATATGTTTTGTTGTTTTTTTAAATCGTTAGTGCCGTTTTCAAAATAAAATTTATATATATGAATATATATACATACATACAAATATATATATAAATATATTAGCTGGACATTGCATGCGGGTCCTAGTTTGTGTTTATGGATTGGATTTAAATGTATGTTAAACTTAGCTAATTATCCTTTCAAGTTTTTCTGTTTTGCTATGAAAATAAAATTAGTTTTGCAAAAATGGGTTTACCCGAAGCCGATACATTCATATCTGATCTATTAAAGACAAAAGGAGCAATAGATGAATAGGATATAAAGTACAATTAAAACGGGTTTACCCGATTTGTTAAATGAATGGTATTATAAGTTTCGAATAGGACCCCACAATGCTTAAGTTTAAGTCCGGCCCTGCTATTTAGTGTTTGTAAAATGTTTTACATGTTTCAGTTTACTTCCTAGTCCAAACCTCCCGCATGGGATGGGAGCGGACAGGGTTTGACAGTCCAGCGCGCAGCCATCCGTAGCGAGCTGTGAATACGTGTTCTCTCCCCCCCCCTCTTGTTTTTTTTCCGTAGAGTGATTACAACAGAGTGGATTACTCCCCCCCCCCCTTTTTTTTTAAACGTAGGTAGAAATAAATAAAAAAATTGTGATATTTCTTGGTTGCTATTTTGTGACTACGCGTGTTCTCCACCCCCCTCCCTCTTTTTTTTCTCGTGGACTATTCGCAGAGTGATCTTCCTATTTACTTCTCATCTGACCTGATTAGGGAAGAAGAGAATTATATATAAAGATATATATTATAAGACTATATATATAATCTATACTGTAGAAACAGACAGAAATATATCTATTAATTACATATTGTAATTTAATAAACATGACATTTTCAACTACAACTACAAGTATTCTCTTTCTTTTAATTTCCATCCATGGACCCTCTTCTTGTTTTCATTATTTTGTATGTTTGTTTTTTACACCTTAATTACGCCACCTCCCCCCCAATGACGCTTATAATTCTTTACATGACTTTTTCCCTCACCCCCCTGCCTGTTTAAAAGGTTGCGACACTACACGCTTAGTGTAAGTCTATACTCACGTGGCGTGATCACCTGCAGTGGGCATGATCTCTGGATTCAAATAAGCAGCCCACACTTTTTCTCTTTCATTCATAAATTTAAATGAGTTTTTCTCCAGTACTGGTGCCAAAAAGTGTCACATTATGCTAAAAATTAAAGTTGAAGTTTTTGGTTTCATTTCAACTGTATTCACTTCTTCAACCAGTTCACTTTAATAATTTATCAATAGAAAATGAATTGAAATATGTAGATTTTGACAGCAGTGTCTATTCATGGGGTACCACCTTTTTCGTCACAGGTGCATCACCGGGACACCACTTGATAATTTAACAACTACCAATTGATAAATTCATTGTATTTTAGCATAATATAACTGTCTTTATTGTTATTAGTCTTTAGATAGTGAAATTTATGCTTTTGCATAGAAAAAGTGGATTTGAGCTCAATTCAAAAATTGGGACACCGTAGCACCTGTGACACTACAAGTAAAAGTTTTTTTAAAAGATATTCTGTGAGAATATAGAAGTTATTTTATTTTTGCACTAAAGTGATCCATTAGACTTAATATTTTGTTCACTATTCTAGTCATAAAGTACCCATTTGTAAAAATGCTGCTTTAATTTCACAAAATGTCGCGGGTCCTTCATGGGACACCATTTTTTAAAATAATGTTTATAAGTGTACATTTTTGTCTTATCTGTGCATAAGTGAATGATCATTATTATTTTTAATTATTGACAAATATATTTTTTAAATCTTTTGTTAGTTTTAACACACAGAAAAAGGTTTGAAAAAAAAAAAGAAAGAAAAGAAAATGCATAAAACTGTACACAAATTTTATTTGACAAATTCAGAAATCAAAACCTTCCACTCTCAAACTATTGCCATTTTGGTATCAACATCACTTCAGTAACAATCATGTCTGCATACACTAACTGTATGTCCTGCACTTCTGGATATACAAATATATTTTTTATTTCTGTGCCTTTTTAAAAAATTATTTCTGCGCTGATCATTCAGGACTTCTATCACAACTCCTGTTAGAAAAAATTACCAGCAATGTTGAAAAGTTAATGCTTCAATCTAAAACATACTTTGAACTTGTTTATTGAAAGTAAAAGGTACACAGTGCAAAAAATTATACCTGGATAGAATATTTCCCCATACTTGACAATCACACAGCACAATGTACAATGTACTTTTGATTAGTGAAGGAATTTGTTTGGGCCTGAAAAAACAACAACATGGGGCTGAAATACTTAATTTCTAAAATGAGTCTAAAATTATTTAGCAAGGTATATTATTAAAAAAAAATGTATACAATACAGGTAACATAAGATTCAATGAAAATTTTTAAAATGCTTATATGTAAAAGCTCTTTACCTTTGAATTTGAGCATATGGGACTGACATCCAAAGAGTCTTCAAGATTTGACTGAGATTGCAATACTGAAGAAAAAGAAACAATTTCATTTAGAAATCAATTAGGTAATTTTAAAACGAATAATGTTTTTTCTCAGATAATTGTAAAGTGCTATTTAAAAATAAATAAATACAAGTACTTACCATTTTGTTTCTGAAGTTTGAACACCTTCCAGAATCCACATATTTCATCATGCAGGCACTGACTGCCATATGAATTTCTTCATGGAAAGCAGAAACAGCTTCTATTTCTGTAAGCAATAGTGTTAGGTGTAATACCTCTCACTAGGTCATTGAAAGATCCTTCTTTATTTACTGGTTGCCACTTTGTTACTTTTGCAGTGTACCATCACTCTGAACATACTCATACGTCATCTTTGACCACATACTATACTCCACTCTGCTAATTCATCTGTGCAATTTTTAAAGGCTCAATACTTGTTAATTAAATCTACACCACAGTTGATACATGATCTTTCAATGCACTGCAGCTTATGAAAACAATTGGCATTAGTTCTTAGGCATACGGTAGAGTTAAGTCGAGTGATGAAGCTGGATTTTTTCATGACAGCGCTCTGTGTCCTTTTTTGATCAGAAATTTATTAATGCCCTACATATAAAGAAAAATCTTCAAACAGAACTCACATAAACAAGACTGCATCTTATGTTAAGTAGCTTTTGCATGAAACGTTTTCCTGTTTGAGCACTAACAGATGATTGAGAGGGATCAGTTCTTGAGACATCGTCTCTATTGTAAAAATTGTGTATTGTTTCCAAGGCATTTTGTGCAATGCAATCACTTCGTTTCTTTCTTGCAATTTGTTCTGATTTGCACTTGGAAGAAGGAGTATTTGTACAAATTTGTCCTAGCATATGGGACGAGGAATGTGCCTTTATTTTTGTGTCTTTCAGAGTATTTTATTAAATTTTGTTTTTGTATTTGAAGATTATGGTTCAGTATTTTATGTATAATTGCTACTTTACTTTTGAGTCTTCTGTCCTGAAGGCTTTCTAAATTTAGTGATTTTACTAATGGTGTTACCCTAGTCAAATGTGAATATTCGTTTGTTATGAATCTCACTGCTCTATTTTGTGTTTGTTCCAGTTTCTTAATGTTTTCTTGAGTTGAGGGGTCCCAAACGGTGGATGCATATTCTATTATTGGCCTAACCAAGGTTAAATAACATTTTAGTTTTATGTTCTTATTTGATTTATAAAAATTTCTTTTAATAAACCCTAATGCTTTGTTGGATTTTTTTATAGTTTCATCAATATGTGGATTCCATGACAGTTTTTCATTTATTATAACACCTAGGTATTTTGCGTTTTTAGTCTGTGTTACTGGTTTGCCATGAATAAGATAAGTGGAATTAATTTGTTTTAGTTTTTTTGTTACTCTTAACAACTGACATTTTTCTGGGTGGAAAGACATGCTCCAATTTGATTCCCATTTTTGTAATTCATCTAATTCTCTTTGTAAAATATCTGTGTCTTGTATTGTTTTTATTGTTCTATATATTATGCAATCGTCTGCAAATAATCTGACTTTTGTTCCTGAACTAATGCAATTTGGTAAATCATTTATGTAAATTAAAAATAGTAGTGGACCCAAGACTGTTCCTTGAGGTACACCTGAGTTTACTGTTATTGGTGTTGATTTAGAGCCATTTATTATTACAGTTTGTTCTCTCCCTATCAGAAAATCTTTAATCCACTGATGCAGTGGACCATTAATGCCGAAATATTTTAATTTTTTAAGCAAACTATGGTGGTGAACTTTGTCAAAAGCCTTGGAAAAATCTAGTAAGATAGCATGTATTTGTTCACTATTATCTAAACCTTTTGAAAAATCATCAATTAGTCCTATTAGTTGTGTTTCACATGATCTATATTTCCTAAAGCCATGTTGGTATGGGGTGAGGACATTATGTTTGTCTAAGTGGTTTATGATGTTGCTACATATTATGTGTTCTAGGATTTTACATGTGATGCTGGTAAGTGATACTGGTCTGTAGTTTCCTGGATCAGATTTTTCTCCTTTTTTTTTAAATAGGGGGGGTGACATTAGCTTCTTTCCGTCCTTTGGTACTCTGCCTTGGTTAAACAATGCCTGAAAGAGTATTTTGAACACTGGGGCTAGCTCATTGCTTAGTTCTTTGAGTAATCTAGCTGGAATACCATCAGGTCCAGACGCTTTATTTGGTTTGGTGTTGGCTAATAGTTTTTTAATTCCATTTTCTTGTACTACTAAATCTTCTATGTTGTCTACTTGGTTCAAATTAAGAATTATGTCTTTGTCTCCTGGGGCTGAGAATGCTGATGCAAAGTATTTGTTTAGGATGTTTGCTTTAGTTTCATTATCATTATGTATTATGTTATGTTCATCTTTTAATGGCGCTATGCCTGTTGTTTCCATTTTCTTAGACTTAATGTATGACCATAGGTTTTTGTTGTTATCTTTAGATATTACATTGTTTATGTATTCACTCTGCAGCTGTCTGCTTACTTTTTGGGTTAGGTGTTTAATTTTTATATACTTTTTGTAAACTCTTTCTGCCTTGGTTTCTTTAAATTTTCTATATAGGTTTCCCTTCTGTTTACAAAGCTTCTTTAGTCTATTATTAAACCAGCATTTATTTATTTTGTTTGATGTGTATTTAGTTGGTATATGATTTTCTATAATGCTTTTAAGATGGTTTTTAATGAAATTCCAGAGGTCATCGACTGGTTGGTTAATGTCTTTTTCTAATAAGAATGTTTGTTGAAAGTTTAATGCAGCTTGGTGTAGTTGTGTTAGGTGACATTTATTCCAGAGTAAGATTTTTCTTTTGGGTTAAGATTTTTCTTTTGGGTTTTGTATTGGCTTCTGCTTTTATCTGACTGTGTATTTTTATGATCTCATGGTCTGATAGACCAGGGATAATATCATAATCAACTACTAATCCAGGTCTGTTGGTTAAGAAGAGATCTAATGTGTTGTTTAATCTAGTTGGCTTTTTAATGATTTGATCTAAACTTAGGTTGTGTAAAGTTTCTATGAAAAGCTCATTTATGTCCTTAAGGTTTTGGTGTTTATCTATGGTTAGTGTTTTCCAATTTATATCAGGTAGGTTGAAGTCACCCATAATCCAAAAAACTGCATTTTTATTTGTCTCTTTAAGTGTAGTAATCTGATTACATAGTTCCTGCATGTATTCTAAACTAGAATTTGGTGATACTGTAGAGTACTTGTCTATGAGCACTAGACATCTGACTCTTTTTTTTTTTTGCTGGTGGAGTGCAGATAGGTTTTGATACTTTCTTTAATGTTGTTTAGAAAGATGAGCTTTCTTCTCTCAGGTAGGCGCAGAAGCCAATGGCATGGACAGCTTTACTTTTTCTTGGGGAGCATATTTGTGTGAGACCATCAAAAACTGCTGCATATTTCTTGGGTGACCTAGGCAATTTCATCAAAGCCCTTGAAACAGCCTTTCTTTTTGACACTGGAGTCTGGAATCCAGTACCTAGTGATTCACCAACCTCTGCTGAGATGACATTAAGTGGACTATTAGCTTGCTGTTTTCATTCTTTGTGTTTTCTGTTTATCCAAGCTTTTTCATGTGGGCTTAACTAGGCCCTGTATGCAGCTTTTCTCAACCTTTCCTTTTCTCTCTGCTCTAAAACAGCAACACGTTTTAGAGACTCAGGCTCTGATGCTTGTAAATTTAGAGTCTTTCTTGGCTTGTAGACGCCTTGAAACTCAACAGATAACTCCATTATTGAAATCTGTAATTTATAAAAATGTATAAGTATCCAAATAAATAGATCTATTATATATACTAATAACTTTCATTAACATATATTATATATTGGTGCATTATTTAAATCTAGTCTAGTAATGCCCATAATTGCTTGATAGGGATAGACTCAATCAATGGTATAGGACTAGTACTGTTAATTATATTAACTTAAGTTATTTATAATCATTCAGTGGTAGACTGAAAGAACTGAATACAATATAATTGAATATACTGTATAAACAATACAATGGAAATTAAGTGCAGGTTAAACCAAACTTTTTTTTTAGATACAATGTACATTTTAATGTAGAATAGGTCTATAATATAGATCTAGATAATTTTCTAGATACTTGTCAATTTAAAGAAAAATATATTTTTAAATCTAGAATTAGATTCTAAATTCTAAATCAAGTCATTAATGACTTAGTCTAGAGTCACTAGATTCATAAAAGATCTAATGATTTCTATTCTAATAATCTAGTTTAGATCTAAATTTAGATATTGAATTAGATCTAGACTCTCTTTTTACTCTACTCTAGGTCTAGATCAAGAGTAAATCTAGCTATAATATAATGAATTACATAATTAGATCTAGATCTAGTCCTAGAGTAAATCTAGATTTAGATCTACAGTCTAGATCTATAGTTTAGTTTTAAAGACAAGTGTCCGAGATGCGCCTCAAATTTAGATGTAGCTAATATTATCTGACACTAAAATCTTTAACAAAATATCACTAAAATCTATTTGGACTTAACAGACGCAATCTAGGACACCATTTGTAAACAAACGGAGTATTGTCCACTGAAACGCCTCAAACGATGTAAAGTAAAATTACAAAAAATATAAAATGAAAGATGTCAAAAAATGTTCATTTAAAATGATTAATTATGAAAATAGTTTATTACATATATTAAAATCATTTAATCTTAATTGAAACTTTCCATGAATACAGAAAACTTAATAAATCCTGAACACGTATTAGACGCTACATGTGACGCCATAATTTATGCATGGAAAACACCAACACGGGGGTCCCATGGAGCGCCTCAACGCCTAATCCAATTTACTTCTCAAAATAAAAAAAAATTAATTATTTAAAATCCCTTTACACGTCTACTATTACATCAACATAATTGTTTTAAAAATATAAACTTTCTTATCCTATCTTATATAATACAGACGTTACTTCAAAAAAGAAGATGATTACGTCCTACGCGTCATGCATTTAGTCATGCATATTAACCAATGACTTAAATTCTGCCAAGTCACTGGTTTTTCTGGCTAGCTCAGGCAACCCATTCCATGCTCTAATAGCACTAGGGAAGAAGGAGTATTTGTACAAATTTTTCCTAGCATATGGGACGAGAATGTGCCTTTATTTTTGTGTCTTTCAGAGTATTTTATTAAATTTTGTTTTTGTATTTGAAGATTATGGTTCAGTGTTTTATGTATAATTGCTACTTTACTTTTGAGTCTTCTGTCCTGAAGGCTTTCTAAATTTAGTGATTTTACTAATGGTGTTATCCTAGTCAAATGTGAATATTCGTTTGTTATGAATCTCACTGCTCTATTTTGTGTTTGTTCCAGTTTCTTAATGTTTTCTTGAGTTGAGGGGTCCCACACGGTGGATGCATATTCTATTATTGGCCTAACCAAGGTTAAATAACATTTTAGTTTTATGTTCTTATTTGATTTATAGAAATTTCTTTTAATAAACCCTAATGCTTTGTTGGATTTTTTTTATAGTTTCATCAATATGTGGATTCCATGACAGTTTTTCATTTATTATAACACCTAGGTATTTTGAGTTTTTAGTCTGTGTTACTGGTTTGCCATGAATAAGATAAGTGGAATTAATTTGTTTTAGTTTTTTTGTTACTCTTAACAACTGACATTTTTCTGGGTGGAAAGACATGCTCCAATTTGATTCCCATTTCTGTAATTCATCTAATTCTCTTTGTAAAATATCTGTGTCTTGTTTTGTTTTTATTGTTCTATATATTATGCAATCGTCTGCAAATAATCTGACTTTTGTTCCTGAACTAATGCAATTTGGTAAATCATTTATGTAAATTAAAAATAGTAGTGGACCCAAGACTGTTCCTTGAAGTACACCTGAGTTTACTGTTATTGTTACAGTTTGTTCTCTCCCTATCAGAAAATCTTTAATCCACTGATGCAGTGGACCGTTAATGCCGAAATATTTTAATTTTTTAAGCAAACTATGGTGGTGAACTTTGTCAAAAGCCTTGGAAAAATCTAGTAAGATAGCATCTATTTGTTCACTATTTTGTTTAGTAACAGGCTTTAAAATTGATTAACTTTACGATTTAAGACTAAATTGTATTCAAGACGCTTCACGAGACGTCATGATTGAATGGTTAAATTTAGTAACCTCGTAATAAAAAAGCACTTCGATTAGGATATTGCAATCAAACTTATTCGTAATAAGCTTAAATTTCAGTAGAATAATGAAATATCTACGTACCTGATGGGTTGTTGATTCACAAAAGATCACAAAAAACAGTTTAAATGAGATTTTTGTGCAAGGTTGCCGGTGATTGATCGTGTCGACGCTTCAGGCGCATCAATGGCTAATTGTGGGACACGCTATTGTTACTCCTGTTAATTACTACGCTAGTATTTCCAGCGGAAACGGCACTTCTTTTGTTCTACACAATACCTGTGATGCTCAAAAGAACTCTCATTCATAAAAAGTAGTGTCGTGGGAAAAATAATCCCATTCTTAACACACGCAGCACAGGTGCTTCATTTGGGACACCTCGACCTATTTTAAGCTCCTTATGCATGTTTAGAAAGCTTTTAAGAAAAAAAATACTTTAAAAGAAATCTTTAATGCTTGTTGTAACAGAAATGCAATGTTGAGCATATTATTTATTTCTTGTTTACAATTCATAGAGGATTGTAATTCTGTATAAAGTGGGACACATCGCGATGCGCCTCAAACACATTTTTATGGCGTGTTTAATCAATATTTTGATAACCTTGAGAAAAACTAAATAATGACATTGAAATATGAGGATCTTGTTAACATATCCCAAAAAAGATGGAAGTTTTATGCCCCTTGGTTTTAGTATGATATTAATTCAATCATACCATGGTGTTCGTGTTACATCAAAAGCCGCCATTTTGGGTAGTAATTTCACACATTTTTTACAATTTCAATATTTCCTTAGCACCTTATGAGCTAAAAATATCAAAATTTATAGATTAACCATTTCTTAATGCAATGTAATGTAAATTGTCACATTTGAATAACAATCTTATGAAATACGGACTTTTTAGTGAACCAACACCTAGTTGTAACCAGTACTGGAGAAACACTCATATGCTCTAGATATCTCGATCTAGGTCATGTTTATTCATTGAACAATTCATAGAGTAAATATTCCCTATGATATTTCTTATTACAATATTGTCCTGTTCGGGGAACAAGATTGGGTTAAATTCGTTATTATTTGCAGAACACCTCCCTTTTTTTTCTGTTAACAGCTAACAGTATAAGTTGGATTGAAATGAATGGAAGCTTATTTTGATATGTCTATCAGCCTATGATTAAAAAGGCTCCTAATCTAGCCCTCATCCCCTAAATGGGTGTGAGTTGCCGGGGGAAGTAAAAGCAATAGCTTTACATACAATACATGGTTACAGAGAATCTAATAAACTGCCATCTGCTTAGGAGAAACGGAACAAAAATACATGAATTTATCTAAAATTGGACATTATCATTATATCATTGTACTACTCTAGAATCTAGAAGTCTACAGCTAACCTAGATATAAATATAATAATTATATATATATAATTATATATAACACTAAAGTCTAGACAGTCTTTACTATCTCTGGAATCTAGAACTAGATCTAGATATAATAATTAAATATAGATATTTAATTTACATCTATAGAAAAAATCAAACTGTAGAAATACTATAGAGACAATAGGGCTATAGATATCTAGAAATAGATCTAGTTTAATGTCACTGGATATTTTATATATATATATGTTGTTCAACATTGGCGTTAATATTTTACTTTTATGTGTTTGTAGGTTTCGTCAGATTGGATGACCATTTAAATATTAGTGTTTTTAAACATTCATGCATTTACTGTACAATGACTGAGTATCATAGAAGAAAATAAGACATTAATTGTGATTTTACATAATCCATATTCATTCGATTCACTGAGACCACAGAATGCACATAATCAAGACTTGATATAGAAATAAATGAAATCAATATAGGCTAATCCATATAACTTAAATAACTCTTATGACATTGTAACACTTAATAGAAATAGATTCTATTACTACTTATTTATAGTGATTTATAGACTGACTTAACACTGATTGTATTAGAGACTGTCTTACCACTGACTTTTAGTTAATGCTTGCATCCCAACTGTTTATCAACTTACCACCCTAAGTACAAGATTAGATAAAGGTTAGATTGATTCACTCTATAATCCATGAATGTTGTTAGTTTAGCTCACTAAATATGGATGTTGAGGTTTGCAACTTGTGGCACCAACATTGAGGGAAATGTTCTGATATTATGTTACAGCTAAAAGGGAAGGGGGAGTATAAATATTTATGATTTTTTACTTGGGGGAGTGGGGTGTCAATATTTGTTAAGTAAAAAAAAAAAAAAAAATTTCAATGAAATAACAGGTACAGTAGGACTGACTTTTGCAGAAGGTCTATACTACATGTTTACAAAAAGTTTTAATGAAAAAATACTATGCGTTTTTCTTCGAATACCACAGGTTTTCCCTCTGGTTTTCTGTCTGACACCTGATGTATATCAACAGTATTGGAAAAATTAACTGAATATATTATATGTCATCGAAGCGCTAAAAGAAGTTGATAATTTTCCCACCATTTCTATCGACATCATAAAAAAAATATTTTTTTTTATTATAATTTTCTTATTATGTTACTCTATTGGGTGGTAGTGATGGGGGGTATAGAGTCTTGTTATGATTTGTTTCAAAGGGTTAAAAAAGGGAATTTTTTTGTGTTAATTAATATTTGAATGTTCCCTTGATTCTAAATTTCATAGATCTAGTATCTGAATATATGATCTACTGAAAAATAATAAATATTTTATGGTTACTAGCATGATAATTGTGATAGTTCTAGATTAGATGTAGGTTTAAATTTTAAATCTGAGTCCATCTCTGACATCAGTCATGTCAGTGACATGTCATGGGTAATAATTTTAGTAATTGTATTCCATAAGATTTTTTAATGATTTTATAATTATATTAATCTACTTAACTAGGTCATCTTGACTCTAGGACTTCAATACACTCAGTTAGACTGCAGTTCAGACACTTCCAGAATTTGTCTATAATATCAGTGTTATATCTACTAGATCTAGACATATAATCTAGATCTAGTAATCTAGACTCAGATCTTATCTAGATGATAGATCATACTCATAATGGTGGCTACAAGTAATCAACTGAATAACCAACTGGAAGAGGATCCTGTTTATGATGTTGTCATTGTGGTAGAGAAAACAGCAAATTTAGTTCCCTATCTGGATGAATTAAAAACAGCATATCTTATTCCAACATTAGAGTAAGTGTTGAGTAATTATAATAAAGATCTAATCTAGTTCTAGACTAAATCATAGATCTTGATATATAATATATCTTCTAAAATCTACACCTAGACTATGATTCTTTTTATACTATAATTTATATATCATTAAATTAGACTTGATTACATACTGTTTAAAATCTACAGAGAATCAGAATGAGCTCATACATTTCAATTGTAGCAGTATTTAAAATATATATATTAACAGTTTCTTTAAGGTACATAAATGATGTAAATTTTAAAAGGAGCTTCTTATTTGCTAACCTCCATAAACAACTACACCCTGTTGGTTATTGAATCTAAATACAGAACTATACTTGATGAGAAAGATGGCATTCATTGTGCTATTACAAAAGACTGCCCTTAGAATTCATGATCTGGTGAAACACAGTCATATCTTATAGTTAAGAATTCTAATGAAGGGGTCACAGAACTATAAAGGTTGAGAACTGCTGATATGAACTCTAGCCTAAAAAAATATTGTTGGTCATTTGCATAGATTATCTTTTCTTAATTTTAAAATAGATTTTGCTGTAAAAAAAAACAACAATTAAACTTTTTTTTTAAGGCACTTCAATGGAGGTCCACCTAGTCCCATTGATACTGGACATGATGTAAGTTCCTTATTACCCAAGCTATAGATTATATGTAAATAGTAATAGGGCCTTTATAGATAGATAGAATAGAAATGAAATACAAAACTGTGTCTTTGGTTGAACCATTGATAATTTGTTTTCTAACTTAGAACCATTGCTTGGTGTCCTCTGTGATTCCTCTTAAACATATCAATTGTAAACACAACAATGTGTCAAAATTGACTTTGTGAAAAGGCGTCACTTGCAAAAAAAAAAAAGGGCTAAATTTAGTTTATTTGAACTTTCCTAACATTATAAAGTTTCATGAACTTTTTTAAAAAAGGGGTTTTAAAGGAAGAAAAAATGTTCACCTACTCATTGCAAATCTTTACAATTATATAAGAGAAAGTAAATTTTCTCTCTAGGTTTAACTTTCTGATTATAGTTTATGCATCCATATGTTATAATTAAAATCTATATGTTCCCTATAAGTATTGCCTCCTTCAGTAGCAAAACAACTATGGATCATGAGCATTAGCTATGCAGTTATCCTCCTCTCCATACTGATGATCCATCCTAAGGAATGACTAGTGCAGATAGAGTTTACTGCTACAACAATTACATGCAAGACATTTTTTCCAGCTATGTTTTGAGCATTGGTTGTTTAAACTAGGCTGGAAAACTAAAGATCATAAATGACAGCATTCTATTTAAACATGTAATACTATTTTTTTGGATAAAACATCTATAAATTATAAGACTGGAAAAAAATTCATAACTTTTAGAGATAACTTTAAAAAAATATTCATTGAGTAATGAATAGGGTTTTATTTACACCCTTTTATTGACATAAATAGAACCTATGACAAATTTGATCTTGCAATTAACCACTAATGTTTTCTGTTTATTAAAAACTATGTTTTAGTACAACTGTACATTGTACTGCTTGGTCACCTACACTGCTGGGGACACAGCTCCAGAAATGGCTTCAGAGTGTTTCTTCCCCACAACAAGCACTCATGAGTTTCTACAAACATTTGATAATTTACAGTAATATACATTTTTTTATGCTACTTTTCAAATTACTTTTGCATCTGATACATAATAGGTTTTAAGCACTAAATTTTTTTGAATATTTTGTGGTCATCTGAAATATTTTATTTATTTATTTATCTTTAACCCTGTAGGCCTACTCCATCTGATGGGTTCACAGGATTAAGTCATATAGAAGAAATCTCTTCCATGTCTCGTTTTTATTTGCTTTAGATTTATTGGAGGTGCTGGTCAAAGTTGTAGTCATGTGTCTGAGGGCTTAAGCACTGCGTTACAATGTTTAGACGAAATCAAACAGTTGAGGTACTCAGGGTAAGAATCTTTTTTTTTTCCCCACTTTTAGAAACTAAAGGCTTTAATTGTAAAGGGCAGTGTTTTCACTATCTACCAAATCAGTATGGTATCAAAAGAACCAAAACAATAATAATACAATATTAGTTGCCTTTCTTTTTTGAAGTATTTTAAAAATTATTTTATAATTTTTTTTGTTTGTTTTCAACTGAAATAAATTGCCTGTCTTGTGCTACAATGCTGTAAGGCTGAATTGTCAAATTCTAATTAAGAGCTGCTTCCTGGGTCTAAAAAGGTTTACATTGAACTTGTCACACATGAACAATCATTCAAAATGTTTGTTGTTTGTTTGTAGGAAGCCAACTCAACGTCACTGTATTCTTATCTGCAATTCACCACCATATCACATAACAGCTGAGGAAAGTCAAGATTACAGAGGTTACAACAGCGAACAGTTGGCCAGCATGATGGGAAAGGTATATGAATGATTCATTTCTATTGAGTTTTCGACTCAGCTGTACTCACTGAAAACATTTTTAAAGCTTTGTGTATTGCAGATGGATGTAATACATAATTAAATGTTGATTAAGAGAACAATTAGTCTTGTTTAAAAACAAGAGATAACTAAAAAAAAAACTAGCACTATTATACCCAAAATCTTCATGTCAAAGCAATACTAAAGTAATGCCTAGAAAACAAAATAACAATCTATTTCTATTATAGGCTGATTTTGTTTAATATTTTAGCGTGGTGTAAATCTGTCGATCATTTCTCCAAGGAAGATTCCAGCTTTACAGAAACTTTTTAATGAGGTATACTATATGTATTATATTTTTAAGTCTATCCATAACCTTTATGATTAACGTTTTAATGGGTTAAAATATGCATAATAGTGTTACTATCCTCTCTATCAAGCCCTCTTTAAACACTGCATAACACAACACATCCAAGGACATGACCAAGGCAGCGCAAGTAGTATTGTCTAAAGAATTTTTATATGCTGGAATGACCTGTTCAAGCCAGAATCTATCTCACTGTTACACTTCTACACCTTTAGTATAATTTTACTTATGAAGCTCACAAGACATTTTTAATAAAAAAAAAATTCATAGTTGTGTTTTCCGATATCTAATCATACATTTTTTTTCTTAACTCTTTGACTCAGAAATTTTTTTCCATATTTAGACATAATTAATATTTATGCTATTTTGGAGTGCGAAACAATGCTTCGATTTAACATTTATAACTTTTTTATTTGTTATTGGAAAATGATATATTTGGTACAGAATTATAGGAGAGAGCATGCCCATTTTATATAACACAAAAATGAATTTACAGACTGCGGAAAAGTCTCCAAAATCTATTTTATGATCCAAATGAAAAAAAAATCATATTTTTCCATATTATCACAAAAACTAATATACAATACATTTAAATACATAAAAGAGAAATATTGAGCTAATTATCCATTTCTCTACCCTTTGAAAAATTGAAAACTGACCATTTGCTAGCTTTAGACTAGATCTGGAAAATCTATTATGATCCAAATCGAGAGCAATAATTTTTCTACAATATTTCTTCATATTTTCACAAAACTCTCTCTCTAACTTATTTTAAAACACATCAGATGATTGTCTTGAGCCCCATATCACTACTGTCCAGAACATTCTAAAGCCTCACCCCCCACCTCCCTTTCTTAAAAAAAACATGATTAAAGAAAGAAATTCCAGTTGTTTTGCAAAGGAAACCTATTTTAAGTAATTTAAAACATATATAATAAAAATAATATTTATTATCCATAAGGAAATTTGTCTTACAATTTGTGCATTACACCAAACAAAACATAACTATAGAAAACCAAAATGTACATTCACACCCAAACTCACTCATAATTTACATGTGAAAAGTTTGTATCAAATAGTTTCTATTTAATAATAAATTGGAGAAAAGAAAAAAATTCTAAAGCACCAACATTGCTAGCGTTGATACACACACTAGACCTGGGTCAAATCATTGCTAGGAGCGTCGTTACTGATTAAAAGAGTTAATATAAAGCTTTAGTAAGCAAACTTTTTGTCATAATGCTTTAAAGAAAAAATATTTTTAATTATATAAACAGTAAAGTGCCCTCTATAAAGTTTGTACTATATAAACAAATACTACTTTCTATGTTATTTCAGGCATGTGCTGGTGATAATTTTCACAATGTTCCTCAAGCTCATTATGCTGTTGACCCCCGACATCTTGTGTTACTTAAAGGTTTCCAGCTTCAGGGTATGAAATTTTAAACGTAGTAATAATTTTTGTTGTTATATATATATTATAATATATAGAAAATTTTATGCATTTCTGTTTTCATTAATTTTACTTTTTAACTTTCAATATTATCAGGGTTTGTAGCGCTCCTAAAATCTCCTAAAAAATGAAAAGTCTCCTAAAATTCTCCACTTTCTTAAAAGCATTTAGATTTCGTCTGTACCATATATTTAACTTTTTTTTTTTATGCTGTAGACTTCCATTTGAAAAATTTTTTCCTTTTATTTCAGAACGTTCTATCAGTCCTAAATTTGATGAGAAAAAGCTTCTATTAAATGGTAAATACTGAAAATAATTACACATTGAAATGATTAGTCACATAATTTGAAAGTGAAAACATAATGTATAGGTTATTATAGAAGCTCAATATTTATTTTACCAGTTCCAAGTCCTCTAATGACAGAACCCTTAAAAGCAGTGGAATCCAATTTTAAAAAGCCACCTACTAATCAAACTGGTAATATCTAGTTTTATTTGTTTTGTTTAATTTCAAATATAATTCTTACTTTTCATTGCTTTTATAGAAATTATGTTCAGACACAGTTATATCTTAGATATATAGCTTTTTACAATGGCATCTAATCTTAAAAGGGAGGTGGAGCAATCACCACCTTTAATAGTTTTATTGACTATAAATCATTGTAGCTCCTTTTGGCTACTTCATTAACAGAAATGTTCAGATTTTGTTCTATACATTTTGTTCACTCATTTTACTCAGGTCCATCAAGACTTTAACATCTTATCTTATCTTATCTTATATAATACAGACGTTACTTCAAAAAAGAAGATGATTACGTCCTACGCGTCATGCATTTAGTCATGCATATTAACCAATGACTTAAATTCTGCCAAGTCACTGGTTTTTCTGGCTAGCTCAGGCAACCCATTCCATGCTCTAATAGCACTAGGGAAGAAGGAATATTTGTACAAATTTGTCCTAGCATATGGGACGAGGAATGTGCCTTTATTTTTGTGTCTTTCAGAGTATTTTATTAGATTTTGTTTTTGTATTTGAAGATTATGGTTCAGTGTTTTATGTATAGTTGCTACTTTACTTTTGAGTCTGCTGTCCTGAAGGCTTTCTAAATTTAGTGATTTTACTAATGGTGTTACCCTAGTCAAATGTGAATATTCGTTTGTTATGAATCTCACTGCTCTATTTTGTGTTTGTTCCAGTTTCTTATTGTTTTCTTGAGTTGAGGGGTCCCACACGGTGGATGCATATTCTATAATTGGCCTAACCAAGGTTAAATAACATTTAAGTTTTATGTTCTTATTTGATTTATAAAAATTTCTTTTAATAAAACCTAATGCTTTGTTGGATTTTTTTATAGTTTCATCAATATGTGGATTCCATGACAGTTTTTCATTTATTATAACACCTAGGTATTTTGCGTTTTTAGTCTGTGTTACTGGTTTGCCATGAATAAGATAGTGGAATTAATTTGTTTTAGTTTTTTTGTTACTCAACTGACATTTTTCTGGGTGGAAAGACATGCTCCAATTTGATTCCCATTTTTGTAATTCATCTAATTCTCTTTGTAAAATATCTGTGTCTTGTATTGTTTTTATTGTTCTATATATTATGCAATCGTCTGCAAATAATCTGACTTTTGTTCCTGAACTAATGCAATTTGGTAAATCATTTATGTAAATTAAAAATAGTAGTGGACCCAAGACTGTTCCTTGAGGTACACCTGAGTTTACTGTTATTGGTGTTGATTTAGAGCCATTTATTATTACAGTTTGTTCTTTCCCTATCAGAAAATCTTTAATCCACTGATGCAGTGGACCATTAATGCCGAAATATTTTAATTTTTTAAGCAAACTATGGTGGTGAACTTTGTCAAAAGCCTTGGAAAAATCTAGTAAGATAGCATCTATTTGTTCACTATTATCTAAACCTTTTGAAAAATCATCAATTTGTCCTATTAGTTGTGTTTCACATGATCTATATTTCCTAAAGCCATGTTTGTATGGGGTGAGGACATTATGTTTGTCTAAGTGGTTTATGATGTTGCTACATATTATGTGTTCTAGGATTTTACAAGTGATGCTGGTAAGTGATACTGGTCTGTAGTTTCCTGGATCAGATTTTTCTCCTTTTTTAAATAGGGTGGGTGACATTAGCTTCTTTCCAGTCCTTTGGTACTCTGCCCTAGTTAAACAATGCCTGAAAGAGTATTTTGAACACTGGGGCTAGCTCATTGCTTAGTTCTTTGAGTAATCTAGCTGGAATACCATCAGGTCCAGACGCTTTATTTGGTTTGGTGTTGGCTAATAGTTTTTTAATTCCATTTTCTTGTACTACTAAATCTTCTATGTTGTCTACTTGGTTCAAATTAAGAATTATGTCTTTGTCTCCTGGGGCTGAGAATGCTGATGCAAAGTATTTGTTTAGGATGTTTGCTTTAGTTTCATTATGTATTATGTTATGTTTTAATGGCGCTATGCCTGTTGTTTCCATTTTCTTAGACTTAATGTATGACCATAGGTTTTTGTTGTTATCTTTAGATATTACATTGTTTATGTATTCACTCTGCAGCTGTCTGCTTACTTTTTGGGTTAGGTGTTTAATTTTTATATACTTTTTGTAAACTCTTTCTGCCTTGGTTTCTTTAAATTTTCTATATAGGTTTCCCTTCTGTTTACAAAGCTTCTTTAGTCTATTATTAAACCAGCATTTATTTATTTTGTTTGATGTGTATTTAGTTGGTATATGATTTTCTATAATGCTTTTAAGATGGTTTTTAATGAAATTCCATAGAGGTCATCGACTGGTTGGTTAATGTCTTTTTCTAATAAGAATGTTTGTTGAAAGTTTAATGCAGCTTGGTGTAGTTGTGTTAGGTTACATTTATTCCAGAGTAAGATTTTTCTTTTGGGTTAAGATTTTTCTTTTGGGTTTTGTATTGGCTACTGCTTTTATCTGACTGTGTATTTTTATGATGTCATGGTCTGATAGACTAGGGATAATATCATAATCAACTACTAATCCAGGTCTGTTGGTTAAGAAGAGATCTAATGTGTTGTTTAATCTAGTTGGATTTTTAATGATTTGATCTAAACTTAGGTTGTGTAAAGTTTCTATGAAAAGCTCATTTATGTCCTTAAGGTTTTGGTGTTTATCTATGGTTAGTGTTTTCCAATTTATATCAGGTAGGTTGAAATCACCCATAATCCAAAAAACTGCATTTTTATTTGTCTCTTTAAGTGTAGTAATCTGATTACATAGTTCCTGCATGTATTCTAAACTAGAATTTGGTGGTCTGTAAATGCTGCCTATTATTAGGGATGTTGAGGTTGTATTAATATACAAAATGTAGATTCTATATTTTTTGAGTTAGGTAAGGTAATTTCTTCTGCTATAAGAGTGTTTTTTATTGCTAAAAGAACTCCTCCATGATTATCAGCCCTATCTTTTCTAAAAATTTCATAATCACTATTGAAAATTCTTGTATTAGCCTTCTACTTCCTCCAAGCTCACAGGGTGACTTTTGCCCACTTTTCAACTTCAAACTTCATTTTCCCCAGAAAATGTACACTTAAACTAATAGTTTTTCACAATGCACTTAAGGGGACTTAATTGAATTTTGTTTCCCTTTAATTAATCTGATATCATGGCGGTTCCAGAGAGTGACTATTCCTATTTAAATATAATAATAATAAAACTATAATTCCTTGTGAGATGATGTGAATTCTTATGAACACTTAGCCATTGATTGTTCTCCAGGCCTACAGCAGCCTTCACCTCAGCATGTGGCCCATGTCATACAGCCCAATGTGAATCCTATCTCTCAAACCTCAACACTGCCTATGGGAATGCAACAGGTAACCAGTCCACAGTCGTCTGTGGCTAACACTGGAAACTTAGCAGCAAGTATGGACTTAATGGGTATTCCCATGGGTCCTGGACTTAGCAAACAGCCCATGATGGTTCAAATGAGGCCACAGGTACATGCAGGCAACAAGCCTGTTCATCAAGCCTCCTCCATTGTTCTCACTTTGTTCACCTACTCTGCAAGTGCCAAGCACATAAGCTTCACTGCAAATTGCACACATCATACTGGCTTGTTACTTTCATTGTATCCTGTTCTTATTGTTACTGTATCTGAAACATTTTGTCTTGCTTGCATCATTAAAACAATATTTTATGCTGACTTCAAGGAACAGGCAAACTTCTATCATGAATATCCAGTATATATATATATATATATATATATATATATATATATATATATACTAGCAATCATTAAACACATTATACCCAGCACGTCAGTCAAACTAGATCCAAAAATGAAAGAATATTTTCTCCTAGTTTTAAGAGTTCACAACTTCTTCACACAGGAGTGTGTTGTAAGTTTAATTAAGAATGTTTCCTTAAAGATAAGGTGGCCCTTTTTTTATAAAGCTTATATTAAATCACTCCGTCTGTCTGTCTGGGTGTAATCTTTTACACATTATTTCTCCCCATTCCCATTCTCGGGTCAAGTTGAAACATCACAATAATTCATTGTTGAGGACAACCAATGAATCATAAAAAATTAACCAATTAGTTAATCAGTTTAGTCAAAATTGATTAATTATGTTTTATATAGAAAATATACTATGTTTACAGGACATGAAGTCTTGTGTAGAGAATTAGGTCATTGACTAAATATTTGTAATTAACAATAGTTTCCCTTTTATTTTTGTAAGTACTGGATAATAGCTTAGCGGCTATCCATTATGAAGGCTCGAGACCTCAAGTTCAAATTAAGACCCAATCTAGTCAACAGAAGTGATTAGATCATAGCGTACTGAGCATGCTATAAGCGTGAAAGTTGTGCAGAAAAAAAAAATTTCCAGTCACACAAATGTATTCTTGTTAGTCTAGATCTATTAAAAATGATTGATTGACAATGATTGGTGCTATTTCACTCAGTATAAGCAACTTATGAAACCTTTTTTTCCTACCTTTTAATCCTATCATTAAAAATGATGTATACACTATATGCTTTTAACACTTCAGATGACAGCATTTACTTTGGACATAAAAATTATATTCATTATTCAAAATTGTTACAAGTGATATAGTATTTCAGTTATTTTAGAGAAATTTTTGTGGATATATTTAGGAACTCCTACAATAATTAAAGATTATTCAAAGCTAAAGCTATATTTTTTCTCTTGATTTTAAGACATGTTTATAAAATAAACAATAAAAAAAAACAAGAAATACATTTTACAAAATACATTATTTTTAAAAAGAGAATACCACCATTATACAACTTTAAATTTAAAAAAAAATATATAAAAAAGAAATTCTAAATAAAAAATTTGAGGCAATTCTTTTTTTTTAAAATAAATTTGCTAAAATATATCAGCTACATAGAAAAGTATTTCGCTTTGAATGTATTTTATCCTGAGAAATACTCTATTCAACATTAAAGTGTTTGTAGTGTGCTTCAATTTCTTTTGCAATAACATTAAATCTCAGGCAAATGTTTTTTGGTTAGTAGATAGATAGAAGCTCTTGACATGTTCATGTTGAAACTTTAAAACTTATAGCTAAGGGCCACCTTTCTCTGGAAACATTTTTCTGCTTAACATAAATATGTCTAATTCTGAAAAATAGAAGCATTATTATCAAAACAAATATAATATAGTATGCTATGCTGACCTTCATGTTTAGATGTCGTCACAAAGGTGAAGTTTTGGCTTTTTTCTGCTTATCAGCTTAGATAAGGCTTTGCCAATCATTAAATAAAAAGTCTAAAACTATATCATGGCTAGGCATTGTGTTAGTACTAAGTATAATTGTGTAAATATCATAAGTGTGTGACATTAAGTAGAATTTTTTTTTTTTAATTACTTGGCCATGTGTTGTACTAAGTAGAAATATTTAAATATGATTTAGCTTTGTATAGCAAAAAAGTCAACAAAGAAAATGTAATGACTTCATCATTGTGGTTTGTGTAGCAGTGGGTGAAATATTATGATGACTGCGCTGGGTATTAATGTGACTATTCCTCATTTATTTCAGCCCATTCCTCAATCTAAAGCTCAAGTATCATCAACAATGGCTGTACAAGGCAACATGCAACAGAGACTGGTTAGTGCTTGACTTATCTTTCTTACATAAATAAGGGTGTCCATTTTGACTGCATTTCAAACATTTCATTGTGTATGGGAGTAATAGTGTCATTTATTACAATGTCTGCATTGGTGAAAATTTGTTCACCTAATTCTATGCGTTTTCTTGTATTCCAAATAGCGCCAACAGCAACCGCAACAACAGGATCCAAACCTTATGAGTAAGTACATAATGTACTTTTTAAGACACATAGGTAGTGATTTAGTTTATCATAAGTTTTTTGAATGCACTAGTATTTGGTGCAAGATTTTCATTGTACTAAATAAGTAAAAAGTTAAAGTTATTTTTTTTTATTATTTTTTTTTTTGTTTCTTTTTTTTTTCTTCATTTTATTTTATCCTACAATAGGAAATAACCATGTCAAGTATCTTTTTTCCTGTAGCAGTCAACATTTGTTTTGTTCCAAATTTTTTATTTTTAGAAATATATTGAATTAAAGCAGCCTTTGTCTGCATTTTCAATTTGAATCAAAGTCATCAAATACTTTAGAATATTAGTAGTATACTATCAAACTCCCAACACAACTCTCTCATCAAAACAGCTTTCATTAAAACCACCCTAAAATGACAAGGCTTTTAAAAAAAAATGAATGTCATCAAAGGGTCTCCATTAAAGGACAACTTTGTAATTAATTTTAGGTTAGCTTCTCTTCCGACCCCCCTCCCCATAAAAATAAATTCTTTATTTCTTTTCTTTTTTTTTAGTTTAAATTTGTCTATCTTATCATCAAATTAGATATTCCTAATAACATTTCATCCTAACCTTGAGTTTCTCTACAGCTTTCCATTCCAACTAAACATTCTCTTGTGTTGTATAACTGACTTCTTTACCTTGCCTATTACTGTTTATTATTATTATTTTTTTATAAATGAAATGGGTTTGCATCCTTGTATCTTTCAGAGTATTTAGTAGGTTATACATTTATATTAGTAAGTTATGATTTGGTGTTATGTGCACTAATTTTTAATCTTTTATCCTGGGGTGTCCCTAGGTTCACTGATATTTTACTTCGGGAGCAATTTATAAAATAAATGTTAAATAATATCACAGAGCTGCTTTAACTATTTTTGTTTTCAATTTATTGTTGTGAATATATATATTTGTATTTCACCGGATAGTAGCTCTGGCTGTGGTCGAATATCTAGCTAAATGAATATCTGGCCATTTTTCTCTGTTCGGCCATACTCGACTATGGCCTGATATGACTACATGATAGTTGGTCGGATAGTAAAAAAGTACACTTTAGTAGCTACCTGTTTAGCAGTATGGGTCTATTTCCCCACTTTATGGGTTTAGTCCAATACAATGAGTTTATAGATAGACCTGTGACCACATTAAGACAACATGTTGACACTTTAGAGGAAATTGAGTTTGCTCGCTTAAAGAAAAATCTCAATTAGTGTATAAGTATGTAACTATATTTCATTTGGGATAGAAACTAAATCTAAAAAAATAAAATATTAGTTAAAACTAAAATAAAGTAGTTGTCTAAATGTAATTTAAAAAAATAAAAAAATTAAACTAAACTAAAAAAACAAAATTAACCTTGGAGAAATTTTCATAAATTTTGTGCAGTTTGTTTGTATCTAGACCTAGCTAATCTATCTGACTGTATAGGCCTATCATCATCAACTTTCCTTTGCATTCCCCATGGAACATAGGGCCTCAGTAAAAAACATGCCACTCTCCATGGTCTCTTGCTAGCTTTTTAATGGCTTTTCAGCTCTTTCCTGTCCTCTCGGCTTCATCTAGTACACTGCGTCACCACGTTCATTTTGGTCTTATGATTCTTGTGCCCTGGGGGTTCTACTCTAAAGCCTGTCTCGCTCTGTTATTGGTATCTTTTCTAAGGGTGTGACCAATCCATCACCACTTTCTCTCTAAGATCTGCACCTCTATATTTCTCTGTCCAACCAGCTACCACAGTTTGGTGCTATAGGCTTAAGGTTTGATCTTATTCTTTTATCATTGTAGAAATCTTTCTCCACACTAAACTCAGTACAAAGGAAGATGTTTCTTAGATACTTCTTTGGACAATAAAATAAAACAAAGATGTGCATGTGTGTATATATCTTTGTCTTGAATTAAAAAAGGCATCTTTCATGTTCAGTAACACAACAAGCTATTTACGAGACATTTTACTATTCAGCCATATCTGGCTTCAGCCAGATATCAAAAAGTACTATCCGGTGCAACCCTTATATATACTGCTGGTGAGTTTGGTGCTGTATTACTTCTCCTTTGGTGTAAATACTTATGTAAGGTCTAGTGGCCATCCTTGTAGTGTCAGAGCTTGAGTTGAAAAAAGTATGTTAACCTTAAAGGAGAATTTTGTTTAAATACCTTCATTTATAATTGTAATGAACCAAATACAGCATTCACAATATATTTACCAAACAATTTCTTAATTTATTACCTATTCTTGGTCACAGATATGTATAGTCTAGCAGTTTGAACTTCCTCTAGTTTCTAGAACACTTGACACCGCCCCAGGCCATTGTCTTGCAATCACTACAACTATTCTTTTTTTTTTTTCTTTTTTCTTTTTACTTCTTCATCTCTGTTCTATTTTTAACTTGTATTTATTGAATTTTGAGCTATGCATTTATATAATAAATATGCATTAGTCAGATATTTGTATCAGTTGAGACATTGTATGTCACAATTTTGTTGGGCTTTCTAGAGAACCCATTTTACAGCTGTCCTTTATTTAATACAAATAAATTATTTGTTTGGGATAACCATGACAAAACTGTTTTATCAACATGTTGGCCATGAAAATAGTCTATGAAACAGGACCTTTCAGCTCCATGTCATTAACTAGCAATTTAACTAGAGTGCAATAGCATTACATTGGTCTTAATTTTCATTTTTTTTTGCCAGTGCGTCAGCCCATGTCCAGTACCTCAGGTCCTACTGGAATGATAAATGTGCAGCAATCTGGGCCACTCATGAGTCAACACATGTCCCAACAAGGGATGAACCAGCAGGTTAGAATGTGGTCGATTGTAGTGTCCTGAAAGTTATCTCCCCCACCTCCCATTTGTATTTGGGTGTCATTAGTTGATTGAGCTGACTAAAGAATGTTACTGTAGTGCAAACCAAACCTAGACACAAGCTGAAAGAGCAACAACTCTGTTATTGTTTGGCACTACTTTTTGCTGTCTTTGTAGCTGGTGCTGCAACATTAACATTCTTAATACTGTAGCGCAGCCATTTCTTGCATGCAGTGTTAGAACTTCTTTTTTTATGGTCTATATTTTACCCAGCAGTGGAATGCCTTGAGTGTGTTAAGCTCAATTTGGCCATTTTTTTTAAAGATAGTCTTAAGCTATCATTATCATCGGTTATTGATTTGTTTCCAATCTATGTTGTTGTTTTTGTATTAGATATTCCTAAATAATAAATTGCTTTCATTTTGTTTTCTTTCGTAGTTTCTGAATTAACATTTTAATTTCATGAATTATGTTGTTTCATTTATATTTTCACACCATGCTAAAACTAGTTAACAGTTTATTGTTTTGCATGCATCATGACATGCTTAATGTCTGTTTCAAATTATAAAGGAAAGTTTGAAATTATGTTCATTAATCTACTTTGCTAAAAGAAATATGTTGCTCTTTTTTTTTTTAATTTGGCCATCAGTTAATAATATTAAAGAATAGTCATGTGTAAGTAAAAGTTAATTATGATTCAGAGTAACAGAAAAATTTGAGAAAATATGTATAAATAAAATATTGTTATCATAGATTTGGTGTGAAAATATTAACATTAATAATTTAATTATTAAAGTTTGCCTTTTAAGTTTTTAACTTTTATTAGTTGTTTTTTTTTATAATTTTAATAGAGTTAACATTTTGTTTTTTAAACTGCACGCCTCTTTACCCCATTTACTGTCACCACACTAGGGTATGATGGTATCTCAAGGGCCCTCTAACATGATGGCTCACATGCAGGGTCCCCAGAACCCTTCTGGAATGCAGCAACAAGTAGTCGGCTCACAGAATGTGTCTACGATGCCGCAGCCAGGTACACAAAATATGGGTATGATAGGCCAGAGCATGCAGACCCAACCAATGATGCAGCCAGTAGGCTCTCAGAACCAAGCCATGATGCAGTCCAACAATACCCAGAACCAGGGCAGCATGATGTCCTCTGGGGGCATCCCAAGCCCAGGGATGCTGCAGGGTGTAGGCCAAAATACAGGCATGATGCAGAGCTCAGGGTCACAAAATTCAGGCATGTTGCACGCTGCTAACTCCCAGAATTCTGGAAATATGATGCAGAATCCAAATTCTGGTATGATGCAGAATCCTAACTCTGGCCTAATGCAGCAAGGAACTGGAGTTGGGAATCTTCAGCAGCAATCCCAGATGCAACAACAATCTCAAATGCAACAGTCTCAAATGCAACAGTCTCAAATGCAACAGCAGCAGTCCCAAATGCAACAGCAGCAGTCCCAAATTCAACAACAGCAGCAATCTCAAATTCAACAGCAGACTCAAATACAACAGCAGTCTCAACAAAGTCAAGTCTCCAGTTCTCAGAATTTATTCCCATTTGGCCAACAGGTTATTAAATACTCTGACCATAATATTGTTTAAAGGAAGGATGACTGTTTGAATGATAAGAGAGAGAGAGAGAGTGAAGTTATAGAATAAAGAAACTAATGAAATGAGAAATTCTGTTTAATTGTGAACTATCAGATTGCAATAGCACAACAGTTAGTACAAAGAAGTACTTGGATCTTTAAAGGCTTTAGATGACATCTTTTTGAATAGCATCTGAAAGAACATGTTGACAAGGACACCTCTTACATACCTCTTAGGTCTAATTGCTCAATTTAAAGAGATTGTGTCTTAAAGGACTCATTCCTAGTTTTTTAATCAAAGTTCTTGGTTTGTGACACAGTTGTGTTGTTAACACTAAATTTTAGTTAGCTCTCTTCAGATTTTGTTTCCTTGTTTTGTTTTCTTCAGTTGCTAGTTCATTTTGATTTTGTTTCAGTTGGGGTTAACTCACACATTTTTTGCATGCATTGGTTGATTCTAGAAGTGAAATAGTTTAGAGAGTTTGTCAACAGGAGTTTGTAGATCACATGGATGTTAATTAAATTTTGTATTTCTGTAGAAAAAAAAGAGAATATTTGAAACCAATCATCCTCTCTAGGTGTATAAGCAAAGCTGTTTGTTCAACTGACACACTGTGTGTAGATTTACCATTCCAAGGAATTACTGAACACAATGAGAAATAACTTTGAATACATAGAGCTACATACACTTTTGTTTTCTATTAAATTTGAAAATAATTGTAGTATTTAAAAAATAAAATGAGAAAGTTTGAACTAACTTTTCTAATGTTGCACTCAAGTTTTGTAGTGCATACATTTCCCTTTCTTTCCATCTTTTGATCACATTGCAGTTTAAATGATTTTATCTAGAAAGCTGAGTTGTTGTTTTTCCAAGTTGTAAACAAAAACAAACTTTACAGACTGTAGTTTAGCCATAGTTTGTTGTCATGCTCCCTAGTTTCAATTGCTTAACTTTCTCATCATATCTATCAGTTACCGCTAATATTTTTTGATAAGAAACAAAACCTTTACAAATGTGTTCTAATAGCTCAGAAAATGGAAACTTTCTATTTCCTACTGTTAGGAACAAACTGATGTGACCAAAGAGACTTGAGTAGTTTCAGATTTAAATAAAAATGTGCAATGTCTTAATGAAATCAATCAAAGAAAAATGTTAAGTAATTAGTAAATTTAGTTTCAAATAAGTTAACTGAACACTTATCTTTTTTTTTTCATGCTGAAATTCTCAAGAACAATTGCAGTGACTTTCTAAATAGTAAAGCTACCTAAGATCTGACCTAATTTGTTTTCAACTAGTTGAATTAATTGAAAGTGAGTTCAGAAATGGCAGAATTTCTATTTCACAGACTTTCCAACTACTTTAAAAGATGCTATGCTAGCACGTAGGCCATTGCATTTACTGAGTTAAACATTCAGACAGATTTGTCCATTTCTAGGACAATTATACATTTTGAATTTTCTCTTTTTTTATGAATCTGGTTAAAGCTTTGTATAGATGGAGATACTTCTGTGAATTATTGCTTATTAGCTTTACATTTACTGTCTACCGTCTTTGCAACACTATTTAAGTACAATATAAATCATTATATACCAATATAATCATACAAATTAGTTGTTTTTTTTTATAAACAATGGAATAAAAATGATCCAACACACAAAATTTCATTTTTAGACAAATAAAATGAGACAAATTTAGTTTTTGTTGTACAAAAGCAAATTTAGAACTTATATTTGAATTCCATATGATCTACTTTTATCAAATATTTCCATTTGTTCACAACGACTAGGGTATGCAGCCAGGATTTATTAGTGATGTGTCTGGACAAAACCCTTTAGCAAACGTAGGACAGCTGCCCATGGTTCCTGGACCTACAGACAGAAGAATTATTTGGAGTGGTATACTTTTTTTATCTTATTTTTTTTTAATTGGATTTTTGTAGATCAAAAAAATATTTATTAAAACAGTGGAAACTTACTATCCTTGACCTTTTAAATCTAACTCTTTTTTTGTTTTGCTAAGTTATAGAAATAAGGAAAGCTTTTATCAGGACTTATCAAAAGTTTGTGTGAAGCCCTGATCTTGTTACAAAGGTTCATCTGTGGTTCTTCTGAAGTCTTATGAATGATATTTAATTCACTGGTCATTATTTGGTCATAGTGAACTTGAATGTGTAAAGGTTTGTGGCTGTTGCAGGCACCATGGAGTATCAAGACAGAAATGTTCAGCCCAACAACCAGAGAAGTGTCACTTTCTTACTGAACTGTAATGTCTCTGTAGATGTACAAGACATGGATATGTAAGTAGTCACAGTGTCTGTCCTCTACTTGTGGAAATATTTTACCAACTTGTAAGAGCTGACTATTAAACACAATTTGTTTCTTGTTGGACCCATGGCTTACTAAGTTTCTTAACATAAATCTATTTCTCCATTTCACTTCTCTAGAAGCACAGCAGACTGGCCTCAGAAATTGAATATCCAGTTGTTACCCCAACCCATGTTGGCTGGACTACAGCAGCTGTGCAAAAATTCCAGACAAGTATTTTTCCACTTTCCCAACAACAATGCTAACCAGAACCCATCGGCACTGCAGAATCTTTACACTTTGATGGGTCATGGGTTTGTAAGTAAATCTTATCTAGAAACAGATCTATATTGTTGGTTACCTTCAATTGTAAAACAGCATTGAGCTAGGATGAGCTAAAATTCTGGTCATCAGCTACTGTTGATAGTTGTAACTCACACACAACAGTTCCTAAGTCTTCGTGTAGCTGTGGGGTCCAAATGGTAAATAGCTTATGCAGTTCAGGATCACCAAGGTCTCATAATCTTCATGGATTTTTTTTTCAGGCTTGATTCCCTTTCCCATTTTAGGGTTAAACCCAGGGCAGCACAGGTTTATATTCAGATTTTTCCCTCGTGGTGGGTAGCCAACCAAAGATAATGAGCTCCTCCTACTCAAAGGTTTGGCACCAGCTACTTAGCACCTTTTGTCAGTTTGATCAGCACCCCCAGAATGAGCTGAGCCACATTTGAATGCTGGCAATGGAACTGTTTGTCAAAAACTGATATGCATGTGATTGAAAGTATTCTGTAGGTATTATTGTAACGGAACAAGAAATATAATAGACACAACCCTAAAAACTATTTACGTTATTTTATATGATTATAAACTTTTTGTTTGAGATTAGTTTGCAGATCTCTGTCGCAATCAATAATTATGTCAACCTTTTGAAGTAGTTTATGTGTTCATTCTTTTTCAGTTTCAAAATCATATAAAGGGGGGGGGGGGATTATATTTTACATGGAAAGTGAAAAAAACGTCTCATATGCAGGATAAATTTGGAATGAGTTATGTTATATAGAAACAAATATCTCAATCCATGACTATTTAAATAAAGAATTTCATTATTTATGGAATTGAAACATTTGTGCATATTTATTGTTCACAAGACTTTTCCAATCTTAAAAAAATAACATGTTATAGTTGATTGGCCACCTCTCTTTAAGTTAAAAATTACATTTTTCCCATTCTGTGAATTTTTTTTCTCTATTTAATGCCAATGAAAACCTTATTTTGATGAATGTAGGCTGGCTGTGTTAGATTTCCTCCGCAATCAGATACTAAAATCATATTGCTGATGTACAGTGCCAAGAAAAAGTCTTTTATTGGTCTCATCCCCAATGATCAAATGGGAATAGTACAGGGGATTAAAACTGTGGTGGCCAGGTACAGGCAGAAGGTAAGGGCTACAAAATGTTGGTGTGTGTTGATTAATGTAGCATGGCTGTTTCCATTAGAGTGCTCTACACAACAAACACTCTCATGAGTTTTGTTTGGTCTAAGTCGGAAATTAAACTACTGATTTACATGTCTACAATCAGTTGAAGACATGTTTCAACTGTTGTAGTAACCTTTTCCATGGAAACAGTTCAATTATTGAATCATAAGAACTTGACTTTATAATTTTGTGTTCAGTATCAAAAGTATCTTTCTACTGATGAGATTTATAATAAATGAATATTCATATTTGACTAGAGTAACATCATTACAGTCAAATCACTAGACTAAAATACCATTTGGAAAAGAAGACCAAAAAGTAAAGTACTAATAATACATAAAACACTGAGCCATAATTTACAAATACAAACACATAACCTAAAAAAGATAAAGCACATTTCTTACTCCATAAGCCATGCTGCTAGGAATATGCATTGGTATTGATTGGTAACCATACATACTCCTTCACTAGAGCATGGAATGAGTTGCCTGAATCAGACAGGAAAACCAAATGACTTTGCAGAGTTTAAGTGTCTAATTAACATGCACCCTACTGAGGGGAAATGCCCAGAACATAGTCAAAGCATTGTTGGAGTAAATGGTGCTCCACTGGGAGATTGGCACATGGGTGTGCATAGAACATAATTATGCTGTTTAAAAGTTTGTTATTTATAAGATGAGATTCATTGTGTTCATGTTCATTTCATTGTGGTCTTTTTGACATCATAAAAATTACAATATGGGGGGGGGGGGGGAATAAATTTTACACAAGAAACTCTTTGAGAATGTAAGGATCACTCTGGATTTATTGTGTTTTCTTGAACACCATTCTGAAAGGCAGGAATTCTGTGTTTTTAATTAGTTGTTTTAGTTGACTACTAAACATATAGCAAAGAATCACTGGTAGTTTTGATAAATTGTTTAATGTTATGTTTGCTTTGTTTCTCCCAGCAGCAGCAACAGGTGAATGCCATGGCTGGTGTCAATGCTGGAAACAGTGGACAAGGAATGGCCAACCAGGTAATGGCTCAAGGGCCAAACAATGCAGCTGTACCTATAGGAGGAACTGGAATGATGCAATCTCAGGTCAGTTTTCACTCTGTCTCAAAGTGCATTTCCATTGTTAGTGCTCAAATAAGTATATTTTAGAGATGAAAATTAATTATTTGGATTCAAACATACTTCATTCATTTACTTTAAAAATACATATCCATCGGACTTAATAAAAATAAAGGAATATTTCAAATGTATCCATTTAAATGTCAATGTCTCCAAAGACGAAATATAACTTACCAATGAGATTTAAAGTCATGCTTTACCAGGATCTAATGTAGGGAGCTTCTTAAATGTAGAGAAAACTTAAAGCAGTTGTCAACTAAGATGTGCTTTTGTAGTATTCACTCTTGTGTTTTCAATACTATTGTGATTCAAATACCTACCTCTTTATTTTGATCTGTGGAGTATCCATAAATGTTGGATGGATTGGTATTAAATTCTTTCATTATTGTATTGTTACATTTTTTTGAAAGATATTTTGTTTTATAATTGGGGCATATTTTTAGGGAATGTCACTATGAGATTGTCAGGCTAGTAACTGCTGAAGGTTATTAGCCAATGTGGAATATTTTCTAGTGGTGTCTTCACATTTTGAGGTGGCGGTGTATGATGAACATAGGAATTCACCAGCTGGACCATTAACTGAATGACACTTTTAAAGGACTTGGAGCGACAACTCTAAAAATATGCTTTGTGTAAACAATTAATGAACTTATGAATAATTATGTTGTGAGTTTTGTCAGAACTAGTTTCTTTTTATTATTTTATTGTAGACTAAAGGGTTTAATGTAGAGCATCTACTCTTCTTGAAGTGAATTTGTTTCAGTGTAGTCTTGTGTGCAGCTGTCAGTGATGTATAGTGTGAATAGTAGATTGTCTTCTGTTGATTTACATCTGTGTCTACATATAGTATTATTAGTGTCTAGCAGATAGTGCACTGCCATATATATATATATATACACACACAAATAGTTGTACTATTATAGCCCATGACACTTGTGAAACTGCAAAAGTTGTTCTCAAGAATTGTCATTAGTAGCACATTGTTTGTGCCATTGTGCCTAACAGTTGTGACAAACACTACTCCTCCTATCCCACACTGCATTAGTGCTTCCTCAATGTACGGTTTGTAATGTTCTCTTAACAACTAACTAAATCAGATGCCAATAGCAGTAAACACTGCTCAGCAACAAGTGTCACAGCAGTCACAACAGCAAACACAACAACCACCACCACAACAGCAGCAGCAGCAACAACAACAGCAGCAGCAGCAGAGCCAGCTTCAACAGACAGGCAGTGCTGCAGCACGCCAAACTAACTTGGTAAACAACCTGACCCCAATTTGACTACTGCCACATTTTAATTTTCTGCTTGAGTGTTGTGTGCCCAAACATTATTTGCTTGCTTCAAGTTTGTCTTTGTTTTTTAAATACCTTGGACTTGTGTCTTGTAATATTGTTATATACTTCAGAAAATTAATCAATATTACCAACTTTAATGCATAAACATAGCTTTTTTTTTCTTCTTTTTTTTTTTTTTTTTAAGTGGGGGGCAGAGGTGGGTTCATTAATTAATTCTAGCTGGGTTGTTTTGTTGTTTTTTTTGGTGACCACGAAAACAGAAACCTTTTTTCCATTTTCATATACACTAATGAATAGAAACATGTATTTGTTAGCAAGGCTTTTTAAAAAAATTTTTTTAAAGTAATGAATTGAACTGTAATAAGACATATTGCTTGATTTAAACAAGATTTAGACATAAAAGAAAAAGAGATTCATATATTAGCTTTTTCGGATCTTTAGAGCCTCTCTGAGTACTCCCAGCTCTAATGGGCACCTGACATTAGTTATGGAAAAGTAAGGGCAGTTAATCATTGTGCTGGCCACATGACACCCTCGTTAACTGTCTTACATCTATAGATCACAAGGTCTGAAAGAGGTTTTTCCTTTTATTATACTAGTAGCTAACTTAAAACCAAATAAGGCTTCTGGACCTGATTGCATTCCAGCTAGATTACTCAAAGAATTAACTAACAAACTAGCACCAGTGTTCAAAATATTTTTTCAGAGTAGCATACCAAAAGGCTGGAAAGATGCTAATGTCATTCATCATTCTCCTATTTAAAAAAATGAGATAAGGGAAACTACAGACCTGTATCAGAGGCGTGGTGGCTGAGCAGTAAAGCGCTTGGCTTTCAAACCGGGGGTTCCAGGTTTGAATCCTGGTAAAGACTTGGAATTTCAATTTCGGGCTCTTTGGGCACATCTGAGTGCACCCAGCTTTAATGGGTACCTGACAAGTAAAAGTGGTTGGTTGTTGTGCTGCCCACATGACACCCTCGTTAACCATAGGCTAGAGAAACAGATGACCTTTACATCATATGCCCTATAGACCACAAGGTCTGAAAGGGGAACTTTACCTTTTTCAGACCAGTATCACTCACCAGCATCACATTTAAAATACTAGAACACATATGTAGCGAGGGATTAAAAAAAAAACAACTAAAGCAAATAAAATATTCATGTTCAACCAGTTACTTGGACTAAAACTGTAAATACCTAGGTTTTCTTAGAAGTTATCATAAAATCCCCAAATGAATGAAATTTTAAAAAGAACCAAACAAAGCATATGTGTTGGGTTTTTTTTTTAAAGAAATGTTTACAAATTAAACAAGAGCATAAAACTAAAATGCTATGGAACCTTGGTTTAGGCCAATATTAGAATGTGTATCCTCTGTTTGAGACCCCCTTATCTCAAGAAAACATAAAGAGACTAGAACAGATGCAAAATAGAGCCATGAAATAACAAAGGACTAAAGTAGTGAACTCCTAGAGACATTGGAGACTGCAACAGGTGGTTTGAATTGGCCACCAAGGACTTAGCAGAGTTTAAGTGTCTAATTAACATGCAGCCAACTGATGCCCAGAACATAGTCCAATGGCAAAGCATTGTTGGAAGTCAAAAAGGTTTAAGATACATTACTAAATTACATCATGGATTTACATAGGACTTTGATATTTTATTTTTTGAAGGAAAGACTGTCATTTATAAACTAATACAAATTTCACAAGTAAGAAAATAACTTTTAGTCAGTTTATCTGTCAGAACAAACCAAAGTGACAGCTCCATGAGGACATTGTTGTCATCACATTCAAGCAAACTTACAGAAACCTAGAAAAGTCTCAAATGATTACACCACCATCCCATCTTTTGATGGAAGAGTATAATTAGTTTTCATCATGGAGACTGTTGATAGATACAGTTAAAACTGGTTTTAAAACAAAGTATACATTAAAGTAATAGTTTTCTTTTCAAAGTCACAGGCTTTTTTACTTAGATTTACATATTTGTATTAAAAGCTAGATCTTGACTACAAAGTTGTAGAAAAAAGTGGAGGATTCAAAAGAAACAAAAAGTAGATCTTGACTATACAATTCTAGAAGATAGTGGAAATGATCTTATTTCATTTTGTTTCTATCCCCACTTATCAGTATCATTTGGAATTGAAATTTTATTTGATTTTTGTGTGTGTGTTGAACTTGGTAGTGTATTTAACATTTAGACAACTAATGTGTGTGTGTTGAACTTGGTAGTGTATTTAACATTTAGACAACTAATGTGTGTGTGTCAAATAGACTTGCTTTACTAACACCATTTTTGTTTCTCTTTACATGTTGAAGTTTTCAACAACTCTGGTAGTCAGTCAACTTTCTTTCTTAGCAAGACATTTTTTGATAGAAATAGGTTGACTGGAAATGAAAGCTAGTGGTCACTTCAGAAATGGCCAAATTTTGGTGTTTATACGCCCACTTCTTTGATCCACTTCCATTTTTGTTGTGTAGCTAAATAAGAAAGATTAAAGCTTTGATTTGTATATATGTAGCTATCAGCTTTAAATGTAAGAGAGGTTCCATTGGAATGATCACTGCTGTTGTCAACCTAGTTGGCTGTGTTAGTTTTCTCTTTAATGCTTAACACTTTGTACTTCATGCTCTGCTCTAACATACAGTTTTAGTAAATGTTGTGTGCTTTTTAACATGTAATTCTTAAGTATGTGCCTAAATAATTATATATTTAAAAAAACAGGACAGTTAAAGCCAAACTTTTCAAAACAGCAAGGCTTATTCTCCAGCCCACTTCATGTTACCTGGATAAACAGATAGTTAAACTTGAACAAGTGTACATTTACATTTTACCTACATCATGGTGAAGATGTGTAGGATTTTAACATTTTAATTGGCCCCTTATCATTTCTATTAGTAGAATTACCACAACCCAGCATTGAAGCATGATAGAGAACCATTCATTATGTATTTTACACTTAGCAATATTATTAGGAACCATTTATTATGCAGTTGATGGTAATTATAATTATTAATTATTTTAAAGAATATTTTTATTAAATTACATATTTAATTTTTTTTTTAAATTAATATCAATTGAACCACAGCTTTCTTTGATATCACACTTTGCACTTAGCTTTCCAATGATTTGGATTCAAAATATTGTTTACAATTACATAATAATTTTTTATTATTAATTTTATTACAACTTGTTGCATAGCATAAGATAGATAAGGCATGCAGCATCACAGCACTCCCCCATTTTTACAATGACATCAGGGGCATAGATTAATGTGCTGTTCTTTTGTCTCATTGATGCAGATGATACAGTCCCTGCCAAACGATCTTCAACCTGGGAAGTCTAGAGAGATGCCTTTCCAGCAGCAGCCTGGTCCAGGCGTAGACCAGAAGAAGATGATCCTTCAACAGCAGCAGCAGCAACAACAACAAGTCCAACAGCAACAAATGATGAATGGTGAGCATTGTAGCCTATTTTGGAATGGATTTCCTCAAAAGAACAGGACACTTTTAACATTGTAGTACATACAAGATCCCATAGTCAAATGGGAACAGTTTTAAAAAAAAGTAAAAGTTTAGAATATTTCAAGAAAAGACATGTTTGCAAAGAACAATTTTTTAGGGGGATGGGTGATAATTGAAAGTTCAACATAACAGCTTTCTCTTGCATTGTTTAATTATCTATTAGAAAAATGCTGAAAGCATATAAGTAGACATTTGAATAATGAATATTATCCCATGTTTTTGTTTGTATATAATAGCGCCAAAAAGAGAATGTCCTTCCTAATAGAGTATTGAACTTGAGTGTTTGCACTCTCTATCAAGGACTACATCTTTTGTGTAATAAATAGGCTGGCAAAGCTTGATGTCATTTTCTTAGAAAATACTATAACTATGCATAGTCTTTTATTTACATTTGGCTGTAATTTTCAACTGTTTCACTAGAAATGGTTACACATTTCAGCAAAGGAAAATGACAAAATCTGTTTTCACTTTCTTGCCTGGAGAATTGGAACAGCTTAATTTTAAAAGATTTAACATTCATGTGCAAACAACCCATTGCAATACTGTTGATGGCTAAGATGAAGTCAGTCTTCCATTCTTCATTAGAAATATTAGTAACCAGCAATGTCCTTTAAGGAACATAAGAATTGTTTCCTTGAGATTTCTTATCCTACCCATGCCATAACCCAGAGGTTACTACTGTGGTGCACAACATCTTAATGTTGTTTTCTCTCCTAATCTTCAAGTAGGCTACTTCTCTGAACTGTCTGTGCTTAAGACCTCTCCTCTGATAAGTTTGATACCAGTACCTGAGATAGGTTTTCTAAAACATTTTTGGTATTCAATGCAGCTTTGCACAAACTTTCCCCTGTAGAGATAAAGAGTAGATACTTGGGATATTGTTATTTTTTGTAAGAAAAGGTTCCCCGCTCAGACCTTGAGATCTATGAAGCAGATGATGTATCTGTTTCTGTGGTCCACGGTTAACACCATGTGGCCAGCACAATGACCAACTTCCTTTACTTTTCCTTAACTATTGTCAGGTACCCATTTGAGCTGTGTGGACTCACAGGCACCCTTAACATCACAAGTCAGCCACCATGCCTCCCATATTTTTCTTAAATTTTATTTAAAAATCTGTTTTTCTCAAAGCACGGGTACGATCAGTTGTTACACTCGCCATCTTGTTCCATGCCAACTCAACACTTTCAACACAGTTTTTCATAGCATTGAATAAAAACTAGCCTGAACTTGCGTCTTTGAATGCTTCCACATATTACCAATCAGAATAATCTTCATTCATTTAAACTTTTTAAAATGACATGTCTAGTCAAAGTTTCTTTATATTGACGTTTAAAATTATTTATTTTTAAAATTTATGCAATTTTATATCTATAATCTGTGGGCACACCAACTCATTGTCTGGGGGCCGCATAAAATGCTCCGGCAGGCCGTATGTGGCCCATAAGCCATAATTTGCCTACCCATGGTCTAGAACTAGGTTTAAGATTAGGACTGTATACACACACTAGATCTACAAGCTACCTGTTTGAGTAAATTGAATGTATAAATATTAATATCTGACTGCTATTCAGTACAGCTGCTTTTATTATATTGCCAAAACAAAATTCAGTGTTCTTACCCTGTGGTTTATGTTAACACCAAGGCTTTGCAGCTCTTTTTTTTTTTTTAGTATTTGTCTTCTAGAAACTTCACTCTTAAGAGGAACTAGTAGCTAGTTGAAATGTAACAGCTAGTTATCTCCCATACTCCACAAGCTGTACACATAGCCAGTGTTTATATCATTCTATTGTACTTAGTGTGTAAGATTTACTAATAATCTAACAATCACCAAGTTGAATAGGGGATGAGCAGCAAATCTAAGAGATTCTATTTGTATGGAATTCCTCCCAGGCCACCATCTCTCTCATTCTATTTTGTTTTGAAAGTCTCTAGAAAGATTATCTCCTACACAAATGTATGTGAAATGAAGTGATGAGACCAAAAAACACAAAGGATACTGAAACCAATTAATAGAAGAGACCATTTATAGTTTATTTGCTCTGCACAATTCAGTGGAACTCTCTTGTGCTAGACACATGTTTTGTTCTCAACAGCTTCATTTCACAAACTCCAGGCATCAGCTGATCTAGTCACATGATAACCTTTGTGTTGAGATGTTATAACCCAGATTTGGACCTAATACTGAGTGTCAAGAAAATGAAAATAATTTAAAAAAAGAGTTTTAGTATTTCGAATGATGTTCAAATGTTTCAAAGTTAGCGCCTCTCACTCAAGTTATTGAGTTTTAAGAGGGTCCATTGACTAGTCCATCCTCATCCTTCATCCATGTTTCATGCTCATGTTAAGCTGTGCCCAGCGTTGGCTCTAACCAGCTTTCCTCCCTTGCCTTGTATCTAGACGGGCATATGTATTACCCAGGCCACCATCACTATCTGTACCATGGTATGTATGGACACCAGCAGTTGTTTTTGTTTTCATTGCTGGGCTAAGGGAAGTACTGTGTCAGAATGTGGACCACTCAATTCTCTCTAGGGCATGGGCGTTTTTGTTTTGTCTTTCTTCTTCTCTTCCTAACACCAACATGAGGAGAATGGTAGCCCTGCTGCTTTCAATAGTCAAGTATTGCAGTGGTTCTCAAACCCTAGGATTTCATTTAGCATCACAACCATTATTTGTATTTTATTAAATGTCAATGACACACATATTGTGTTGTAACAAAAGTTTGGCTGGAGAAAACCATCCTTAGGATTCAAACCACTGCTTTACTTTTTAGTTTTGGTAACAATGACAAAGTTGTTTTTTGTTTTTTTTCTTGTTGTGCAGTAGTCTATTCAAACACATTGACTTGTTGTGTTACAAATACTTGCAATATTAAATCTTTGCCCTGATAAATATCTTTACATTAAATCTTTGTCCTGATTAAGAGCCTCAATATGTAACATTTTCCTAAAAGATAGCCTCTAAATTAAACATCTGTTTCCCCATCTTTAATTAAGTAGTATATATAAAGAAGCTATGCCCTGACATATAACCTGTTGATTAAATCTTCACCCTGGTTTTGAATATTGGAAAAGTTTAATCCCAAGTTTCTAACATCTTTTTAAAGTCAACTTTCAAATTGTCTAATCCTTATGAATTACTGATAGCTTTGTCATTGTTATATATATCCTATCAACATACTCTCATACCTACATGTATATTACTATCACTACATAATCAACTGGTGATGGTGCTAATGTAATGGGGATCATTTCATGCCTTTAGTCAGTCACGACCTGTGTCTTGAGATGATCAATTGTAACTCACATGAAGATAGTTTTTAAGCTATTTAATCCTACTTGCTTTTAAGTCTGTACAAAGATCTGGGGGTTTTTTTTAGTATGTATGTCACTTTCTGTGGGAACTATACATTGTTTACATATCATTGGAATGGGTTGTTAGTGGCCACAGTCTGACTAAATACTATTGGTAGTTTAACAGGAATGTTTAGCTGTGCTACTGAATTATTTGCAAAAGAATCTAATAATGGCAGAAGTTTTTCTTGTAATCATGGGAATAGATTTGACCTTGGTTTTAAAGTAGTTTTCAAACCTCTTTCTTTTCTTCTCCAATAACTAAATGCATTTTTTTCTCTGAACTTTTAAAAATTCTTTTTTTTTAATAATGGGAAATAACTGAACCAACATTTGTTTGGCACTTTAACTAATATATATTTTTTAAAATTGTATTTTTTATTGTTTTAAAATATATATAAAATCTAAACATTTTTCAACATGTACAAGTTTCTTCTTTAAATGTATTTATCCAAATGTTAATCTTTCTTTTCCTTTACCTAATAGAAGCATGTTTATTATTTATGTTAAGCACTGACCTGTTACTTTAATAAAATTGTAGTTTTTGCAAACTTACATAAATATGTATCAAAAAATATGTATCAGTTATTATTCGTAAGTTCCTTATTGATTGTGTGTGTTACTTCGCTCTAAAAGGTATTTCAAATTTTTGAGATCTCAATTGGATGTTAGCCTTGTGGTTGTATAAAAAGATCCCTCACTTAATGGTCTGTAATTTAGCAAAATTAGTTGCAGTAAGTTATTCTAATGAAAAACTTCATTGCTGTTATAAAGTTTTAGAGTTGCACATTTTGTACTCCTACAATTCAGTTTTCTATTTATTTTATTTTCCCAACCAAACTCAAGAGAACAGTAAAACTTGTAAACTTTGGACAATGTGAAGGAATATCCAAGTATTACAAATATTGCTTCAGTTTTTGTGATGCTCACCAGGACATTTATTTTAAACTTTACTGCAAATAGTTCAGATTAAATATAATAGTAAATAGTAAAAATGAATCATTATTAGTAGTCATTAGAAGTAAGGTTCTTTAAGAAAGACTAATTAAGTATATATCACATTTTTTTAACCTTAAGGTCTTTAAAACAGGTGAAGTATTTGACACCATTTCCAGCCCTAAGTTCAAACTACCTTTACTTTCCTCAACTGGTCCAAATGAGAAAAAGATTAACTGATCAGTAACCTTTAACCCTTCTTGTTTTTTAAAAGCCAGTCTATCAAAGTTAACTTGCATTAGAATCTAGGTTCTTTATCATCTATGCATCCTAGAATATGATTCTATTTCTCTCACATCAGCACACAGAGCTAAGCTGCAACAGCAACAGTTACAACGTATGCAGATGCAGCAGCAGCAACAACAGCAGATGACCAACCCACAACTTAGACACCTGTTGATCAATGTAAGTTAAATGAAACCCAGTAGAAGGAAATGTTAGGGAATCAGTGATTCAATATAAACAGGTTTGACTAGGCATTATCTGCAAGTCATTCCATAAAGGAATCTATATATATAATTCTCTTTGTGGCCCAATCATGTGGGACAATGCACAAAAGTCATGGAAAAATAACGTTTATATCTGAAAGTCGGACTATGACACATACCCCACATAACTTTATCGGCAACAGAAAGCACAGCTCAGAAAAAAAAAAGGGGGGGGAGGACAAGTAATCTTTCTCTTTATACATTCTATATATGACTACATTTATGTGTGTATTTTTTACACAGGTCAATATCTGGTGTCATTAAAATAGTTGCATGTTTTGTTCTGTAGCTTTGTTTTTTATTTTGCCCCTTCGTATTGCCCTTCATTTCCTAACCCTGGCCACCGCTTCACATGTATGGAGTCAACAGTCTTTCCATGTAGTCGAAATTACTGCATCAGATAACTGTCATTGACGAAACTGTTGCTCTCAAACTACTCAAGATGGCTGTAAGCTTTGTTTGCGAACATTGGGATAACTATGGCGACGTCCTGTCCGTTGTTCTTAATCAAGGAAGCACACCCATACACTCGACAATATGCTGCCTACATGAATAATTCCTTTCGCACAAAAAGCATTGGAGTTGGTATAAAATATCACACTGATGCAAGTTCATTCCACGCTCAAAGACTCAAGGCAAGTACCAAGGTAAACTACGACTGCAACAGAGACCTGCTATTTGCAGATGACTTTGCCTTTAACGCCTCAAATGAAGACGACCTTCAAAAGAGCCTGTCCCTCTTCGCTAATGCCTGCATAAATTTTGGCCTCACCATAAATGTAAAAAGACAGTGCTGCACCAACATCCTCCAAATAAATCTGTCACAGAACCAGACATTCTTATAGGTGGCTTAAAATTAGCAAACGTCAAAAAGTTTGTCTATCTGGAAAGCACTATATCAGAGAACGCCAACCTAGATGATGAAGTAGACTTCCGTATTGCAGGTGCCAGTGCTGCTTTTGGCAGACTTCAAGGACAAGTGTGGTAATGGAGAGGACTCAGCATATCCACAAAACTACAGTGCTGTAGTTCTCCTGTCACTCTTATATGCATCAGAGTCTTGGACTCTATATTCCTGCCACATCAAAAAGCTAAACTTCTTCCACCTATGCTGTCTAAGGAGTATCCATAAGGTGCGTTGGTCCGACCACATACCAGACACAGAAATTTTAGAGCTGTCCAACATGACCAGTATCAATGCAACAGTGAAAAGGTCCCAACTTTGATGGGTGAGTCATGTAGTCCACATGCCAGACTGTCACGTACACTATATCTATATTTAGCCATAGTCTATATTTAGCTTGTTGGCAGAATTTTAGCTACCTCTGGAATTTTCTATCACGCAACTAAATTATGTTTTGAAATGGATATGATTGGTTTGAGATGTTGATTGTTGTACATTGAGCTGCATTTATTGGTCAGATTTTAACCAAGCGGCAGAGAGATATTTAGTCACATGACAAAACGCCCAAGCTTTGTAAGCTGGGAGATTTGACCGCCAGTCTTGTGCGGAACGTATTAGATATAACATGTACGAGAGTCTAGCGTTAGAACTCAATTATATTATTGTGTAAATCATTTATTCTATTCAAGTACATTTAACCATTGTAATTATTTGTGAATAGCTTTTCCAAGTTCTGAATTAAAGTAATTGTTTTAGACAAAGAGAAGTTACTTCATTGAATATATAATAATATACTTAGATTGTCTTGTCAACTAGTAACTTCTAGATGATCCTCTTATCAACTGGCAACTTCTAGATGATCCTCTTATCAACTAGCAACTTCTAGATGATCATCTTATCAATTGGCGAATTCTGAATTCTCGGCAATTACGATCATTGATTGTGCTTCAACATGACATCTTGGCATCAAGTTTGATCGTAACATCTAGCACTATTGATGATCGTAACACAGACAATCACCTTCCCAAACGACTTCTGTACAGGGAGTTGTGTGCAGGAAAGCGCTCCCAGAGAGGCCAATACAAGCGCTACAAAGACACTCTCAAGAGCTCCTTCAAGAAATGCAATATCGACTTTCACAGCTTTGAAGCATTAGCTCTTGATCCCTCCTCATGTTGGAAGCTGTGAGTTTCTGAGTCTCGATATTTGAAGCAGGAAAAGTGGCCTGGGTGAAAGAGCGCTGAACCAACAAAAAGCTGAGAGAAGAAGCAGGTCTATCTGCAACTGACCAAATCTACCCATGTAACGTATGCGGCTGGCTTTTTAGAGCGAGGATTGGACTTTACAGTCATCTTCGAGTCCATAGGCAATGAGAAATATGCTCATCTTTGATCACAAAGGATGAGCTATATAAATATACATGAATAATTCCAGCAAATTGCGGTGTATGCTACACTGCGGGTTGACTAGTGTCTTGTTATTTATGTTTTTGTTGGCTCTTGCTGCTGTTTTTTTTCTATTTGCTTTTCTTTTTCAGACCCAACAACAGCAGCAGCTGCGCCAGCAACAGCAGCAGCAGCAGCTCATGTTGCAACAGCAGCAGCAGCAGCAAATGAGAGGAGGCAACCCACAGGCCCAACAAGGTTTGGTGATGGGTCAACAAGGCATGCAGGGGGGAGGGATGGGACAGATGGCTCCTCAGTCTGGACAGAACTTCATGGATGATTTTAGTAGTATAGGGGAAATCATGTAAGTTTAGATGAGTCCAAAAATGGAGGAATCAAATGGGTATATGGGGGGGGGGGGGAAATAGGTTAAAAGAGATGTGAAAGTGTTTTAATTACAGTCTTTGTGTTTGCATTTTTTTTTTATGTTGACAGTATTGTACATTTTGATTGGCTTAAGTTGAAATAAGAAAGATAAACTGTTCTATTTATATACAATATCTTTCTAATATTTATTAGCTACATTGAAAATGTCTTACAATTTTAATGAATTCAACCAGCATATATTGAAATGAACATTTGTTCTCTTTTAATATCAAAAGTTGTATTTGTTTTGTCTAAATAACAAAACACAAAAATATGTCTATTTTTGTGCAATTAACTTGCTCTATATTTAAGTTCTGCAAGCATAAACAAAACAAAAAAAAATATTGGTCTTCATTATTTTTGGTCACTTATACAGCTAGTAGTTTTCAATCTAGACAGTATTTTATCAAAATACCCTAACCTTTTATACTCTCTACTTCCTTCAGCCCTCTACGGGCAGGTCTCTGTTGCAGGCAAAAGTTGTATGATCATTATGCTTGATCATTTGACTGTGATGCACTAAGCACTACCATTGTAATCTAAAAGAATGGTTTGGTCCCATTAATAATCTAGTAACGCACCTTTCATTTTAGCTACAAAGCTTCTAACAACTCACTCTGTCTGTCTGGTACAAAGTGTGTAGACATTATTTCACCAACTTCCCATTCTCAGATCAAGTGGAAACTTTGCACATTTATTCATCGTTCCTAACAAAACAGGAATCAATAAATAAAAAAAAATTACAAATTAATTAGTGGTTATTAATTAATTCTGTTTGATATAGAAAATAGGAAATAAATCTTACAGTATTAATTTATTTAACTGCAAATGTGCAGTTCTTTCCCTTATGTAAGTTTTTTTTTGTTTTTTTTTTTGTAAGTATTATTTTTATCTTGCTTTTTCTCTTGTGCCCATTTGTTAGCTGAACAGCCACATGATTATATTCCTGCTCTGTTACCTCAGAGTAAGTGTGGGTACTGTCACTGCCCTTACTCTGTATTTGCTATTAGCGTTAAACATTATTTCCAGCAACATTGGTCTATTACTGTATGTGTTTGTTGTGCATATGTTATGGTAAGGGTTAAGTTTGTCTATCATCTGCCTGTAAAACAGTTTCATGGGCTTTATTGGATCTGATATTGAATGTGTCATTAGGTGTAAACCTGTTCCCTGGTTACCCAAGTTGTCCTTCTGAAGGGGACTGGGGGAGTAGAACAAAACCTGAGAGGATTTGTTGAGTGGATGGAGATGGAACCACACTAACTTGGTCTTTGGGGCTATGTAGTCATGTTGGGGTCACTATTCTCTGTAAATAGTTTGCACTACCTGTGGATACGCATACATATATATAGATTCTCCCCATTGGTTATTTGTTGTTTTATCTGATGTGAATCAACTTAAAGTTGGCAAGTGAAAAATGTGAGTTGTATTAAGTCATACAGAGCTTGTCACAAATACAAACAAATAAACAAAAACAGTGAATCAATAAACTTAAGTTGTGTTTTTATTTCATGTCCCACAAGTCTCTCTCTTTCTAAACCCTTCTCTTTCTTTCACTTTCTGTAACAATCTCTCTGTATAGAACATTCTGGCTAACTTTATTTCATTTATTAATTCTGCCCAAGTCTCTAAACATCTCTCACTCTCTCTGTATAGAACATTCTGGCAAATTTTGTTGATTTTAAAGACAAGACACAACAAAATTTTGTAGACATGACTAAATAGAGGGATCACATTTGCTATACAATCTCTCTCTCTCTCTATCTCTCTCTCTCATACTTTCTTTTTTTTTATTATTTATTGTGAGATTGGTCACTAAATCTGGTCAACTAATTACAGTGAACACATAAATATAATTAAAATATAAATTTGACATTAAAAAATATAATTACAACATAATCATTGATAAACATTGACTTCTTTTTCTCTCAGGGTATCAGTTCAACTTTTTTTGTCTTTAGTTTGGCCAGTAACATTTTTGGCAAGTAAATGGATATCTTTGTTCTCATATAGTTCAGTGGCACTTTCTGCAGGCTTAACTACATTGTTTAGCATCGCCTTGGCAACAGTTGCAGTTGGGACAGACAAAAGGGTTGGAAAGCAACTGGTAATTGGCTTCAGAAATATCATGGCTGCTTTCTCCATTGGTCTTCTTTGTTGGCGATCACACAGTAGCAGTCTGGGAACAAATAAGTGCTATCTTTAAAACATGCTAAAATGAATGTGTCCAGAGAATATTGGCTTTTTATTTTGACTTAAGTCATGGAGTAGTAGACTAACTCATCAACTGCTTCATTATGCATGTATTGAGGTGGAGTTATGCTGAAGATAGAGACTCCAGATCTCTCAAAATTTGGCAGATTTTTTGTGGTTTTAAATACTACAAGTAGTAAATAAAAAGTAAAGGTTCCCCCTTTGAGACCTTTCAATCTATGAAGGGAGGGGGAGATAATCTAAAGGTAATTTATTCGTAGTTTTCAATAAAATATTGTGTTGGAATTTTCTAATTTCCTGCAAGTAAAGATCTTTATTGGCATACATTTTACATGCCAGGTTTCGGAAAATGACTTGTCATTTCCAAATCTGTGTAATTTTTTTGTTTGCTGGAACAAGCTAATATAAAAAAAGCTATTTACCCTGGCCTGTAGATAGAAAGTCTGTCAAAGTTCATGTGACGCAAGGCTTCTTCTACTTCACCCTGTAAAGATGAAAAAGTGACTGTATTGAGATAGTAAAGATAAACTTTTGAATAGCTCTTCCAGCTTTCAATTACTTTGTTAGCATCCCGTATTAATACTAATTATTTGTTTTTATCAGTCTTGAAAAACATGGCAACATAAATTTATAACAAAGATGTTAAAGAGAACAACAAAAATATTGTGTGCCAACGAATGATTCAGGCTTTAATACACATGCTTGTCTTTATTTGGACCCTGAAGATTTAGTCCATTCCTCCTTCAATACGAGGCTTTCCAAATTATGTACAATTTAACATGAGGCTAATGTCCCCAAAAGAACTGTGAAGAGTGCTGGTACGTAACAGACAAACTAGGCATAAATAATTCGTTTAAAAAGAAGCCCTAACAACCCAGCAACACAATAATTCTTTTGAGTGCCTCTTTGCAGGGCTTGTGTTAGTACATTAAGTAATTACCTTTGTTTTTTTATATAGAATACAGCTATCTTTGTCTGCTCCAACACTGGATACTAGGGAGAAATGTTGACATCCTTGTAGTTTGGCCACTTCTGCTGCAGCCAGTACATAGTCTTTGTCTACTTTGATGAAACCTGCCTGATGAGAGCAAGACTATCATCTCATCTTTGAAGCATACATGTCAATGGATGGAGTGTTACAGTCGGGCATGTTCTTATAGGCCTACTGTCTGAAGGTTTTCTTCAATGAGACCACATCATACAATGCTTCCCTACTACTGCCAAACATTCACTACCAAGAACCTTTCAAAATAGTTGTAGGACAAGATGGTTGCACACAGTTCTACTTATAGGGCCCTTTTCTCTAGTTTTTTAATAGTTTTCTATGCAAGCAATATAACATTTGGCATCTCTCTTTCCTGCACATATAGAATAGTAGGCATCTTTTATTGATATTGAAATTGTGGTTTGTCAACTCCCTGGTCTTAACTGACAGTACTTACGGGGACACATCAGTGCAATGTCTAAGAATGTGAGCCATGTATAGTTTGGATGTTATTAGTCATCATATTGATCTGAAAGTAATGGCTCTTATTGCTTCACTTCCTTAATTTAGATCATTAATCTAAACTCTAGAGGCCTTGCAATTTTCAGGCTTAGAATCTGTTTGAAAGACAATATAACTAGTTCTTATATCTAAATGTCCAACTAATAACGCCCATTTAGCCGAGCCGCACATAATTAGAATCTACGTGCTAATCAAAATTGCCTGTTACCAAACAAAAAGTTGCCAACCTTGCCAGCTTGTCCTCGCGTTGTACCCAGGCAGCAGAAGCCCGTATCAATCCCAGCAAAGATCTCTTGGTGCTCTGTCAATCTGTCAAAGTCAACAACTGCCTGCTCCTATAGTAGAACGTTTTATAGAGAGATCATAGAATCAAAATTAAACATACATCAGATCTTTCTTGGCCTAATTTGTATAATGAAAATAGAAAAATACGATTTCGTTCAAATAGTAAGACTTACAAATTCTGGACCAACATTCAATGGAACCTGGCGACGTCCAATTAGCACCACACGTTTGAATATCTTGTATTTATTCAGTTCCTCGACCAACATCTTTCCTACCTCTCCGGTGTAACCCAACACAAATGCTTGACGACCCAGAGTTTTAAATCTTTCCATTCTGCTGTCTGCATCACTGGCATCAGCCATTCTGAAGACAACATAACTCAGTGTTAAGCTCGATCAGAGTCTACGGTCTGATTCAACACGTAGATCTAAGACATGAATAAGCAGAACATAGAAAACAGTATTTCAGTTGTTAGTATGTTTGTTATAATAAATTATATAGAGATTTATCACATGTATGCTTCTACATAGGTCTGAGCAAATAGTTTAAGGAAACTCAGAATTGTGCATGGTTACGAAGACGCAGCACGGTGATTATTATCTATTCTACTTGAGCCTATATCCAACTGGTTTTGCATGGACATTTATATAACTGGAATTGGCAGCAAAGAGTGTCCGTTTTGTTTATTACTGGCTACGTCCATAGCCTCAGAGACAGAGCTGACCACCGCATTCGTTTTTTTGTAGGAAAGGAGGAAATAATGGGATACTAAAATAAAGTTTATAAAAAAATAAATCAGCTATTTAGTTGTTCAGAAATTAATGTCATGCATGCATCAACACATAGCCTATGATTCTTATAAGGACATTGTTTTTGTATAGCCGCTTCAAAAATAAAACGGCAAACATTTTTATTAGAAGAGAATCAATTCAAAGTTATTTTTCTTTCTCGGCGAAGTCCTGCGAGGTACTACGTCTGTCCCTGAAACCAGTGGAGCAGTCGCAAATGTGAGCAATAAATCCCCCGAAATGTTCAACAATAAACTCAAGATGAACGGAGAAAAGACTTTCAAATCAGCACTGGAACAAATATTACAAAGAAGGAAAGTCATAGTACACTTCCATATTTTGAAGCCAGCTCTGCTGGAATCTTGTTCCACTGTCTCATCTCTCCCTTGACTTTTGTTGTTGGGGTGCTGTGTCAGTTTGTGTAACCAAATCCCTCCACTTTTCCCGGATATCAATTGAGAGGCTGGTTCATTCAATACGTTGTACTAGCTATGTTATTTACCCGGCTTTGCTCGTTTTGTTTTTCGTTGTTTTTGTTATATAATAAAAGGCATCTGTACAGTTATAATAGTTAAAATCATATATACATTCTACTTTGTATAGTAGATAGCCAGATTGTCTTTGGACGACCCTTTTTTAAATCGTGCTTCCTCCACTGTACCTTAAAGGATGACTTGACAATGAGCTATATCTTGCAGTATGACCGAACCAGCTCAGTTTCACACTATTGAGAGGTTCCTCCTACCACAGTGTTGACTTGCAAAAGTGCAACTCTTTTGTCCTATTTTCCTTGTATCTGATACACAGCATTTTTCTTTGTCCAGTGTCCAACTTTCAAAACCATATAGGAGAAGAGAGACCACTATCAAGAATACAATTTTAGTTTTACTTGGGAGCTGGCGTTACTCTTGCAGATTTCCCAGTTAGCTCATCACGGTGGATGCCAAGCTTATACGGTTGTTTTTTTAACCCTTGTATTGATTCTCCATTTCTTGTTTGACCCTAGGTATTTAAACGTGTCAACTTCTAGTGTTGGCCATTCAACTGTATGCAACATCTCCTACTATCTCCACCATAAACTAGTAGTTTGCTTTTTTTCAGCACTGATTTCCCATGCCAACTACTCCGGCTGAACATCCGATTTTGAAGTAAGATCTTGTGCCTGGTCTGCATTTTCTCCAATGATGTCTATATCATCTGCAAACCTGAGATTGGAAATAGGCTGACCGTTTATTTTTAAGCTAAGAAAAATCCCTCTAGAGTTTCCATCATAATATCCTTTAGAAATGTGTTAAAAGAGCAGGAAGGAGAATGCATCTTTGCCGCTCTTCTATTCAGCTATAGGCTAATATATAGATCAGACCAGATCCGACCAGCCAAGATGTTTGCTTCAACGGTCATAATCTCTCGCCTTGACCTCTGTAATGCTGTATACCTGATGACAAAGTCACCAAGCCGCAGCAAATTCAGCAAAGCAAGTCATGGGGCGGTTCTGCTGCTGCTCTCCAGCATAAACTGTCTCCCCGTGAGATTATTTACAAAGTAGCCACACTTATCAACAGTGCATGTATAATGTTGAAATGCTTCTCCATCTAAAAGTTCTGATCACTTCATATGTCCCTCAGATAATGTTCGTCCTGAACTCTGAGCTGTTTTCTATAGGCCTACTTTCTCAAAGCGATTTTACCAACAATGTGTTGAACTAACTTGAACTGTTGATGCCACTGAGTCTTTTTAGTGTAACGAATGTAAGGATGGTAACACAACGAGGGATCAAGGCTTAAGAAGAATGCTGTTTATTCCATGTGATTAGAGCTATGGGATATGGCAATAAACATACATGTCTTGATTGTCAGTTCACTGGCGTCGTTATCTTCTCGTTCCTAAAGACTTCACTATCTCGTCACTAATACAGTCCAAACTTTTGGTTGCCGCAAGAATCCCTTCATAAACGAACATGGTTTCCCAGATAACTTCCTGACCAGACAACCCACACAGAGAGCCTATGCTGCTTCTCACCTGACGGCATGTCCACTGGCGCTGATCCCTTCTACATCTTTAGTGAATCCAACTAAGTTACAAATTTCTGTTTCTCCATTCACTTAGGTCGCAATCCACTGTCTTTCCCTGCTCGTCTCAAAATCTGTCCATCACTAGTGTTGAACATGTCGGCGCAATATGTAGGCCTACATTCCCAAAGGGGAATAGCCGCTATTAGTTTTGAGTTAGTCTGTTTCTCCGTCCATCCTGCTTAGAGCACAGAAACTAGAAAGATAGGGAAAATCCGACAAAGTTTTGATGCAATGGCTAGCTGTTGTTTTTTTTTTTTTGTTTGTTTTTGGTTGATGATTTTTTTAAGCGAGTCAATTAATTTAAAAAAAAAAAATAAAGTAATTTTGCAAGCAGTTTTTCTTTTCATAAAAATACACAATTATACAGCTATTTACTATCAATAGTAATATACACAATGAGACTGTTACTAAAGGAAGTCATTTTACTATATATTTTATAAATGTTTTCTAAAAAAAAAATGTTTGTATTACTAAATTGAGTGTGGAGTTAAAGCGCTTGGCTCCAGAACCTAAGGGTCCCGGTTCGAATCCTAGTGACGACAGGGATTTTTTTCAATTTCGGGATTTTTAGGGCGCCTCTGAGTCTACCCAGCTCTAATGACATTAGTTGGGTAAAGGTAAAGGCGATTCGTCGTTGTGCTGGCCACATGGCACCCTCGTTAACAGCGGGCAATAGAAACAGATGACCTTTACAATACATCATCTGCCATAGGCTATAGATTGCAAAGTCTGAACTGGAAACTGTTAACAATAATAAGATTATTATACGCTCCTATCTCAGTCTTATTTGGTATCATGTGGTCAGTCAGTTTAACAATAAAATAATATTGGCAAAACTTTCGATGCGTACACTCTTCTTTTTTGTAGTGTCAGAGATAAGGTTGTGGTTGTTGAGAGTTTTTAAGTTCATAGTTTCTGTTATCTTGAAAATATTGGAAGCTGCCTTTTTACCTGCCTGAGTGGACCACTTCCACACAAACTATCTTTAGTTATATCTATATTTATTGTTATAAAGCAGATACAAATGTGTTTGTACTAAATAGCCTTTGTAATGTCTATTTAGCCTATTATTATAAGTAGCTTAATGTACACATTTAACAGCCACCACAGTACTTTGACATCTCGCTAAATAAATGTGTAATTTGTGATTTAATTCTAAAATGTGATACTAGTAGCTTTTAAGTAAGTTAGTTTGTACTTGTATGTAGTGCTATGGCCTATTACGTTCCGCGTGAAGACAAATAAGAAAGAAGTAAGTATCAGTTTGAAAGGAAATGGCTAGATTTATCTGCTGTCTTTTTAGACAAAATTGTAGGGTTGAATGTTTGTTTCATATAGCAGTAGATTCTAGATAGGCCTACTGAATGGTTCGAACGAACTGTTTCTACTTCTAAAATAGGCCGCACACTGGTTATTTCCCCTGTCATACAAAGTTACAATAAATCATTGCAATAAATTAAGAATTTAATGTACACATATTTAAATGAAAGTGATGTTTTGATTTCTTTGGTTACCGTAAAGCAACAGCGACAGGGGGGGGGGGGGGAAAAAGTAACACTATAGATCAATAAGTCTCGGACTTCCACTACAGATTAGCTTGTATGCTACTGAATGTCTTGCTATTGGTTCTCTATCAAAGATTAGTGTGACCTACATTTGAAAAATCCAGGTCAAAGTCTACATTGGTTCACAAAACCGCACATTTTCTAAATAATCGTGTCATATAATGATACATCACACGTCCTACCTTTAGATTAGTTTGTTAGTTAATAAATGAAAGAAAGTGAATTACAAGTTACGTCCCAACACTGGCGGAGAATCGTTAACATACAGATCTACATCTGTAACTGTCCTCTTGATTAAAAGCTCGGGTTTGTCCTATAAGTAAGATCTAGATCTAGTCAGGGTAGACTACCCGTGAAAACTGGCGTTTTGCTGTGTCATGTTTGTCGATAGCTTTAACGGCGAGATTAGCCCACGGTTCATTGATTCTATCCACCTAGGGACGTCACCTAACTTGTTGGTGTTCACCTCGTTACATGGGAGGGCGGGGCGAGAAAGAGCATTGACTGAAAAAATGTCTATTTCTTTATGTTTATATCTATAGGCCAATATATAATGCAAAAATTATAGAATAAAAAAAAGTCTCACACACACACACACACACATATATATATATATATATATATATATATATATATATATATATATATATATATATATATATTAGGCCAAAATGTGCTGTATTTGAATGAAAATCTGCTGGAGTAGCAACGCCCATTTTTATTTTACTCGCTAACGAGTAACTACCCTCCAATGTTGCGTCATTCAATTGCTAGTGCACTATGAATTGGACAAGTAAGTAGATCCCGGCAGATAATGGATTTGTTTGTGTCATGTATGGCAAAATATGTAGTTCACAATTAGGCCTATCTACGTAGAACTCTTTCTTTGTATTCGGACTTAAAATACAATATGGCTACCTGACACGGGAGGACAAAAAGGAAAATAAATCCGCTCAAAGGAAGACAAAAAAGAAAACGAAGCCTTATATAGGTAGACCAAAAAAAAAAGCTTTCAAAGACTAGTTTCTCAGTCTATTTGATCCGTACACCAGCTAAGGCTATATAACTGCTAGACTATAAATCTATATATATAGCATAATGTTACCCAAATGAAGATACTTCTTACAGTAGTTCATCACTGGCGCATACTTTTGGAACTCTTCAGCTCAGTTTCTTCACATTGCAGTAGTGAGTAGAATTAGAAGGATTGCCTGATTCATGAACATCATGCTCATCTTGTCTCTGCACATTTACTTCTAAATCACGGCGCAATGTAAGCCTATTCTTTGGGGTTCCAGGTTAGGGTTTGTCTTGTAATGTTGGATGCAGGCTTGCGAAGGGTGTGGCCTATCCATCTCCAGCCTCTCTGAAGAATATCTACTACTATGAGCCGCTGCTTTCTGCAGAGCAGGGCACCGGATCATAAGAATTTTCCTGAGACAGGTATTGATAATTACCCGGATTTTTTTTCAAGGCGGTGACAGAATTCTCCGGGTCTCTGCTCCATAATGTAACAATAGTGTTGAAGAGCCTTATCTTGGTGGTGGTCCTTTTTCCCTGGATCCTCATGTGTTCTTCAGCTGATGAAAAGCTACACGAGTTTTACCAATGCGAGTTCTGACATCTGCATCTGTTCCTCCACTGTTGCCCAGAATAATGGCAATATAGAAGAAGCTTTCCACCTCTACTAGCGTCTCATCTTGGACTTAATGGATGTCTAGCCGGACGCCTTTTTCTTGAACATCAAGCTCTTCCCTTTGTATATTATGGTGATGTCATTAATTTTTTCAGGCACACTTTAGTGTCTCAGAAGTCTCCAGATGGTCTGTCTGTCCTTCTCATAGTCTATAAAACTGACGAAGAGATGGGAGTTCCATTCCACTGACTGTTCCATAATGATGCGCAGCGTCACAATCTGATAATGGCATGATCTCTCTTATCGCAAATCGGTTTGTTTGGTCAAGGATATGTGGATCTACAGCATCTTCCATTCGGTTCAACAAGATGCGGTTAAACACATATCCTGGAACGGACAGCAGCGTTATCCCTCAATAGTTGGAGCAGGAACTAAGGTTGCCTTTCTTGAGGAGTTTGGGGAGGTAACCGTCCTTCCACTCGGGTGGCACTTTATTTTTCCCAAATAGTGAGTAGAGTACCTACACGCTGATATCAATGGCATGCTTTCGCGCTTAAACCGGTCCTGCAGATTTGCCATTGTCAACTTCTTGACTGCGCTGCGGATTTCTTCCTTCGTGGGTGCACTGCATTTGAAAGTCAGGTCTCTTGCAGCTGATGGTAGCTCTGGAAGGTTTGCACGAGTAAGTCTGTTCAGTAGCGCCTGACCTGACACCACACTTGACATTTCTATCGGCTTCTGTATACTTTTTTTAAAAATGCTTTTGCTGCTCTTGTTTTACTGTTGTTCACGCCTTTGTTCAATCTTCTTGCGCTGTCCGGACGTTCCATGCACTGATGGTGGTGATCCTGGTGGAGTCGATGGTCTTCGGCTTGTCCGCTTACAGACGCCTGGCTTTCAGATAGTGGCTTAGAGCGCCAGATTGCTTGAAGAGTTAAAAAGGCAAACCTAGCTTTATTGATCCGAATTAGTATATCATCATCAGCTCCGCCGTCTTTACTAACTCTACTTCCCAGATATGTGAAGTGGTCCGTATCAAGGATGTAGCATGATAGAGTTCTCTTGTCTGTTGTTGACCCTCATAACGTCTGTTATTCTTTTTGTTGATTAGAACTCCAGTCTTTTTCGCTATTTCTGAGAGTCTGGTCAGTTTGGTCTGAGCATTTTGTTGTGTATGGGAGAGGAGGCAGATGTCATCGGCGAAATCCAGGTCCTCTAAATGTTGTGTTAAGTGTCCACTGTATGCCGCTTTTATTATCCAAGACTGTCTGTCTCATGACCCAATGAATCACCAGTAAAAATATCAAGGGCGAAATTACACATCCCTTGCTTACTCCTGTTTTTACTTGAACAGGGTTAGTCAGCTTACCATTGTGTATTACTTGGCATGATGAGTCATTATATAACTGTTTAATGATATTGGTGAATTTTGTTGGAATTCCGTAGTGATTCATCAGTCTCCAGATTATGTCTGTCAATACTTTCGAAAGCTTTCTCAAAATCAACAAATGTCATGTACAAAGGAGATTGCCACTCGATAGATTGTTCTATAATACGTAGTGTAGCAATGTGGTCAGTACATGATTTCTCCTTACGGAATGCAGCCTGTTCTGGTCTAAGTCTTTTGTTTAGGGCATCTTTTAGGCGTTCCAGTATTATGCTAGTTAAGACCTTGCTAAGGGTTGACAGTAACACGATTCCTCGCCAGTTGTTGCATTGAGTAAGGTCACCTTTTTTGGGTAATTTAATTAGATAACCCAGTATTTTGCATAGCAGAGGATGCAGCATTTCAGCTGATATTTTGGGGTCTGCTTTTAGTGCCTCTACTGATATACCATCTGGGCCTGGCGTCTTTCCTTTTTTTGCATTCTTGATGGCCTTGATGATCTCCCCTTTAGTAGAAGGACCTGTGTTAATATCCATTTCTTGTTGCTGGGGGTATGTCCGGAATCAATTCGGGAGGATGTCGGTTCAAACTTTCCTGGAAGTGTTCAGAAACTTGGAGAGTCACTAAAACAAATATGGAAACAAATATGTTAACAGATGCCTACGTTGGATATTAGGAATTAGGTGGCCAGAAAAGATAACTACTGTCGATTTGTGGGAGAGAACTAGACAAAGGCCCATAGCCCAAGACATTACAAAACGAAATGGAGCTGGATAGGACACACCCTGCGATGTTGCAAGGCAGGCACTGGAATGGAAAGAGGAAAGTGGGCAGACCCAAGCAAACCTGGAAGAGGTCAGTCATCAGTGAAGCTGAGGGTACTGGAATGACATGGGAGTAGATGAAGAAAGCTGCTCAGAACCGAGCTCGGTGGAGAGGTGTGGTTGCGGCCCTATGCTCCCCTGGTAGTACACAGGATTAAGTAAAGTACTACGAAGTTGATACTGTAACAATGCCTTTCTCATGCCACACAACACTAAGTAGACACTGCACCACAAAAAGTAACATGTATGCTGAACTACTCCTTGGAAAATGATGAGCACAATCTCATTTCCTTCAATCTTAAAAGACGGCTGTTGAGTTCCATCTTCACTTTCAAAAGCTGATTACATTAAAGCCATGGATAGTTTATGCTGATCCTATTATTCCACACAATGTACTGTAGCTGTTTCTTCAGTTGAACAGTATGATAGTTTGATATCACCTTAAGGAAATGATTTTATCTACAAATACTGTATAAGTATATTTATTGTTCATCACACACAATTTAAGGAAAATATCAATATGACATATAAAAAAACAATTTTATTTTTTATAGTAAAAAGAAAAAAAGTGTACATTTTAAAATTATGTTTAAAAAATTGATACATGAACAGAAATAGTTTCACACAGATACAGTTACTCATGACATTTCATAAAACAAAAAATCTGTTTAAAATAAAAAAAATATTTTAAAAACAAATCTTATATTACATTTAAAATGTAAAAAATGAACAGATAAGAAAATTACACAAACATTTGTATCACAATGTATAGAGATAAATGGTTAATGTTTCAGAAATTCAACACACACAAATATTGCACATTTCACTGTCAAAAAAATATTTAAAAAAAAAAAGAACAAGTATAGTAAAAGGTCAAAGTGAGTGCTTCAATCACCTTTGACTCTGTTATCTAAATGGAAAAAAGCATAAACCAATCCAACACACACACATAAGCCGTCAGCTAGAATGCGGGCTTGATTCCAAAACTGTACCCCCTTTTTTGACCAGAAATTAAAATCAGCATCCACCAGCAATACTACACTCAAGATAGCTATGACAGCACAGAGCGACATATCTCGTAAAAAATAACCAGAGAAGAAGCTCAGGGCACAGGCTGCCAGCATCACAGTCAGAACATATCTGCCCCAGTCACCACCAATAATGTGACTTAACACAGCACTCTGGATCTGTGAATAATAGAAAATATTATAATGTATGTATTAAAGCCTTTTAAAAAACTAAACCAATATGATTAATAATAAACTTATTATAATATAAATATGAAAGATTGTACATAATTTGTCCTCAGTTTTTTAAACAGTTTTTTGTTTACATGATATGGCATTATAAAGCTTTAAGTTGGTTTTTTTTAAATACCGGTAGTTTATTATTTACCTGTCAAGTTAATAAAAGTTGGTTGTGATGTATAATTACAATTTATTTAAAGAAATTACATTTCAAATTTAAAAAAAAAATGAACTTCAAATAATTGTATTTTTTATTATTACCTCTTTAATATTATTGATTAGAAAGGTGAAAGCAAAAAGGTAAAGTCCTGTTATAATTTCTGCAACTCTACGCAATGGAATTGACTTTTTCTTGTCTTGTATGTGAGCAAAGAGAAGGAAAACTCCAACACAGCCTATTTGCCGAGTGCACATAACAAGCTGAGAAAAGACAAATGTTATTTGTTTACTTGGGCATATGTTCATGTATAAATATGAGATATTAACTATTTGTTTGACACACTCTGTATATCTGTAAGTCTTTCTACTGACATTTTAAGTAGGTCTTCAATAGAAAGTATGGTGCATATGTAAAAGTTTTTGAGAAGTAGGGCTTACATGATATGGAGTTCCATTGACAGGTATTCACAATTTTGTATGTATTAATGAAGGCCTAATGTGACTTCTTAGAGCTACTGTTTTTTATTTTGGAAATGATTTTTTCAAGCAAATAGTTAAAAACTAAACATGCACTGATGACGTTAAAAAGTTTTATTTCCAACCACTTAATGGAACAATCAAATAAGTTTGCAGAGCTTAATAGAGTCTGAATGTCTTATAAATAATAACAACTAGATTAACACCAAGGTAAGCATGCTACCTAAAAATCTTCTTTTCTTGAAGTAATAATCTTCAAAATTCAATGAAAATGGAAGTTACCGGTACAATAATAATTTCATATTTTCTCATCTGCTATTTCTGGTTATAGGAAATTTCTGATTTGCATTCCCCATGTTTGTGACAATTATATTTGTAATTTATAAGTTGAGATAAAGAGGAACTAATTTATAGTAAATGAGACACATTTTCTTTCTATTGTTTAGATAATTTTTATTGAAGTTAAAAAACTTAATTTCAAGTCAATTTTTTAGTAGTCAATAGTGACTCAAACCATCAACAAAATTTTAGTAAATAATGAATAGCAGTGAATGGCTTCGCTCTTATTTTTTATCATATAAATGAATAACATTTTTAATGCAGTACAAACTATTGCATATATACCAACCTTAAGCCACTCCTTATAGTTCAACTTTTTATTATTGTAGAAGTTGTAAGCAAAGTACAACAGCTGACCACAGAAAACTAAGACAGCCTCCTTCTTTTTAATATTAGATGACATCAGCAGTGAACATCCGAGAAACCCCAACAGATTGGCATAAATTATCTTTGGATGTATAGGAGGTTCACTGAGGACAAAGTTAATTTTATTTTAGCTCAAGAACTCATTTTTAAAAGATGATTGTGTGCATTACTACTAATAACATTTATATATATATATATATATATATATATATTATATATATATATACATACAAAATATGAAAGATTGGAAAGTGAGTGACAAAGACAAAAATTGGAGCCTCATCATAGAAAGCTAACCACATTCTTCAAAACTGCATACTTAATCAAGAGGTCCAATTGAGATTATAATGGCCTCAGATACTTTAAAAGACAAACTATTTGGAGATCTGCCTGATCTGGAAACCACTGTGGAACCTTAAGACAGTTTCTTATTTACATAAATGACCTACCAGATTGCATTAATTCAAGATCAAAACTGAAATTATTTGCAGACGATTGCATAATATATAATATAAAAATAATGATAATGTCTTCAATTTCAAAGATTAAAGGATGAGTGCAGTGTTTTAAATATGCAAACCCAGTTGCAACCTGCATATTTTTCCACCGGGGGGGGGGGGGGGGGGGGGTAAATTTACGTTTTCTTTACGTCTTCTGCACCTGTCTTCAATAATGACTTTCCATTGGGTCTCAAATGTGTGTCCTGCAACCTTTGTGAGAGCTCTCCAATTGTCTCTTTCAGAGGCCATTCTTGCCAGTGAAGGTGAAATGGTGCCTGAGTTGATCTTTACTTATGGGTGGCACCTCTGTTACGTTGTCCTCCATTAAGCTCGACAAAAAAGATTGCCTTTGGCATGCAGTCGTCTCCCTTACGAGTTAGGATACGAGATACTCAGCGCATCTTTTAAATGGTATGTAAAATGGTCAACAACAAATTGATTTGTGGATCTGGATTCTTTAGTTCCCATTAAGGACTTCTGAAGCATGGCCTCTATTCCATTGTTTTATAGGTTGTTGACAGACCAAACAAGGCAGCAACCTCAGCAAATTCATGAATGGCAAGTTGAAGCTCTTTTCGGTGTGTGCAAGAAGGGCGCAATCGTCCGCATAGAGCAGCCTCATTTTATTTAGCATTACTCCAAAGAATATTTCAATGAGTGTTGGTACAAGCACACACCCCTGATTCACACCATTCTCTACAGAGAAGTGAGCTGATATGTCACTGTTGTGTCTGATTTGACCCTTTTGAACCACATGCAGTTCCTTCAGAATCTTGGAGGGCATCCTGATTAGAGATAGAATCGTCCTTAAGAAATCTAAACTTACTATGTCAAATGCTTTGGCGAGATCAATGAAAACAGTGTACAAGTCCATGTTCTGCTCCATGGATGCAGACAAAAATCATGTCTGATGTGCCTAGACCAGTTTGGAAACCACACATTAGGGTTTATTAAAAGAAATGTTCACAAATCAAACAGGAACATAAAACTTAAATATGCTATTTAACCTTAACCCAATAATAGAATATTTATATATATATATTATGCATCCTCTGTTAGGGACCCCTCAACTCAAAAAAATAAAATAGAGGCAAAATAGAGTTGTTAGATTTATAACAAATGAATTTTCACATTCTGAAAAGTTTACACCATCATTAGTATAATCACTCAAGTTGGAAATGCTTCAGGGCAGGAGATTAAAAAGTAAAGTAGCAAAAATAAGATAAGAAATACATAAAAAACTGAACCATAATTTACAAATAATCAGAAATAAGACCTAATAAAATACTTGGATGGAGAGACAATTATAATATAACAGTAAATGAGACACATTTCTTGTTCAATATATGCTAGGGCAAATTCGTACAAGTAAGTGCTCCTTCTTTCCTAAGCATGGAATGGGTTGCCTGAATCAGCCAGGAAAAAGAATTAGTTGATTTCAAGTCACTGATTAATATATATAATACATGACAGGATTGACACATGAAATGTATATTACTATATATATATTTATTTTATCAAAGCAATGCCTGACAATGCCTAGCCTACTACTTACAGTACACTTACTACTAGATCTAATACCGTTATTGTTATCTATATTGTCTAAATGATTCGTTAGATTGTTGTCTGGTCTTGTACAGATTAAGACACTAATTACTGTATTAAAAGTGTTGTTGTTTTTTTTACCTTTCCGACTTTGCACGTTCTGCAAAGAGCATGAGCAACGTAAGTGCATTTACCATTGGATATTTTTGTAGAATAAACTCCAGTGACTTACAGATGAATTTCGATGTTTTATTCATTTTTTTTAATCAAGCACAACTCGCAAAGTCAGTGATGAAGAGCTGGATCTAGATTATAAATTTAATAACAGAAGTTTTAATTTTAAAGAACATATGATTATCTTGCATGATTTGATCTAGATATACATCTATATTCTATATAGTCTAGTCTAGATTCTTACTAAAATGCCGAAATTATTGTATCGAATGTTAGTGTTTGGTTTGGTCTAGAATAGATCTAACTTTACAGTTGGCAAGACCTCAGCAGATTTTTTTTTCGCCTTTTTCTTTCTGACTTACTTTTATCTAGTTAATGAGCAGACACTGTGATACAGAATCCTAGATTGCTAGATCTAGATAGGTCTATATAGATCTAGATCTAGATAGTAATTTAGAAACACACTAAGGTTCTCCAATTACTATGGCTAGTAGATCTAGACAACGTTTATACGTAACAGTTGGAACCACGAAATTTGATTCGTTAATAAAAGAGGTCTTTTAGTCATGTCATGTTATTATATAATATTATTATAATAATATTTAAATTACTAGTCGACCGGCGGCATAGCATTAGCATACGCCGCTATTTCGCAGGGCCGGTCTTAGGCCACTGGAACCTATGTGACCGAAGGATCCGCACTTTTACTTAAAACAGATTTCCCGCGCACTCCTGTCGATATACCTGGAGCTCCTGGAAATCTCCCGAAATAGAAAAAAATAGTCATTTTGGGGTATCATTCAATATAGAAAATATGGAAAATGTCAATCTTACGCGCTATTAATAAAAAACGGCATAATGCATTAGCTGTAATTGTGTAATCAGGTGAAAGAAGCTTCTCGCGCCTCAAACTCTGAAGAATTACTTGAGGTCAACAATTCTCAAAGATAGATTGAAACATTTGGTAAATCTTGCTATTGAGTGGGATCTATGTGGGAAATAGAATTATTATGATATACTGTATGACTTTGCTACACACAAGGCTCGTAAAGTAATTCTGTATGTAGTAAAGAATAAATAAAATGCATAGTGAATTTATTTTCTAATACAAACTCTTAAATTTCACTTATTATCCGTATCCCTACCCAAACTTGGCCCCGCAAAATCCGTTTCAAATAGGGCCCCACAATGCTTAAGTCAGGCCCTGCTATTTAGTGTTTGTAAAATGTTTTACATGTTTTGGATGTTGACGATAGTTTACTTCCTAGTCCAAACCTCCCGCATGGGATGGGAGCGGGCAGGGTTTGACAGTCCAGCGCGCAGCCATCCGTAGCGAGCTGTGAAAACGTGTTCTCCCCCCCCCTTTCTTGTTTTTTTTCGTGGAGTGACCATCCGCAGAAATAAGAGAGTAATATTTCCTTTACTTCTTGTTTGACCTGTTTAGGGAAGAAGAGAATTATATATATAGATTATTATTATTCTAAAGTCTATTAGAAGATATAGTTTTTATCTAGATCTAGTCACTATTTAGATTTTAAATTTTAGATATCTATTTATAATTTATTAGAATAGAATTGAATAGATCTATTTAGATCTGATCAAATCTAAGAATATTATAATAAGTAGAGTCAGTGGCGTCACTAGGGAGGGTGTCACCCGGTGCGGTCAGCTCAGGGTGTCACACACCCCCACCCCAGCATCCCCCTTTAAAAAAAAACTGTTTTTTTTCATTTGTTTGTTGAACTGTAATACATATAGTTTATAATTACTTAGGTTATTTGATTGTTGAACAAATTTAAAATGAGTGCCTATTAAATGTTAAAATTCAGTTAAAAATCAATGTATCTATAGTTTATAGGGTTTGTGTAGTCATGTGAAACTCTGCACTCATCCTTAATCTTATCTTGTCTTATATAATACAGACGTTACTTAAAAAAAAAAAAAAAAGATCAATGCACATAAGAATGAACTTCTTTTTCTCTTCTTAAATAGTGAGTTCGGCAACTAGTGATTGCTCGCCTGACATTTTCTTCTTGTGTTTAATGCTTTTTTTTTTTTATAAGAGTCTTTTTTTTATATTACACTTTGCGCTAAGGTGTTATGCTTTTGTTAAAAAAAAGGTTTAATTTGTCACTATATTGTCATAGTTGTGTATCTTTGGCCTTCTAGAATATCTTCCCAGCAAAAAAAAATGTAAAAAACATAAAGAAAGGTAAAATAAAAGATCTTAAGCTGCGCCTCTAGTGGCTATAATTTCAGAACTAAAAAAGTATTCAATTGTATTTAAAAAATGCTAGGAAAAAGCATTTTCCGAAAAAGGAATGTTGAACACATTGAGTGATTATGTGAATGTTATACACATCTATTAAATAGCTTTTCTGTTGGTTCTGAATAATTTCCTGTACTCCTCCATAGTTCCAGACACTGAAGCTGCATTTTCATACCCCTGAACTTTTAAGATATTAAGTTGATCACATTAGCTTTTTTTTCTCAATAACTTCTGAATCTGATCAGTGTGTACTATGTTTTTGCTAAAACATTTATCAACTTTTTAATATTACAGATGTACTTTCAGCTATGGGTTCTATCTATATAACATTTCTGTCATATCATGGAAAATCAATAAAGACTCGTTAATATGGTCACAAAGTGTCAAATTTTCTGCTTTTATAGAAACAGTCCGTGTAATATCTCCTTTCATTGTTTTTATTCTTTACATTAATCATATCAACGACTTTCTTGTCGATTGTATTTGTAGCCATATGCTCTTGTTTTCCAATTTTACAATCCAGATAAAATCTTCATAAGTCTTTAAATATTCCAATTTTGGACTTTATTTCAGTTGTTTTTTGCTATTAAGAAACTAAAACGTCCCAGTTAGAACCATTCTCTTGACTTTTCCTTTTGCTCTGGATAATGTCCTTCGTAAATCATGTGAAATTGGCACATGCCGAGAAGAAAAATCCCCTAAAATATTCAAGGACGTCATTTGACTGGCACATTGTAACATCCCCTTCATCTTGGCTAGAGCTTCTATAGATCTATTTATTAATTGTGAATATTATGTTCCAATAGTTATCCACTATCGTTTAGTTTTTTAATTGTCAGTTATTCCCAAAGTGCTTTTTTTAACTTGGGTGTCACCCAGTGCGGACGGCACCCCCCTAGTGACGCACTGAGTAGAGTCTATAGAATAGATCATCTAGAACTAGACTTTACTAGACTCTAGATTTATTTATTAATATTAATAATAGATCTATACTATATAAATTTAGTTCTAGAAAAGTATATATCTATATTTTAAAATGCATCTACTAAAATACTAGATCTACTCTACTTTAGTATATGTATACTATTACATTTTCTAGATATACTATATACCAGTTATGCTAGTCGACCCATGTCGTAGCATACATGCTATTTTGCAGGGCCAGCCATAGTCCACTGCAACCAATGCGACCACAGTGGGCCCCGCACTTTCATAGGACCCACGCTAATTCTGGGTGTAAATTATTAAATTAAACCATTTTATAACTTATAACACATTTCCCGCGGCCTCCTGATTTACCAGAAGCTCATGAAATTCTCCTGAAATTGCAAAATATACACAAAAAAAGTCCTGGAAATCTCCGGAAATTATTAAAATCTTTTGAAAAATCATACAAATCTCATGAAATATATAGACGAAAATTGTCATTTTGGGGTGTCATTCAATATGGAAAATATGGTAAAAAAAAAAGCATTATGCAAAACCCGTAATTGTGGAATCTGGTGAAAAAGCTTCTCGCGCCCAAAACTAATGAAGAACTACTTGAGGTCAACATTTCTTGATGTAGTAAAGAATGAATAAAATGCAAAGACAAATTTATTTTCTAATACAAACTCTTAATTTTCACTTATTATCCGTATCCCTACCCAAACCTGGTCCCGCGAAATCCGTTTCGCATAAGGCCCCACAATGGTTAAGTCCGGCTCTGCTATTTAGTGACGGGTGAATACAGAGTAGATTTTTTTGTTCTCCCCCCCCCCCTCTCTTTTTTTTTCACCGCTAAAGTAATTTGGGTAACTCTAGTCTGACTTGCAGAAATAAAAGAGTAATCTTTCCATGACTTCTTGGTCACAAGGGTTAAGTTTGGCCCTGCTATTTAGTGACGGGTAAATACTACTTGTTCTCCCCCCCCCACCCCACCCTTTTTTTTTCACCGGCCCTTAAGTTACGTGGGGTAACTCTAGTCTGACTTGCAGAAATAAAAGAGTGATCTTTCCTTTACTTCTTCTTGTCCAAACTGTTGAGCCATGAAGAGAATTATATATATATATATATATATATATATATATATATATATATCTGTAATTATAAGGTGTCATTTTATTCTATAATCTGTGTAGCAATCAAAATCTAAACCCTAACTCTAGTGAAATGTGTTTTTACAAATTCTGACACATTTTCTTTTATTTTTGTTTGAAAGATTACTTCTAGTCATATCTTGGCTGCTTTGAAAAAACTTGGGTTCTGTGAAGTGATACTGCAAATTGGTAGAGGTGACTACATACCAGAAGACATTGAATCAAGTGCTAATACACCTAAAGTATCATTCTATCGCTTCAAGGACTCAACTGCTTCTGATATAGCACAAGCTGATCTTGTGATCTGTCATGCTGGAGCTGGAAGCATCATGGATGCTTTAGGTGCAGGTAAATCTGTACTAGTTGTGATAAATGAAGAACTTATGGGCAATCACCAAATTGAGTTGGCTGAAAAACTTGCCAAAGAAAGTTTCCTAAACTATTGCACTGTGAGCAGACTGCAGGAGTCTTTAGAATCTATAGACATGTCCAAACTAAAACCTTTTCCACCAGGAGAGCCTCGTGAATTTGTTGCATATTTAGATGCATTGTTAGGTTTTGTATAGTATTTAAATATCTATGCAAATAAATAAATTGCATGTTCATTAACAATTTTTGATACTTGTCAATGGAATTTCATTTCTGCTTCAAATTTAAGACAAGGTTCTGGTTTTATTTTTGACGTTCCTATTAAGAGTTGCCCATGTTGAGGTGTGTCTTTAACAGTTTTGTAGGTTGTTTGTTATTTTTTTGCTCATCTTCTTGTTTGAAGTAACATCAGTATTTTTTAAGATAAGATAAGAAAAAAAGAAATATTGATAGTGATCAATGGGTGTACAATTTCTTTTCATCACAGAACCTTATAAACTGGGACCAACTAAAAGTTGAGCATTTACAATGTACAGAAAAAAAATATTCCAATTGATTTAATGCAAAGCATAACTATTAGGTAGCAGCAAATTAGTTTCTTGAGCATGTCTTCCATATGATCTAGTTCAGAGATTCCCAAAGTGGTCTCTATAGACCCCCAGGGGTCTACGGAGGTGAAAAAATTAATTGGGGGTCTATGACCTGTAAATGGAGGTCTATGATAGTGGATCTCATTTAAGCATGTCTAAACTTTAAATTTCATTTTCTATTAATGATTACTGTACCTTAGTTAATCCTTTGAATTTTAGTCTTGTTAGTCAATTTTTAGAATTTTAACATCTTATTTTAATTACCTTAATTTTGTCTATATGAAAGTACCCAATCTTGTACATGACCGAGTCTGAAAAGAATTGTAGAAAGTCCATTGGTTATTAGAAATTTGGCTTCATTTTGTCCTTGTGAAACAAGCAAATGCATTTGTGCTTTTTATGCAATAAAGTTTAAAGTTATGTCGCTATGAAACCATTAAATCTGGAACATCATTTGAGGCAACGCCAACATGATATAATAGATTAAGATTTGAAATGTTTGATTGAATATCACAAAAAAGAAGAGGTTTGTGAACATTTTAGAATACTTTACTTTATCTAACTCTAGAAAACTGCACACTGTAGGTAAAAAATAGACTTTGCAAGCCATTGAAGAGGTTTTGCAACCTGTTTTACACAATCCTATATCCAGTGCTTTTTTGTAAAAAAAAAATTAGGTGCCGGTACTCAGTAGATGATTGCCTAACTTTTAACTACTAAAAATTAATAATATACGTTAAAATACGAGAAAAAAATTTTTTTTTCAAAAAGGTGCTGGTATGCCGTAGCGCTGTGTACCATCACAAAAAAAAAGCCCTGCCTATATCTGATATCATTATAAAAATTCCTCGTTACTACAATATAGTGATAATATAGTGTGTTATTACTATCATATTTTTCGTTTTGTTATGAATCAAGAAATGATAAAGATCTACTTTTTTATCAATGGCTCTATCACACTGAAGTATGATAGTTGTCAAAAGACTTATGTGTGACTTAAACAGTGTGACAATATTTAAGTTCTTGAGTGCTAAAGATCTAATTTTAAAACCAAAAAAATAAGCGGGAATCAGACATAGTCTATTTAACAGACTTGTTTCATAATTTAATGTGGTTAATTTACTGCTTCAAGGTGATAACCTAAATTTTGTCAAAACGAAGTCATAATCTCAGTGTTTCTTGGGAGGATTAAATGAATGTAGCGTGCATTGGACAGCATGAATTTTTAAAATTTTCCAAATTTAACTTAGTTAAACATCATCTAATCAAGAATTTATAACGTTAAACCTAAATTGAAGCTCAATATGAAAGTTTTATCAAACTTTTCCACCAATAGTTGTTTTTTTATTAGTCATGTCATGCATATTAATTTTTTTTGCTTCATTTTAATTTGAATATCATCAATGTACATACATATCTGCAAGAAAAACACATTTGATATTAATGAATTTTCAAAAACATTCAGGGGGTCTAATCTAGTTAAAGAATTGTAGCTGTAAATTTGTGAGCAAAGCCTATGTATAGTGACAATATTTCAAAGTATTTGGTTACATGTTTAAACAAAACTAGCCATGGGAGGTGAGGTTTTTGTAAACTCTTATCAAGTAAGATGGTGAATAGGGGAATGCTCCATTGTTACATAAGATCTGAACGAAGTGGTCGTCTCCTTTCCACTAGGACTAAAACAGACAGATTTAAAACTCCTTTATCCCACTTTCGGTAAGAGTGTTACAAGATCATCTGCCATCATCGAGAGGTACATAGAAGTCTAGTTCATAAAGCGCTGGTTGTGAGTGTGTATGCATTTCATGTGTGAATGTTGTTCGTATTTGCATCTATATTGTTATTGTACAGTAGTTACGCCAGGGTTGTCAATTGTAGTCAAACTGAATTTCCATTTGATTGGATCAATAAAAATTAACTTATCTTATGCTCCCTTGATAAGCTACAAGAAGTAGAGGGATAAACAAAAGAATCTTAGACTTAATAGAGACATCTATTTAGAGAGATCTGAGGACATCTAAATGGTTGTAAGTAGTTTTAAAAGGCCTTAAAATAAAAAGTTATAAAAAAGAAATTCGCTTATGAAACCCTCCCATAAGAAAGAAATGATTAAATCCAAAAAGTACACTTAAAACAAGAAAAACCTAGAAAATATTTCGGTACTTTAAAAAAAAAAAGGTTTATATGAAGTGTAGTTGTATCAATTATTAAACAACATTAAATCTGTGTGATTAGGAATATTTTTACGAATTATTTTTGTTCAGCACTATTTCATGCTTTTAGCTTTCTGAATACACTATGACCCTATCACTTATCTGGACAAGTTGGGAAAATGGGGAGCTATATGGGTGAATTTTACTGTAATTGTTTTTTAAAAGCATTTATAAAACAAAATGGAGGAACAACCTGAATTTTAACTCATGACTTAAGCTGACATCCTAACCACTCAGCTTATGAAAACAGAAGATTGTATAGTTTGTTTCAAACTTGCTTGAAAGTGGCAACCTATAAAAGGGACTAATTCACCACCTCAGTTAAGTAAATTTCTTTCCCTTGTTTGAGATATCAAACAAAATAATTACCAATAGTTAATTAACTAATTGGTTGGTTTTTTTTCTAGAGTTGTCATGTACACGAAATAATCGTGCAATATTTCAGCTTGATCCGAGATTGGGTGTCGGATAAATAGTATGTACAAACTTTTTACCAGACAAGTTGATATAAGCTTTATAAAAACACAACTCTAGAATCTTTTATCTTATTAAATGGTATGAAAGAAGTAGACTTAACACAAATATATAGGTCTTGATAACTGACAAGAATGGAAAAAAAGATGTATCAACACAAATACATAATTTAAAAGTTCACTAAAAATACACGAGGATCATTTTAAAAAAATTACTAATGGCAACATTAGAAACATCCCGAAATGTGGAGTACTTCAGAATACCTAGAAATGACTAAGAAAAAACAAACTGAAAGCTCAATGGAGCTCCAAATTAAATGCGGATGCTTACAATCTCTTTTACTTACATTATGGTACTCAACATTGCATTGATTAGAAAGCCCAATGATACAAGAAGAACAATTAGAAACATTTTAGCTGAATAAGGACCAATAGAACAAATAGCCTGCTTATTTATATGAGGAAAGCACTGCAGAGAAAAAACAAAGATGCCATCAGAAACATTCTAGATTTCTACTCTTTTTTTCACCGTCACTGATACTTTTAATAAGAGATTGGACAATAGGTTGGGTATTGTCTACTCCTAAACATTTAGTGACACTACAGCATAGTTTACTCATTCTATTGTATGTCTAATATACATTTTATTTCCCTACCAACTTTGTCATAAATTATGTCCATTGGATAATTAAAATATTTGACTTGACTTAATTGCACAATCAACTGAAAAAAAAATATATTCGCTTAATATTTATCTAATGTATGATTTCATACATGTACCTGATCATGTGATGGATTATTATAAAAAGCTAATTATGCTTGTTCTACCCCCCCCCCCCTTTTTTTTCAGACCTTGTGATCTTTAAGATCATGTGTTTCTTTGGCCAACGGTAACGAGCAACTGCCTTTACTTTGCCCAACTTAAGTCAGGTACCCGTTAGAGTTTGGTGGACTTGGGTGCCCAAAAAAAAACAGTATTCACTGGGTTTTAACCCCTGGTTCGGAAGCCAAGCACTTGTTTAGTATTTTAAAAATCACATGAAACAAATGTAAAATCTATTTTTAAAAATATTTATTAAAATTTCATATGTATGCCAATTGTTTAAATTACATCTATATAATTTGAATTGTGGAGTATGGTAAGTTACACAAAACAAATACAAAATCTTGTATAGTAAACGCAAAATCTTTCAGGCTCCTTGACAATAAAATGGAAACCTACTTAATCCACGCACTCAACACGCACACTTTCTATGGCCAATATCACCTGGTCAAATTACTTTTATTTTTATTATTCAGACTTAAATGAGACAGACAATGATGCCTACTGGCCTTGTATATCTCTTCTAATCTCACTAGTGAAAAATGCACCCTATGTAGTTTTTCACAACAGCTGGTTATAAAAGGACAAAATTACAATAAATAATTGTTTTCCTCTAGAAAGCAATAAATATAATGAAATATATATCAGAATAAATGACATTAATTAACAAAGAGCTAATAGCAGATCATACATTAATACAATTATAAATCAAATAGTTTCTACACACACCAATAACTTTTTCTCAGATGAAAATAAAGTATGTATATTAAAATGAAAAAAAAACAAAAGTTTTGTTGTTGGTATATTATCCTTTTTTGATTGTAGATTGTGATGCCCTCTACTTACTTTTGTTGTCATTGTATTTATAGTATTGCTTATACTAAATACATTATCAAAATTGATAAAATTAATGTACCAAAGAGACAAAAAATAATGACTATTAAAATATATATGTGTAAAAAAAAAAAGGCTAAAAGGTTTGAGCATTTTAATGTTAAAAATATGAATGCTTTGATATTTTGTGGAGCAGATTCTGAGATTTGAATTACAGTTACAATTAAAAAAATAAAATCAACCTAGCAATCATTCATTATCATTACCTTTCACCATTCACATTTTCACCCTCGATTTCATGGAAACCATTTACATGACCATTCATATGACAAATACCATTGACAACAGCCTTTTTACTATTCACAATATGTGTATCTTTGATATCCTGGGACAAAGTAGCTGTGACTGTATGCTGGAGGTGTTGTGGTATTATTTCATGCTTGTATTCCAGACCCATGTTGTTAATTGGAGGCAGTCCAATGCAAGCTCGGAATATATTTTCTATACAAGACCTCTGTTTGAAGAATGCATTCACCACAGGGGTGCCTCGGGGGGCCAGTGGAGCCTTACATAGGATGCTGAGGATAGACAGGGCAGCGTTGAACCTGTGGAACTGTGGCTCATCTTCTCTGCGGAACTGGATTCTCTCACACAGCTCCGCAAGTATGGCTAAGTCAAGGATAAGTGGGGAAGCTAAGAGTGAGTCTTCACAAGTGTTATGAATGGCTATTGTGTTTCGACCTCCCATCATTATTTCTGATATGTATTCATCCATTGCACGTTTACTGTCGCCAACATAAGGAACATATTTAATGACTACACAGTGATCTGGCTTCTCTCCTGGTTTGTAAAGTAATGAATTAGACATCACCATATCATCTACAACATTGGTTTTAGATATCTGTGGATTGGACCAAAAATCAAATTAAAAAAAAAACAACATTAGGCAATAACCGAAAATAAACTAGTTAATTTAGGAAGATAATTTAATTAATGGAAGACTGATAACATATATATATATTAAGTTATAAAATGTATTGAAAGGCACAGTACAGTGAAGTCAAAGAACTGGCAATTCTGAAAATGTATTTTGTGTACCATAAGTCCTGTACATTTTGTAAATATTCTCACATCAAATGACTGAAGTGTGCAAATAGTTTGGAGATTGAATAAAAATAATAAAGGTATTTCCAGTGTTAAATTGATATTTCCTGAGCCACATACACACTAGCAGTCACATTAAACCTCTACAAGTAAAATGTGTCAGGGTCATCTTGTGACAATAATGATCATCAGTGGTTGACAGTGTGTTTTCTTTTCCTAAACAGCTTTTTGCTGCTGAGCTTTAACCCAATAGCTACAAATGCGCCCATCCCACAGTCGCTACTAATGCGCCCGCCACAGCTTGACTTGCGTAGCTCTCGTTTTCCTGCGCGGCGCGTGGTGTTATTTTGAGCTGGCTGGGTTTTTAAAAAAGTAGAAATATAGATCGTTTAGTTAAAAACAACTGCATGTTTTTACAACTTTCGCTTCAATTTCTATGGGCCTTCAAAATTCTGTGATTTTTGTTCAATTTTCATTAGCTGCGCAGGCCATTTTCTCAATGACCTTTCAATTTTTAAACCCATTATCGCAAATAATACACTAAATGCAGCTAAAAATGAACTAGAAATTGATCAAGACATTGATCATTAGAATTTAGTGCTACATTTAGACTTAGATCTAGTCCGATTCAGAGAGAGAGAGTGAAGTAAACATTATGATTATTAGATCTAGATCTACTAGATATATTCTGGACCTAGCGTCAATGAATCTTCAACTTCTTTGACAGATATTTTGACCAGTTTTTATTTACCACATGAAAACTTTAGATGAAATAGATCTAATTGGGGGTGTACACAACGTTGGTTTGGACAATGGTTAGATTACTTTTACCTTACTTTGTTTTGCTAGAAGTAATGAAATCTGAGACACATGCAGAACCACATCAGCATGATGCCATGTTCGCCTGAACTAACGGTCTCACAGGCACCAAGTGAAAGTCAGTAAATATTCAAGACATCTACAGATTTTATCTATAAGCCTAATGTTTATTGTCTAGGCCTACTTAATTCCTACTTATAAACATTACTTGTCTTTGGGTAAATGTTAGAGGGTAGCAAAAATAACAGATCTGATGGGGGGAGGGGGTCCACCAGTCTTAAAAAAATCAGGTACTTGAACAAATATTCATCTTTACCTGTTGTTTTTAGTGTTTTAATCTTGTAAAACCTATTCAAATTATACATCATTTTAAAGGTCATCCATTTTTCTTTTTTTAGAAGTATTTTTTGTTATTAATAGATGTCGTTTAATGAATTTTAAAATATATTTTGTAAAGTCAATCTAGTTCTGTTTTGGAGTTACCTCCCTTTGCTTAGTTTTTAGAGAGATGCTGCTAAGGTATGGGCTTAGTAGCTATTGAGAAGTTATTTTGCAGCCTGTGCCAAAGAAAACTGAGTGCAATTTTTTTTTCAACTGTTTTACACTGCGATTGAGAACGTTGGCTTTGCTGGGTGGTTGTGTTAGTGAGAGTTGACAAATGCAATGCAAGAAGGATTTTATTTTAGAGATTAATTATAGCTTTTATATAGCACTATTTTCATATCATGCTCAGAGCGCTAAGGTCCAATTTCAATTGAGGACCAGTGGGAGGGAGTATCTGGGAGGTTTTCATGCTGCCTTTGGGTGCTCAGTAAACACAACTCTGCTCGAGTCAGGTGTCGAACATCAAGCCCCCTTCATAGGTAGCCAAGCCAAGGCAAGTTCAAGCATACTTAGCTTCTCAACCACACATGCTCGTCAAAGCGCCAGGACAGCTAATCCTCAAGTGTTTTTTTAACAAAAGGTACCATCCATAAAAGGTAATATCATGAACCAAGCAAACTACTAACCTCTTTAGACCTAAACTGTTCAGGAGCAGATAAATTTGCACCATCATTGTTGCCCAGGTGATTGAAGCTCACAATCGATACTGGTTTGATCCCAGCACTAACTAAAAAGTCTACTAACACAGATTTCATCTTTGTTTGACCTGACTTGAAATCATCTCCTCCGATATACACTCGCCTTTTTTCAGCAAGTTCAATCACACCTAGAAATAATTTTTAACCAAGTAAAATTTATACATGTTAATTCAAATAAAAAAAATGGTTATGTTGTAATAAGTAAAAAAAAAAAAAAACAGGTTGGTGGCTTAAACCAAAAAAAAAAACAAGGCAAACAAGATGACTTTCTCAGAAATATATACAGTCTAGTCTTTAACATGACCACATATAATCACTTCTTATCTAAAAGATTAAACCTACATATTTTCAGGGTTTGCAAATGGGTGTATAAAATGATCTAACAAAAATATTAAGACTGCAAGAGAGCACTGTCAAGTCTTAAAACAAAGCTTTGCAACAAATAGAGCTACATTTTATAGTACTCAAAGTAAGAAAGGCAAATCTATCTTATCTTCTATAATACAGATGTTGTTTCAAAAAAGAAGATGATTACGTCTATAACATTGCAACTTAACATCATTTAGAACAAGAGCATATCTATTTAACACCACTGAGAAATTTGGATCATCAAATATTGCCTAGATCTAGTTCTAAAGGACTGTTTTGGCATCTGTCAATAAGACAATTTGGCTGTTTGGTGTACATGGGAAAAGAGGCTCTATTTTCATTTTATTTTTTGTGTGGTGAGGACATGAGTCACTCACACATGGCATAAGGACCTCAAAAGAATTAATTTAAATGTTTTAATATATCGGTATATTAAGTTTTGTGAAAATATGAATAACTATCATAAGAAAATACTTCTAGTTCAATTTGGATCATCAAATATTGCCTAGATCTAGTTCTAAAGAGGCTTGTCCACAATCAGTAAGTTTTGTTTTTAAATTCCATTATATCCAAACTAAAATTTGTTTGACTGGTATCTAGAAAGGACATGCATTCCCCTTTAATGCTTTACCAACTACAACAATTTCTGATTAAAAAAAAAGTTATTTAAGTTTAATCATAACAGGGTAGTGAAATACATATCAGCAAAATGAATAATTCCATGAATGAAGAAAATAATCACGGAAAGAAAGAGTTCCTCTTCTTCTTGAAACTGTCATTTAGTTGAGCCTTCGGCTCTTGGAACTCTAGGCCAGCAAAAGTGAACAAGAGCTCCCTCTCACCGGCCTTGCCGGGTGGATCAGACTCACAGTAAGAGGCCGCGTACAATAAGACCCCCGCCATTTTCCTTTTCTAAACCAGGCTAACCATGCGATTTATGTAACGGCCCCTTGAGGAACAGCGCCTGGATTGTGACAAGGTTGTGGGAGATATTTACAACTCTGCGCAATGCAATGAGGAGGCTATCGCACCCCGATGGGAGTCTTGTTTTGCAACCCTTAAGCCTAATCGTTTCCACCCCGGCGCCACTATGAGGCAGGGTAGCATGACCAGGAAAGAAAGAGTGAACTCTGGAAAAACAACAACCAACAATGCAAGCATTTGAAATTTATGGTATGAAAACATGTAAATACTGGATTACCAATACTGTAATTGAAAAATCTCTCAGAAATACATGTAAAAGATAAATCTACATATATCTCTGAATAACAATTTTTACACCTTCAATTCCTACATAAAGACATCTAATAAAATATTTACCTGGTACAAATGTATTTTGAGGTGATCCATTTATGTATGTGACACCTTCAAGAATAGAAGCTACTGCAAACAGAGTAGAAGGAGATATTTCAGACTCTCCCCTCTTGATGCTGTTTAAAAGATTATCAGCTGTATCATTTAAACCTTCCCTCACATCAGAGAATCTTTCAGTGTTTGCCGTCCATAGTACTATTACCTAGAAAGAGATAAGTCCTTGCAATGAAAAATACGATAAGTATGTATAAATTTGCAACTAGCACATATTTTCAACATGAAAAAAGGTTAAAAAAAATTTTTCAACATGAAAGAATCATACAAAAATTATTTTAATATTGATTTTGAAAAGTATATACCTTGTCAAGATTATTTTTAGCTTTGAAATCCCTAATATCTTCACGAATCTGTTCCACAACTTCTTCTTTTGTACGCGTCAATAAATTATCTGCACGATCTTTTTGATTAGCAGCAATGTAATCAGGAATGTAAAGAGAAGGTCTTGGCTTCATTTTACACATATATGGGTATAACTGCGTTTGTAAATTATAATCTAATACCATGGCTCTTTTCATAGCATCTCCTAAGTTCATGGATGATATATCCCATCCTAGAAGTCAAAATAATGCATAGAAGCAAAACATTTTAATCAACATGCAAGATTTTATTTTAGTTCATCAAATATACATTAATTGATTGATTATTAATTGTACATATATATATATTATGATTAGATGATATACCTAGTACACACACAAAATGGCTGTACTAGTAGCAATGGAAGACTAATTAGTACTCTATCTTCACAAGATAAGCTCAACATGTCTATTACACATTATTATTATTATTGTATTAATATTCTTCATTAATTAAAACGATCTGTTCACTAAATTATTGGATAAATGAACTGGGGTTAATGGCTCAGTATTGAAAGCAAGCTATAAATATAAATTTCATGTCACAATAGTCCCATGTTAGAACCTTTTAAAACCTCAATTGATACAGAAACAGCAAACATCAAATACTGGTACAGAGAGAGCTTACCACCCGATTGTGCTGAATGGGGCGAGAGGACCTAAGTCTAAGTAAGACTTCAGGGGGCTTGGGCCAGGACATGATGATCTTCATTTCAAGGAATGCCCCAAGATGTACAAAACAAACAAACAAGCATATCAAAACTAAATAATATACGTTTTTTTTTCTATAAAAGCAACAAAAACTAACCATCAAATATAATATCATTGGCATCCACCATAGGAAGTAATGACTTCATCGGGACATGCACCTCTCCGTCTTGTCCTACACCAAGTGAAACTGTGCTAGCTTGAGTTATGGAGCCTAAGTAATCAGCATGTCTGACACCTTCTTTAGTGTTCCAAGACAAACCAAACTTGTTGGCTAAAACTGCTGCCGTAACAGTAGTGCCATTATTTCCACCCCAGCCGACCAGCATGACTCCCAGCTTAGGGACATGTGTGTTGGTCCTAAATATATACTTGGTGTTCTCTGGCGTTGCAATCAGATGGTTCTCTTCTAATTTTACTTTAGTGGTTTGATACTCATACTTAGATTCAATGAAAGCATCAGTGTATTTTACATTAGGACTTTCAACTTTAATTTTAACATTGGTTGCGTTGGCCATTTTTAATACTGAAACAAAAAATTCATCATCATTATCAATTAACAAACAGAAATAGTGTGTATAGAAAAAAACAAACTAAAATTTAAAAAAAATATATATATTAGTACCCATATCAATTTTAAGAAAAAATGGCCTATCAATAAAAAAAAAATTAACACCTTAACTGGTAGAAATCTTAACGACTCATATTTTATGATTAAATCTTAGGTTAGATGATTTATTCTATGCACCAATAATATCTCTATATGGTCATATAGTGTTATTAGCAATAGTATTACTCTACTACTACTACAACAAGATCTAGGCTAGATCATTTCTAGATATGTAAAGTGACACTGTAGCATGGGAAGGGCTCATTAGCCTTGGCTTGCTACCCACCTAGCAGAAGAAAAACAGAACTCAAACCTCTGCTGCCTTGCAGCTATACCCAGACATGGAAAAAGTTTCGTGGGTCAACCCTGAGGAAAAATAAGGAGACGGCAACCACTAGGCAAGCGATACACCTTGTCAGACCTGTTGATCCCAAACTGTATATGAAATATGTCATTGGAAAAGAATTACATATGAAGCTTTTAATTTTATAACTCATGCCACCGATGTGCCCTTGAACTCTATTATTGCTTAGAAATTCTTTTAATAATATAAGATGTAGATTTGTGTAAAACAGCTGGTAAAATCAATGTTTGACCTATGACGTATTTTGCTATTTATATAAGTAAACAGATAATAATTGTAAGACGTTCACAAACCACCATCGTCTCTTTCTGATGTGAAAGAGAGATTTAGTGGGTCTATTCTGAACTTTATCTTTAAGTGTTCAAAAGTTTTTCAAGCTTTATCTATTTTTGTCAGCGTGGCATAATCTCAGATGATCCTCAAGCGTAATTGGTTTCATATCATCTAAAAAAAAAAGGCACTTTGGCAAGGTAACCACTTGTATGACAAGAAAGGAATGAATCCCAATTTTAAATAATCAACCCTGTACAGTCTAAATTTTGTTTTGTTAAAAATTAGTTACAACAAGTAGACAAAATTAAGCTATTTAAATAAAAATTGAAATTAAATACACAACAATTTTTCGTCTGAATAGCAGGATAAATATTTAAAGGATTAACTAAGGTGCAAATCATATATTGGTGTATGAAAGAATTACATTAATGAGATGTAAAGATTAAAATCACAACCTGCTTAAATGAAATCTATTAATATCATAGACCCCATCGGACATCTCATAGACCCCCCATTTATTTTACCCCTTGACCCCTGGAGATCTATAAAAGTATAATAAAGATACACCACTTTGGGAATCACTGGTCTAGAGTCTAGTAAGTAGTTTATAAAAATGTTATAGATCTAATATATAAAAGTAATAACTATTATAGATATCTAATATAATATAAATAATAATATTTAAGATGACTATCTATATAATCTAGTGTACTAGAATTTACTATTTAGATCTAGATCTAAATTATAAATCTAGAGTAGATATAAAAATTAGAATGATATAATAATATTATTAATTAATTAATATAATATAAATAATGTATATTCTAGAATAGATCTAGATTCTATATTACTATGTATAATATTATAATAATAATATCTAGATCTAATTTCTAAAGACAGTAAAGAGTAGATATATCTAAATTCTAATATATCTAAATCTAGAGTCTAAGACCCAGATCTAAATCTCTAGTAATTACGAGTAGTCTTTGCGTTATAAGACTACACAGGCACAATTAACAAATTCGACTTGATTAATCTAGAATTATAATAGATTTGACTTCAGACTCTAGTCTATATTTAAGTAAGCACTCTATATCAGTATATAGCATGCATTTTTATAATTCTATAGCTTTATAAACAAGTAAATAAGCATTACCGATGCGTATAAGATCTATGTATTGAGTCCTTTGACGTCTCACAAATTAATTTTGAAAGAAACCGGTATAGACAAGGTAGAGAGGATTTATCACGCGTTAAAATTTGCCCAATGGCAAGAGCCCTCTATAGTCAGTGTAGTGGTTCGATTCGACCAGCATAACTCATAGCTGACACATCACCATCAACAACGTTACAAAGTTCATAAATCTATAACAATTAGATTTAGATTTACTTAGAGTGTAGATCTATTACGTTATTTAAATCTGGGAAATACCGGATCTAGTTAAGACTATTAAGACATATAGATCTAGAAGTCTAATAGATCTTTTTTTTTTTTTAATAGGATACCTCAGCTTTTTAGCTTTTGACTTCAGTTGTCGAGCTGTTTACATCCTAGGAATCCTTGGGCCTTTGCCTCTTTTCTTTGCCTCTTTTTTTTGGGCATTGCCTCTTTTTTTGGCTATTGGCCTCTTTATTGGGCTTTTTTTTTTAACAAAAAGATGCATATTTTATCAGTAAGCGTACAAATTAAGTAGTTACATTTTAAAGTACAATGTTTGCAAAACAGCAATGCGTATAGTTACATTTAGGTTGTCATAATATTTTAACGTTTTAAATTGCTTTGTATATGGTGTTATTTTTTTCAATAGCATATAATGAATATTTTGGAAATTTAAGGTTCTTAAAATATATGTGGTGAGAATGTCAACAATAGGTAATTAAATAGAAACAATCAAAGAGTGAAAGTAGAAACTTAAATGATATTAAAACATTTTAAAAATCGTAGTCACATTTTTTTCCACTTTGTCTACATTGCTTATGGTTGTTTCCTTTGTGCTTTGCTACATTACCCCAGTTCTTTATATTAACTTCTATCAAACGTGCATACATCTATGTGTGTACACACTTATGCGAACATAGGCATTTAAACATTTATATTGTTTCTTTTGTTGTCTCCCTTTTAATGACAATTTTTGATATCCTCCCTTGAGATTTGGAAAACTACTTCCTCATTATCAAGTTGGAAATCCTGTCTGCTAGAGTCAGTATATCGGGAGTTTCTGTTCAGAGACAATTTCTCTGTCGCTTTTTTTTTTTTTTTTTTTTTTGTCACAGTGGCCAATTAGAGCCTTACTGAAAGTTATTTTAAATGTATCTATATATATATATAATATTTATATATATATATGTTGTTGTTTTTTTTTGAATATATTCCCCCCCTTTTTTAATTTTTCCTCTTCCTCTCTTTAATATATTATTTCTCTGTAGACTGCACAAGCATGCGCAATATTGACAATGGTGGTGGAGAATTTTGTTTTAACAATAGTAAAAACTTTGACATATGTAAAAAAAAAAAAGAAACTAAATACTAATTTAGTAACAATTTGATGTAGAAGCTTGTTGAGATATGAGGTTATGTTGATGCTCAATATAAGAACAACAGAAGAAGAAGAATGTCTGTACATACTGTAAACGTCTGCAAGGTAGTTAGAAATAATATATTTATATGTAGACTGCACATGTATGCACAATATTTGTAAAGAAGTCACTATGGACATAATTGTTAAAAAGTACAAATTTATACAAAGAATTGTTTGCTTAGATATCATGTGGTCATGCCTGATTCTCAATACAGGAACAACAGAAGAAAAACAGTGTTTACATAAAATGTAAAGGTCTGCCCTTGTTCTTGATTTCTTGGAGTTACTCTTCTTTCCCTTTTCTTGGGTTTTCACGTGTTCGCTTCTGGTTCCTTATTGTGTTTCCGTTCCTTGACTTGCCGGCCTAATGTTCCATTTCGATATGATTCTCTGTTTTAATCGAATGAGATCTCTCGTTTTCTCCTGCCTAACTCGCTCGTCTTTGTAGATCAAAACTTTGGTTTAAGTCGTTACAGTCACAGGGTCAAGGCGTGGCCTTCGCGATTGTGTACTGTCTTGAATTGTCTTAACCCTTGTCAATTTCAAGGGGCGATCACTGTTTTATAGATATTTTATTTGGAGTACTAGCTTTTTTAATTATATGGTTACAGGGTCTTAAAATATATAAAAAGGATCATTTGGGATATATATCTATATACACGCATTCATATATATATATATATATATATATATATATATATATTAGGGTGGGTTGAAAAAGAGAAAATATTGGAATATCATTACGGAACTTCGTATTTATTTGACAAATGACCTCTGAAATAATGAACAAAATGTTAAATTGTTTTTGTATTACAGGAAGTGTCCCATTTTTAAATTTGAAAATTGCGTTAACCAGCATTTTCAGCTTGATGCATTCTATTATTACTTGCTTAATTTTAAGATTTAGTAACTATATTATGCTTTTAATTTGTATGCCTGTTGTTTATTTCTATTGCAAGTTATTTATTTAGAACAATAAATTGAATGTTTTGTAACTTAATGGCTACAAGAAGCGTAACACGGCACTCAGTATTTGGCGATGCCGGTGAACTTCCTCACAATGTACTGCCAACAAATCGTCAAGTTGCGAAACATTTCTTGCATATGAAAAAAAGAAAGAATGATTCCAACAAAGACAAATACAGAGCTGTATCAGATGCTGTTATCAGTCTGTGGAACAAATCGTCCAGTTGCGCAGCATTTCTTGCATATGAAAAAAAGAAAGAATGATTCCAACAAAGACAAATACAGAGCTGTTATCAGTCTTTGGAACAAAGCTTCCATTCCAACGATGCACTACCGATCTGTAATCAAACGTGTGGAAACAATGATTTCAACAGGTTCAGAACTGTCTCGTTCTAAATCAAGTTCAGCACGTCAGTCTACCTTTCTGGCCACTTTGGACTCATTGTTTGATATAGCTGCATGTAAGTGCAGTATGTCTTATGACAATTCTACAAAACAAGTAAGCATATCTTGTAACTGTCCAAGAAATTTGAAAGTTCCACCAGATGAACTGTTGTTTTTATATGATCAAAGAAACTCTCGCAAAATGTTTATGGCAAATATAGACTTCCAAGCAACAACCAGATTGCAGAAGCGTTTACAACGAAAAATTGAAGAAGAAACAAGATGTAAAATGCCAAGAAAATTTTCAAGTGCTGAGAGTAACTTAAATCTTAGTGAAGAAGAATCTAGTAACAGTTGTGCAAGTGACCAAAGTGTTGCAGAGGACAGCGATGACGAGGTACTTCATGATAGTGATGATAAATCCAGTAGTATTGATGATGTAGCTAGTGATGATATATCCAGTCGTAGTGATGATGATGTAGCTGAAGGTCAGATGCGAATACCCCTTCCAAATTTAGCAAAAGAAGCAGACAGATATGGCATATCAGACAGAGCTGCAGCATCCCTAGCAACAGCAGTGCTTATCGATGTTGGCTTCATAACCAAACAGAATCAAAGCTTTGTGATAGACAAGAATAAAGTACATCGTGAGAGGCTGAATTTAAGAAAGGGTTTGCAACGTGATATGCGACAGTCACCAAAAGGTATCACAAGTATTTACTTTGATGGTAGACGAGACACCACTTTGGTCAAAGTAAACAGAAGTGGCAAGTGGTATGGTGACACTACTGTTGAAAATCATTATGTTCTAGTTGAAGAACCAGGTAGTAGCTATCTGACACATGTGACGCCTTCATCAGGCAGAAGTACTGATATTGCTAACAGTATTGTAACTGTAATTAGAGAGCAAGATGCAAGTGATAGTATCTTAGCAATAGGCTGTGACAGTACAAATGCAAATGTCGGCAGTAAAGGTGGAGTAATCCGTCATCTAGAGGTGGCTTTAGGACGTCCTCTGAATTGGTTCATTTGCTTGCTACACATAAATGAACTACCACTGCGCCATTTGTTTACAACACTGGATGGGCCAACATCTGGAGCAACGAGTTTCAGTGGTCCCATTGGTCGTGAACTTCATCATTGCGAACTGAAACATATTGCTAATTTTACAAAGATCACAAGTCAACACAGTATGCCTGTGTTAGATGAGGATGTGGTAGCTGATCTCTCATGTGACCAGAAATATTTATATGATATTGTAACAGCCATTAGAACTGGCGTTGTTTCTGAAAATTTATCAGCTAGAAAGCCTGGTCCCCTAAATCACTCACGATGGCTTACTTTTGCCAACAGGGTTTGCCGCCTGTATGTTGCTACAGAGAATCCTTCTGCTAACCTTTGCATCATCACACACTTCATTGTAACTAACTATGCTGCAAACTGGTTCAACATAAAGCACAATCCCTCGTGCACATATGGCGCAAGACATGTCTATCATCAACTTCTCAAAGAACTTTCCAGTGAAACTGCTGCTATTGTCAAGCCCTACATTAGTTGCAGTGCATATTTTGCTCACTCCGAAAATATTCTTATTGCTATGCTGGCTGATTCAGACAAAAGTATTCGCTCAAGAGCAGTTGATATTATACTCCAGCAAAGACTCCAGGCATCTACAGCTGCAATACGTCTGTTTAAAGTTCCGCCGATTAACTATGATGCAACAAACTACGTTGATCTGATTAACTGGGAAGATATCCAGGAGCCACCACTCACGATGAAGCTGACAGATGATGATATTGCTAAATTCAGCAATGAGCCACTCACTTTGAATTACAAGAACCACACTCAAGGAGTGGAACGTTGCATAAAACTGGTTACAGATGCCTCAAAAGCTGTTTATGGTTTTGAGGCCAGAGATGGTTTTATTCGTGCACGAGTAAATTCCCGCAATTTAATGCCTCGTTTTGATTCAAAACAAGATTATTGTGATAATTTTTTGCAGTAACGATTTGTTAGAAAAGGACATACCTATATTCTGTGAGTAATTACCATTGCTTGAATGTTTATATTTGCATACAATATTGATTTACGTTAGGTGTGTCTCATTATTTGATAAGTCTGCTGTGGTTGTCAATACTATTAAAGCGAGTATTTTCTAAATTAAAAATGGGGCACTTACAAGTGTCCAGAACTAATTTCTTTGTGATTTTCTTTAGTTTCACATGCAAACGCAAAGTTTTCCTGAGTTCCGTGCCACATTTTTATTTTCAACCCACCCTAATATATATATATATATTCCCTTTTCTTTAAGTTAATGGACAATCTTGGTATTTTATTTAGCGCTATATTGTTTCACTATGCGTTCAATAATTTTAAAAAAAAATGTGATCTAATAATACTTCGCAGTAATGTTTATTATGGTAGACAATTTGTAGGTAGGTATTCCAAATAAGGTTTCTATATTCTGATAAAATAATTACATTAATGTCTCTTAGTTTTTTATTTATGGCTTTAGGTACTTTATTAAAGAAAATAGCAGTATTTACATTTGCACAGGTTTGACTGTTTGCGTCAATACTATCTCCTAAAGTTTTTTTTGCTGCCTCAACCAGCTCACATTCACTAAATAAGTGTTTCTCTGGGTTTTGGTTTTCTTTTTTACAAATTACACAGATATATTTGGACCCTGTTGTAGTTGAGAGTCTTCCTTTTATTGAGGTCATCCCGAAGAGCAATATGTAGGCCACTTCTCGTGCTTTGGGTGTTATATGTTTGTTGTGTAAATGCGTGAATGTGTCTGTCCAGTTGGTTGGTTTAACCCCTAACTCCCTGACCCACTTTATTCTAACTTCTAGGTTTTCTTTCAACTTGTCTCTGAGTATAGTGTATATTGTTTTTGAGTCGTGGTGTGTTATGTTTTCATTGCTGGGTAGCTGTCTTGTGAGTGATCTGTAGAATGGATGTGTAAGGTTACCAAAATTATGGGGTGTGTTGTTTTGAATGGGGAGGAGTTTGTTTAGTCTAAGTTTAAAATAGTATAATACTAAGAGGAAGTTATTGGGAGACCTTACTACTTTCCCTACAAATTTTATTCAAAGTGTTTTGATTTTTGTGTGAATGTCTGTAAGCCTATCCCTCCTTCTTTTTTGTCTTGTATGAGTGTTGTATGTTTTATGTTCCTTATTGTGTTTTTGAAAATAAAATTTCTGATAGTGGTATTGATGTAACTTATGAAATTAGGAGGAGGTTCTACTATATTTGCTAAGTAGATTATCTTCGGCATGACCAAGTTGTTTATTAATATAGCTCTCCCAAATATGGTTGTCGCCATGTACTGAAACATTCTAATCACGTTCTTTGTGTGGGCCAGAATCTCCGCCCACTGTTCATGGCAATAGTGTACTGGGTTGCTAGTCCACACGATGCCACATACTTTTATTTCTTTCTGTATTTTAAGGTTAAAGGGGATGTTGGGGGGATTTCCCACCTACCCAGTCCCATAATTGAGGATTTATTAATGTTTATTTTGGACCCGCTCGCCCTCCCAAATAATGTAAATTTCTCAATAATTTTAGCTATGTCTTTTTCTGAGGTGGGGAAAAGTGTGACATCGTCGGAATAAGCTTTAATTTTGACTACGGGGGCTGGACCGGGGATTTTTATTCCTAAAATTTCTTTGTCTAACCTAATATTCTCTAACAGGGGTTCCAGGCAAAGGGTGTATAAAAAGGGGGATAGGGGACAACCTTGCCTAACAGATCTTCTAATAGAAATCTTCTTATCTTCTTATCTTGTATAATACAGACGTTACTTCAAAAAAGAAGATGATTACGTCCTACACGTCATGCATTTAGTCATGCATATTAACCAATGACTTAAATTCTGCCAACTCACTGGTTTTTCTGGCTAGCTCAGGCAACCCATTCCATGCTCTAATAGCACTAGGGAAGAAGGAGTATTTGTACTAATTTGTCCTAGCATATGGGACGAGGAATGTGCCTTTATTTTTGTGTCTTTCAGAGTATTTTATTACATTTTGTTTTTGTATTTGAAGATTATGGTTCAGTGTTTTATGTATAATTGCTACTTTACTTTTGAGTCTTCTGTCCTGAAGGCTTTCTAAATTTAGTGATTTTACTAATGGTGTTACTCGAGTCAAATGTGAATATTCGTTTGTTATGAATCTCACTGCTCTATTTTGTGTTTGTTCCAGTTTCTTGATGTTTTCTTGAGTTGAGGGTTCCCAAACGTTGGATGCATATTCTATTATTGGCCTAATCAAGGTTAAATAACATTTTAGTTTTATGTTCTTATTTGATTTATATAAATTTCTTTTAATAAACCCTAATGCTTTGTTGGATTTTTTAAATAGTTTCATCAATATGTGGATTCCATGCCAGTTTTTCATTTATTATAACACCTAGGTATTTTGCGTTTTTAGTCTGTGTTACTGGTTTGCCATGAATAAGATAAGTGGAATTAATTTGTTTTAGTTTTTTTGTTACTCTTAACAACTGACATTTTTCTGGGTGGAAAGACATGCTCCAATTTGATTCCCATTTCTGTAATTCATCTAATTCTCTTTGTAAAATGTCTGAGTCTTGTTTTGTTTTTATTGTTCTATATATTATGCAATCGTCTGCAAATAATCTGACTTTTGTTCCTGAACTAATGCAATTTGGTAAATCATTTATGTAAATTAAAAATAGTAGTGGACCCAAGACTGTTCCTTGAGGTACACCTGAGTTTACTGTTATTGGTGTTGATTTAGAGCCATTTATTATTACAGTTTGTTCTCTCCCTATCAGAAAATCTTTAATCCACTGATGCAGTGGACCATTAATGCCGAAATATTTTATTTTTTTAAGCAAACTATGGTGGTGAACTTTGTCAAAAGCCTTGGAAAAATCTAGTAAGATAGCATTTATTTGTTCACTATTATCTAAACCTTTTGAAAAATTATCAATTAGTCCTATTAGTTGTGTTTCACATGATCTATATTTCCTAAAGCCATGTTGATATGGGGTGAGGACATTATGTTTGTCTAAGTGGTTTATGATGTTGCTACATATTATGTGTTCTAGTATTATACATGTGATGCTGGTAAGTGATACTGGTCTGTAGTTTCCTGGGTCAGATTTTTCTCCTTTTTTAAATAGGGGGGTGACAATAGCTTCTTTCCAGTCCTTCGGTACTCTGCCCAGGTTAAGCGATGCCCGAGAGAGTATTTTGAACACTGGGGCTAGCTCATTGCTTAGTTCTTTGAGTAATGATCTCCAGATCGCGGTCAACGAATTTGCATAGGCCCTACGCTGCCGCCTCTTTCGGTTTGGTTTATCTATAAACCTCGGTAAAACAGAAGTCATGTTTGTAAAAAATGTTTTATATGTTTCGGATGTTCCTTCAGAGTTGAAGATAGTTTACTTCCTACTCCAAACCTCCCGCAGGACGACGGAGGATGGGAGCGGGCAGGGTTTGAACCCTCGACCGTCGATAAATCCGATAAATCATATTGAATGACACCCCAAAGTGACAATATTTGATTATATAATTCCGTATCTTTTGCAATTTCGGGAGATTTCCAGGAGGGCATGGGTAATCTGTTTTAAGTTATGAAATGGTTTAATTTAATAATTTATACAAATTGAATTAGCGCAGGTCCTATAAAAGTGCGCTGCCCACTGCGGTCGCATAGGTGGCAGTGGCATAAGGCCGGCTCTGCAAAATAGCGGCGTATGCTACGTCGCCTGTCGACTAGTAGGCCTATAATAAAATTTGATTTTTTTCTGCATTCTCATGATTGTCCCTTATTTTTTCCAGCTTTACTTTCGTATCATGAAAATGCAGTTATAAAACTAGCTATAGTTAGATCTACTATTTTTGATAACGTCCTAAATAGCCTAAGGATAAAATATACTTTAAAACTTGTTAATTATATTCAAAATTAATGTTATTATTAAAGAGTGCTTAATTTTCCGGTTCCTGCCTAGATTCAGGGCTAGCCGTAGCCTTATTATAGAATCTATATTATAAATCAATTTACCAAAAACATGTTAGAAATGAACCTTAGGTGGCCCTACATTCCAACTGATTTTGTAATGATAATTCTTTATCCAACAGTTCTTTCACATCAATGGATATATTTTTAGATCTAAGATCTAATAAAAGTTTCGAAATGTACCGAATACAATCGCAAATCAATTTCGATTCCGGAAATAAATTAACATTCGAACTAGAGTCTACATTCCCTTGTATATAGATGATGTAACTCTTGTTGCCAACGCAATATAGATCTGTTTCTGTCTGTATTGTTTTTGAGAATTCGAATAAAAGATTAAGCCTTTTCAAAACAATTACATTATGTAAAGACCAATTACATTATATAAGAAGAAGAAGAAGAAGGTCGAGGCTCAAATTAGTCTCTGTTTCCACTGATTAATCTAAATCTATGGGAAGTATTTGTTAACTTGTATTTTCTTTTGGAGTTTCATTTCATTCGGATTTACTGTTTTAAACTTTCTTGTGTTTTCTTTAGGAGTGTTGTGTCTCTTAAGGAGTTTTTTTTGTTTTTGTTTAGTTATTTTCTTTTCTTTCTACTTTCTTTCTATGTCTATAACGACATTCCTTATAGAAAGAAAGGATCTGGAGGGTGGTTTGATCCACCAACCAGGTACTCTACTAATTAAACTGTCCGGACAGGGAGCAGTTCGAGCCTCGATGGCGTCCATCATCGCCGCCTTGAGGCTCGGGCCGGAGGAGTTGGGTTCCCTGTACCGGTTTGAAAACCCTTTCCTATGGTTCCTGGGTGTTTCCTCACCGGTGGTGAGGAACAGGATCATAGGAAAGGTCTTTGGTAGCGAAGACACTTTCAGGTTGGAAGTTACCACCCTGGAGGAGAGAAAATAATAGTAACGCTTCACTGGGTGTCACCCACCATTTCAAAGAAAAAAATTGAAGAGATTTTCAGTACCCTCGCCGCAGAAGCCTCCAAAATAGAAGCTTTTAGGCTAGGGGTTAGTGACAAGTGGGTGGCTTGGATTAAACCCCGCAAGGGTACCGAGCTACCCCACTACATACAGCTGAAGTATGAAGAAGACCCCAGGACCTACAAGGGGAGAAGGCAGCAATGTTGGTTCTGCCAGAAGGAAGATCATTGGTCAAACCAATGTCCAAACAGGGCTGCCCCTAGGGGTGCCAAAAAGGACGTTGAGAGGTCCTTGGGAGGTAAAAAAAAAACACGTATGCGTCGGTCTTAAAAAAGGATAGTGAAAAGGGGCAGACCAAGGCTATACCCCCCTGAGGTAGATGAAGATGGCTTCGAACCAGTAAAATGTAAAAAAAAAAAAAAGGTACAACACCGGAAAAACGCATAGACAGCGGGAGGGGTACCCTTTCTCCCCCCAAAAAAGGTGAAAGTAGCACAGGGTCTAATACACAAAAAAAAAAAGAAAACCGCCGGACACGCTAGATCGGAGCCTAGCTCTCCAAACAAAGCCAACCGGAAAAGGACTCTTTCCCTGTCCTCTACCTCTGATGACCAGGGGAAAGGCTCTGAGGTGAGAAGGGAAAGGGGGAGAACGGGAGAGAGAATGGAGGATTTGGAAGATGTCCCCAACTCTCCTGCACCTCTAGTAATTGACGAGGAGGAGGACCCTGACACATCGCCAAACACATGAACAATTTTAAATAGTAAGCACACACACATACAAACGCAATAACCACCCTACACACAATCATGGCAGACATTATAATTACATACTCAAGTAGTGGCAATACAGGGAGGGTGTTTATAATCAAAATAGAATCACAAAAATACACATTTGTAGAACTAAGGATACATGCACACATAAACAAATGATCACAACTACTCATACACACCCACACTCATCTACACACAACCCATCATCACGCAATCATGGCAGACATTAAAATCTTAACTCTTAACATCCGTAGCTTAAATAATAAACATAAATATATAGTACACCTCGCTAGAAAATATAAATCGGATTTTATTTTCCTCCAAGAGACAAATTCTTCTACCACATATCAAGCAAAACAAACTACAACACACATGGGATTCGTGGGAGGTTATTTTAGCTTAGGTAGAGACTATAAGGGGGTAGCCATCTTACAAACATCGGATAGATACAAAATCACACACACTCACAACGACAACAATGGGAGGGTAGTAATACTTAGAGTAGTTTCACAAGAACAGAAATACACACTAGTCAATATCTACGCACCCGCTCAGAGAGGGAGAGAAAAACGTGAGTTTTTCCAAAACCTCAGTGACACACTACAAATCACAAACATAGGAGAACAACTAATAATAGGAGGCGATTTTAACTTTATAGAGGCACAACTAGACAAACATTACACACACACACAATATCCACCCTCTCAGCCGATAGCAGAAACACACAACTACATGGGGGAAATAGTAAACTATTTCCACCTGGTAGATGCTTATAGGAAATTAGAGCCGAATGGCAAGGAAACTACATTAATACATAGGTCCTACCAGGTTGAAACCAGAATTGACCGTTTTTACATACCCATGGGCACTAACATACTTAGTGTGACGCATTTAGGAGAAACCCTACATTACTCCGACCATAAAGGTGTACTTTTGGAACTTGGAAAAAAATAATAAAAAGAAAAAAAACAAAAGAATCCCATTGGAAGTTAAACAACCTTTTGGAAGAGCCACTAATCCAAAGAGTAATAAACCAACTCCTGCTAGCAACAACACAAGACATAGAAAACGAATACAAATTAACCAAGACGTGCACAATAATCACAAATTCCATCAAACAACAATTTAAAATTTTAGCAAGAATCAAACAAACAAAGAGGGTAAATGAAGAAAACAGAATAAAAAATCTGCTTACTCAAACGCAGGATGAAATTGAAAAAAAACAGACCTAACCACACAACTTGAAGAGTTATACAAACACAAATATAGAGGAGCCGAAATCAGATGCAAACACACCCAAATGTCGGAAGGGCCAAATAAATTATACTTGGCGCTAGAACAAAATACACACAAAAAATAGAATAATAACTAACATAACAGACAAAGAAGGAAACAAAATACAGAAGAGTGACAAAACAATAGAAATTTTTACAAAACATTTTGTCAACATGTATAATGAAGAACAAACAGATACAGACGCACAAAACATACTTCTAAAACACTGTAAAACATTACCTCCATCAGAAAAACAAAAGACAAATAGACCCTTTACATTAGAGGAGCTGAGGGCTGCTTTAGACACAACACAAAATAACAAATCCCCTGGCCCAGACGGTTGGACATATGAATTCTATAAAACCTTTTTCTCCCAAATAGGACCCCTACTACTAAGACTATACAATGACATGCTAGAAACAGGACAGCCGCCTACAGACATACATCACACTATTACAAAAAAACCTGAAAACAACACAACACCTAGTGACTTTAGACCCATTTCCCTTTTAAATGCTGACTATAAACTGCTGACCAAAATGATTTTTTAAAGAGTTAGGCCCCTTATACTCAACCTAATAGGACAAGACCAGTACAAGCAACCCGGAAAAAAATATAGACGAACTGAACCACTTTTTACGAGACATCATATATTACTGTAAAGACAAAGACTTGAAAGCAGCCCTCATGTCCATTGATCAAGAAAAAAGCTTTCGACAGAAATGACCATGACTACTTATTCAAAATACTAGACAAGATAGACATAGACAAGACTTTGATAACATACATAAAGCTAGTCTACACCGATGCCACAAGTCAACTTATAATAAATCAAACACTAAGCAGCAAGATTTAAAAAATTAAAATATTTCGGCATTAATGGTCCACTGCATCAGTGGATTAAAGATTTTCTGATAGGGAGAGAACAAACTATAATAATAAATGGCTCTAAATCAACACCGATAACAGTAAACTCAGCTGTACCTCAAGGAACAGTCTTGGGTCCACTACTATTTTTAATTTACATAAATGATTTACCAAATTGCATTAGTTCAGGAACAAAAGTCAGATTATTTGCAGACGATTGCATAATATATAGAACAATAAAAACAAAACAAGACACAGACATTTTACAAAGAGAATTAGATGAATTACAGAAATGGGAATCAAATTGGAGCATGTCTTTCCACCCAGAAAAATGTCAGTTGTTAAGAGTAACAAAAAAACTAAAACAAATTAATTCCACTTATCTTATTCATGGCAAACCAGTAACACAGACTAAAAACGCAAAATACCTAGGTGTTATAATAAATGAAAAACTGGCATGGAATCCACATATTGATGAAACTATTAAAAAAATCCAACAAAGCATTAGGGTTTATTAAAAGAAATTTATATAAATCAAATAAGAACATAAAACTAAAATGTTATTTAACCTTGATTAGGCCAATAATAGAATATGCATCCAACGTTTGGGAACCCTCAACTCAAGAAAACATCAAGAAACTGGAACAAACACAAAATAGAGCAGTGAGATTCATAACAAACGAATATTCACATTTGACTCGAGTAACACCATTAGTAAAATCACTAAATTTAGAAAGCCTTCAGGACAGAAGACTCAAAAGTAAAGTAGCAATTATACATAAAACACTGAACCATAATCTTCAAATACAAAAACAAAATGTAATAAAATACTCTGAAAGACACAAAAATAAAGGCACATTCCTCGTCCCATATGCTAGGACAAATTAGTACAAATACTCCTTCTTCCCTAGTGCTATTAGAGCATGGAATGGGTTGCCTGAGCTAGCCAGAAAAACCAGTGACTTGGCAGAATTTAAGTCATTGGTTAATATGCATGACTAAATGCATGACGTGTAGGACGTAATCATCTTCTTTTTTGAAGTAACGTCTGTATTATATAAGATAAGATAAGAAAAACGCCAATCCATTTGAAACTATACTTCCTACATATGTGAAGTGGTCTACCACTTTAAGGGGCTGTCCATTTACGGTGATCTTTGGGCTGAGTAGGTTTTATTGGATGGCTGCCTGGTCGTGCGGTTTGCGCGCTGGACTGTCGTTCGGATTTATCGACGGTCGAGGGTTCAAACCCTGCCCGCTCCCATTCTCCGTCGTCCTGCGGGAGGTTTGGAGTAGGAAGTAAACTATCTTCAACTCTGAAGGAACATCCGAAACATATAAAACATTTTTTACAAACATGACTTCTGTTTTTCCGAGGTTTATAGATAAACCAAACCGAAAGAGGCGGCAGCGTAGGGCCTATGCAAATTCGTTGACCGCGATCTGGAGATCATGTTCATTGTGAGATAGCAGGGCGCAATCATCAGCATAGAGAAACTCTGTTATAACCATTTCTTTTGTTTTTGTATGGGATAGTAGACCTCGAAGATTGAACGCATTGCCGTCCAAACGGAACCTGATGTAGATGCCTTCGTGCAATCGCTGCCTCATTTGACCCATCATTAGGCCTACGTCAAAGCAGATAGCGAATAGAACAGGAGCAAGTACACAGCCCTGCTTCACGCCATTTTCTATTGGGAATTGATCAAAGGAGACAAAAACAGTAGGCCCTACGCGAAAGTTCTGAACGATATTAAGGCCATATTAAGAACAACTGGGATCAAATTGACGGACTATGATAGCCTCACACGACTCTTATGTTTCAAAGATACGTTTAGAGCTAGGTTAAAGTGCTATAACGAAACCAAGAGGAAATAGCATATGATATATAGTGCTCTATTTCAAAACAAAAGAAAACAATTCTTCCGTAAACTAGCTGAAGACAAATTGAAAAGATTGATAGCACAAAACACGGCTCGTTCATTGACTACTGGGCAGCTCTTTGGTCCAACCCTCTCTATTACAACACGGACACTGACTGGATAGACGAAATCCAAACTACAAATAATAGAATACCAAAAAATGCCTGATGAGGATTTCACTGTTAAGGAAGTCACGGCAACAATTAAAAAAAAACAAAAAAACTCACAACTTTGGACTGCGCTGAAGAAACTTTCAGCCTCACAAAATCAAGACCGTCTTTGATGCTGACAGAACTCAATGAAGGTAGAACATCTCTCCTTCGCCCCAACAAAAAGTTGATCCGAATCAACCATCGAACTATCGCCCGATCACTTGCTTGTCAGTTGTACATAAACTATTAACTTCACTACTAAAAAGTAAAATGTAAACATTTTGCTTTGCACATAAACTATTAGCAGAGGTACAACAAGGTTGCATTGAAGAGTCAATAGGCTGTAAATTACAGTTAACTATTGATGGAATTGTATTGCACCAAGCTAATAGAAGAAAAAAGAAACTACCCATGTGCTACATCGACTACAAATAAAAGCATTCGGCTCAGTTCCGCATGACTGGCTATTAAAAACCCTGGAAGTCCATAGAATCTACTCAAGAATTAAAAAAAACTATTGAGAATCTGTATGGATAATTGGAGGATAAGCTTACATATTAATGGCGATGAATTAGGTTCTGTCCAGTGGCGTAGCATACATGGCGCGAAGGGGTCAATGAACCCGGGCCCACGACCAATAGGGACCCACAGCTGTGGCGTAGCAACCATGGCGCGAAGGAGTTCATTACGCTTGGGCCCATGACTAATGGCCAGTTGGGGCCCACAGTAGAACTTAGGAAGAACATTAGTTTGTTCATTTGAAACACTTTTAAGTCGTTTAACTCTGTTAAGAAGTTGTAAAAACATTGACTTTTAATACACTATTACGTATATGCAGTCCTAACCGAATCAACCGTTATGACATAATTACTTGTTTTTTTAAAAAAGGTACGATCTTTACATTGAAATGTCTTTACATTTAGATTACTCATTTTTCGTCACACACTAAATTTGACTTATTGGCTGGAGGGGGGCCCACCAAGAGTGTTCTTGGTGAGACTCACGGGTACCTTGTGCACTTATAATACTGTCTCTAATTCATTCACAAGAAGCATTGGCACTTGATTTCCAACATCAATTCGGTCCAACACCAAGCCGTGTTTATGCCATCTCCCATTTAGCTCGAGCCTTGTCTTTATAGTTCCTGAAGCTATGTCTTATTCAGTCTCTACTGTTTGTGCTTTCATCCAGACTGCTATCACATTGGATAAATTGTTAGGCTCCAATCAAGAGTTATAACACAGATGCGAGTACGCACAGCTTTTCAGACGCTCTTGAAAGAACTGGGATATCGCTTCAGTAAACCCTTAAAAGTTTATTTACAGAGAAAATGGTCGTCGAGTCTTCTACTCAAAGAGTCTCTATTCTGCCCTCCCTTAAATCTGGCACTGCTGCGATAGCGTACAATCAAAGCAAAATATCTTGTATGCTAACCCTTGTTTGAATAGATCCGACGTGAACATTACCTCCCTTATGATTTGATAGTTTTAGACTTGAAACAAAGAGACAGCAACATTCTTCTCACGCTCATACCGAGGATGGACGAACAAAGATAGACTTGAATAATAAATAGAACTGCCTATAATTAATCTTGTTTTAAGAAGCACACATAACGGATATTGGGTTACATGCCAAAATTTCGTACAACAAAGTAGCGCAGACAAAATGGTGTTAAATAGCGCCGAGGGGAAAAAAAAGCGCGGACTGTATCTCATATCAAATATGCCTTGATCTAAATATCATATTTATCTGGAGGCAGCAGAAGTTTGAATTCTGAGTTTTCCTTCTCCCTCGGGCAGGAGGAACTCGTTAGCTTTAGGTGGCAACCTTTTGTCCTACACGTTCAGCTTCTAAACGTTATCACCCCCAGCCCCTCTGAGGTGGGGAGGGGGCTGGGGGTGCGAGACAGCGGGTAGATTGGTCATGAGGCCATAATCTCCAAAAGCACTAACTCAGATTTAACATCTATTTCAGAACAGACACATGCAGATCTAGGTATTGTAAAAGACTGAATCATTCATTTTAAAACAAAATGCTGCACATATTAGAATGACTGGTTGTTAAGCGCCTCGCTAATGACACGCAAGTCCTGGCAAGTTCTGGGTTCCATCCCTATAATAAACAATTTTTGTCAAGGACGAATGAAATATAAATGTTACATGTTTTCTTGGAGGTTCAGCGAGTGCCACTTTAAATTATTCTGACAGCGAATTCGAGTGGTGGTTGATTTTGAAACCAATACGGTGCAATGCCCACACATTCACATCGTATGACCTCAAAACCATCCATTCGAAGTTTGTTCGGTTTTTTTTTCTTTCTAGCTGTGGTTGATTTTTAAAACCAATATGATGCAATGCCCACACATTCATATCGTATGACCTTAAAACTATTCATTCTAATTATTTTTTTTTAAAAGGTGCGATCTTTGCATTGGAGTGTCCTTACACTTAGATTACTCATTTTTGTTATTACACACTATTGTCCTATTGGCTGGAAAGGAGGGGGGGGGCACAAAGATGTTCAAGAACCCGGGCCCACGGGTACCTACCTTGCTACGCCACTGGTTCTGTCCACATACCAGGGTGACTATCTCCGCTCTGGTTTTGCCTAGCAATTACCCCTTTATCAAAATTGCTCCATGGCACTTACATACGGTTTCTGGGTTGACATTAAATAAACAAAAAGTTTGTCTCACCTATTGAACATGGAGGATTTAGAGCTACATGCAGAAACCGAACACAAAGTACATACCTTAATTAAAACATAAAGCCTTTCTGTGAATATATCTCAATCTCGAATCTTTTCATCTAGATAAGTGTGGTATCATATGCATTAAAAGGGCAAAGCAGCCAACACTAACTTTATATCTGAAGGCTTTGAGAAATTGAACTCTACAAATATCTTAAAATTAACCAGAACGCTGCAATTAACCACAAAAAAAACTAATAGAGGACTTTCTTACCCGATATAAACACAAACTAACCATAATAATCAACAGCAAATTGTCGGGAAAGAATGTCATCACTACAATAAAAACTGGGCCGTCCCAATAGGCTACTCCTTTACAATTTTGGTGTCATAAAAAGGAGTGTCACCAACCTACATGATTCTTATAGGCTTACAAGAAATTTTGTAAGTCTTCCACCAATCCTATATCTGCTTAGTTTAGAGACAATTCCACGGAAAATTCCCGGCTTTATTACATGTGATAAGACCGACAAGGCTGGTTCCTTAGCAAGGCCCAAAGCAGGTAATCTCTACACTAAAACAGAAAGCTTTGTCTCAGCGATAAAGGCAGAGGCGTAGTGAGCAACACGTGCGATCGGGCAAGGTACTTCCCCCTCCTTTTTTACATGAACATCACATAGAAACAGGGCCGGCCCTAACAAGTGCGGGGCTCTATGCGAAACGGATTGCATGGAGCCCTGTCTGGGTAGTGGGTAGAGATAAGGGTACTAAGTGAAAATTAAGATTTTGTATTAGAAAATTAATTTGTCTTTATATTTTATTCATTCTTTACTAAGTATAAAATCATAATCAAATTTTACGAGCCTTGCATGTAGCGAAGTCATACAGTATATCATCAAAGTTCTATTTCCTACACAGGTCACGCTCAATAGCAAGAATTGCCTGATAGTTCAATCTATCTTCGTGAATTTTTGACCTCAAATAGGGCCTAATTCTTGATTAGTTTGAGGCGCGAGAAGCTTCTTTCACCAGATGCCACAGTAACGGATATTGTTAAAAATACTTTGCAAATTATTTTGAAAAAGCAAAGTATCTTTCATTAGTGGACAGATAAGCTAAAATTTCTACCGGTGTTTTGGCAGTTTGGTAGAATATGCCTTAAAAATGACAGACTTAGCGCGGGGCCTATGAAAGTGCGAGCCCACTGCGGCCCTGCATAGAAATATAGGCTGTGTATTGCGACCCCCCCTCCGAGGGTGGCGCCAGGGGCATCGCGCCCCTTCCCCCTCACTACGCTTCTGAATCGAGGACAGAGTTATGAGGACTAAGAATTATGAAAAGAATATCCTTAAACTCGATGTTGTTGACAAATGCCAAAAGTACGAAAACACGGATGATATATAATGGCACGATGTTAAGCTTTATCAATAAAGTTAATAGTTTACACATATAATTAACGCGGGACCTATGAAAGTGAGGGGCCCTCTGCGGCCGCATAGGTTTCGGTGGCTAAGGCCGGCTTTGCCTCTCAGACACATTTGAAGCCTTATTTATTATCCAAACTGCAAACTTAGGCTGCCACATCAGCAAAAATATTTCTCATTGGACATGTTAAAGGGACTACAAAGAAATTTGTTTCTCTCCAACGACGTGCCAGAGAATGAATATTAGTTAGTTTAAAAATAAATAAATAATAATACAAAAATGCAAATGAAAATTGTAATAAAACGAAACATCTTTATACAACAATATTGATTTTATTTTTCTAAGTTACTTCCCCTGCTATTCGGTGTCGCTGCAGCGAATCTTGCATTTGACGTCAAAAGGTGTTTATCATAAACTACGGCAGAAAGTGGTACAACTAAAAAAAAATAGTCTATCATGGAACTTCCCCTAAAATGTGTCTGCTTTTAATTTTGTTCGTGGAGCTATCATACTTAAGTGAGTAATCTATACTTTTACTATGTAACACTATGTTACAGCTACAGTATGTAGATCTTTAACTTTAGTCTTTACATATATAAAATATATATTATTATATTCAATATTCATATATCATATTGGTAATAATTACATTTACTAGATTTACTAATCATTTTAATTTTAGACTAATTTTAAAATTTAGTAAAATAATAAATTTAGATTAGTATTTACATAATCTAGATCTAGATGTCTATATTTTAAATATGTACTATGTATGACTAGATTCTAGATCTATAAGTATAACTACTTAAGACTACTAGACTCTAGATCTATACTATAAATTGAGTATAAAAACAAAGACGTCTATATTCACTATATTGATTATAATTAATATTCATCATTTTACGGTCATGATTATTCATGATATAAAAATATATAATATTTATTATATTATATAATATATATTTAATAATAATGCCAATTAATTAATTATGAAATATTAAATAATAATTATGATCATATTCATTACATATACTGACTATCTCATAAACTCATATTATATCATATAAAATATAATGATAATCTAGTTCTAGTATGATAAGTATCTAGATTTAGTCAATTTAGATCTATAAGTCTATAGTCTATATCAAATTAATATTTAGACTCTTAACTCTAATTCTAATATTAATTATTAGAATCATATACACATCGTAGATCTAGATCTAGAGACTAAGCTTTTTATTAAAGTAATATCAAATATCACTAAAAGACTCTATCAGTTAGAGTCTATATCTAGATTTTCTAGATCTATATAGTCTCAGTATATTAGCATATATATATGTATAAATATCATTCTTATTTATAACTATTATATTTTAACTAGATCTAGTTACTAGATATGACTGTTACACTACTAAAGTGTGAGTAGACTTATTAGAGTCTCACTAGAGTCTATTATATTATATACTGATCAGTCATACTTTATAGACTAGAGTCTAGTCTAGAGTATCAGGTGACCGAGCCTTGCTGGGTTGAATAATTTCTTAACTCTTTCTCTCCTGATCGACGATGCCGACGTTGATTTGACTTCCATTAAACTAAATTGATTTTTGGATTTATAAACTTTAATTTGTGTTGTGTAAAAAGAGCAAGCATTCTTCTATAATTATAATTCAATACCAAATATAACATATTTCTGATAATGTACAAAAAAGTTATTGAAGTTTAATCACGAAAGGATAGTGAAATACAATTGAGCAAAACAAATAATACTATCGGAATGAGAAAAATAATTACGGAGAGAAAGAGTTAAGGAAGTATATATACCCAAAGACATTTTGGAAATATTTTTGTAATTAAGAAAATGAAAGATTGGGTAAAGATTAATCTGAAGAGTTGCTTTTGTGTTCTGTTTGTTCTAATTGTAAATGTTTTGGTATGGGACAGTAGACTTTGAACATTGAAAACATTGTAATAATTCACAAGCAAAATAAAATATTACCCTGCATAATAGCTAAATAGGACTATGTTAATTATTCTAAGTTATCTAAACTGGGAATAGTTAGTCATTTGCTTTGATTTTGAAAAGAAAACTTGACCTATTCTATCAGATTTATAGATATCATAGATATGACATCTATTTGTTAAACAGGTCACAATAAATTTTAGCAAGGGGTCAAACTAAATACGTATTGACTCTATGAAGTACATAAAGGTGAAGGGCTTCGAGTCACCAATTATTACATTTTAAAACCATCAAACATAAGCATATCCATTACTTATGTTTAAACTTATAGATTTGATCATAGCGAAGACTATAAGAATGACAGTTGCACTATAAAAAGAGTACTCACTATTAAAGTATTACAAGCATTACAATGCATTTTATGAATATTCATAGTTTTTTATTTTGTACTTTAATGATGCACACTTTTTTACAAACACTTAATAAGATGGATTTATTATGGATCTATGTAATAAAAAAAAATTAAATTTGCTGATTTATGAATAGTTATTATGTTTTAAGTGCTTTTTAAATTGTTTACTAAACATTTTAATTGCGGAGAGCCGAATAGGTAGCTTTTACTTTAATGACAAGGATAATAGAACCTAAAAAAACGTGTTCATGTTTGCTAAGAAGTATTTTAGTGTACTGCTGTAATCCTAATGTCATAAGTGATGTCAAGTTTTTTCCCTTTGGTGTCATATGGAAAATTTTCATTCGTAAAACATTTTATCCAAAATTAACTTTTCGATAATGAAACATTTTCAAACATATTATATAACAGTTGACCTCGAGTTTTCCCCTTGTGGCCAATGAGTTGAGAATTTTTTCTCATTTACGTACATATACCTTGAAATTTTAAAGAAAATCATTTGAGTCCTTTTTTGAAATAAAATTTATATTTTATATATTTTATATATATATATATATATATATAAAATGTATATATTATTAAATCAAGAGCTTATATAACTAAGAAGAGTTTTATTCTTCAACCGCTCAATGTAACTATCACAAAAACAAATCGTTGGCTGGCTACTTTACTTTATTTTGTTAAATTTTGTTTTAATAAGTTATCACAATATAATTCAGAGTGGTTGAATTGTTGGACATCAATAATGTTTTTACGAATAAATACTTTTTTTTCTCACTAAAACATTTTTTTTCCAGGGCAATGCAATTAAAAATCATTTTGCAAGATGCACAAGTCCAAATGATCAAGTCAAGAAATTGTTTAGGATTTAAAATGAGTGCCTTTTCTTCAGGTCATGGATGATTGCAAAGTTGGAAATAAATACATTTAGGGAAGCCTGAGAAGCGATTACTTTTTGTTCCAGCATTATATATGACTTTTTATTTTGTCAAGTGCCTTCTTTAACTAATTTGCAACTTTAAAAAAATGGCTGACACCGGGAAATATTTTTGTCCACGTTTGTTGGACTATTTGGTGATAGCTGGTTGTCGCTTTCCTAATGGTAATAACCAGATGTCTCAAACTCCAGAACTACTCAGGCGCTACCCACTTGAAGACCATAAGGACTTCCCTCTTCCTAATGATGTTATATTCTTCTGTCAACCTGAGGGATGCATCAGTGTTGGACCCAAGAGAATGAGCCTTCGAGAAACTACATCATTTGTATTTACCTTGACAGAGAAGGATTCTGGTTTAGTTCGTTACGGTATATGCATTAACTTTTATAGACCTTTTGAAAAACGAGCCCACAGTTCAGAAGGATGGCAGAAGGTTGATAAATCAAGCACTGGTTCTAACCATTCTGTTGAAACTTTAAGTTCTTCTGAGTGTGACCGACCCCGGTCTAAATCTAGACGAAAGTCTCGTATCCGTAATAATACATTGACGTCTTTGTGCATTGTAAGTCATCATCCATTTTTCTCCACATTTCGTGAGTGCCTCTTCATTCTTAGGAGACTAATAGAAGCTTGTCATGACCGCAGTTGTGTGCGAAGAGTTGGCGGATCTAAAGCAACAGCAAGGTGAGGGACAGTCTTTTAAAGTTATATCTATAAATGGAAAAATGTTTACTTTGTTGTTCTAGCCACCTCTGATCTCATTTCATCAGAGAGAAAGGTGACTTTGTGGCTCTACTCACTTTTTCCATCATTTTTATGGTCTTGAAAAAAAGTTTTTAGATTTTACTAAACAATCGTACATGCCAGTATACACATCACTAATTAAATAGGTTTGGTTAATAAAATAAAAAAGTTTTATTCTTTCCTTGAATAGGGACACAGTGTGGGGAGTTTTGACTGGTCAAACAAGTGACAATATTTCCTCACTGGTCATGCATGAAGTCAGAGAGATAGAAACTTGGATACTTCGACTTTTAAGTGCTCCTGTTCCTGTGCCAGGAAAAACAAGAGTTGAAGTAAGTCAATGTGATTGATAATAGTTATTATTATTTTATTTTAAATAGAATATAAAAGCAATTTTTTTGTGCTTACTGCAAACTCAAATCTATTTTTTCTCAAGGTTTAATTTCTTATTTTTCTAGTCATATTAATATTTACAATACATTGCTTTTCTCCCCTATTAAAAAGTACTAGATTTATAGCAATGAAAAGGGTCACACAAGCCAATTAAATGGGTAATTAATACTATCACACAAGTTCTAATTTACATAATTATCTATTCAATATCAATGTTGTTGTTTGTTTTTTTTTGCTATAACCTGTTAATTGACATTAAAATGAATCACAAATATATAAATATTGATAAATAAATATCTTAAGTTCAATTTGTAAGGCAAAAGGTTGTCATTTAGTGGTACCTAAAAGGTGAACAGAGGCAGCTAACCTTTACATCATCTTCCTCATAGATCTTAAGGTGTACTTTACTTTTTTTTTAACTTAAAAGGTGAACAGCCGCTGTTACTTTTGTGTTGTCTTGTTTGTAACATTTAGATTTTAAAAATCAATTGCTCTAGAAAATCCAACATCACCATAATTTATAGCATTTTCTACTTAAAACATGCAAAGGTTACTTTTCATCTTCTAAAAACAAACCCTTTTGTTGTTTAAAAATATTTTTTTTCTTCATAAAAAAATACACCATTTTTATATTTATATTTTATGTAATAGTAATTATAGTAGAGTGGGGGAATGGTGTCAGAGCGCTTAAGGCTTGAGGGGTCTCAGATTTATATCTGTGAAGACTGGGAATTTTGAATTTTTTGGGGATTTTTTAAGGAAGCCTCTGAGTCTACCCAACTCTGATGGGTACCTGACATTAATTAGTTGTCGGCATGGGCGCCCGCAAGGGGGTGCGCTTGCACCCCCCCTGGATTCTGAGTAGCCAAACTCTAGCCACTTTTTGCACCATCAGATCAATTAAAATCTAAGTAGCAACTGAACAAGTTGTGCTTCCACTGGTGACTGAAGTACAGTTGTAGTAGACTAGTCTAGGCTTATCAGGAATTGATGACTGACCATTTACGTGCAACCCTTTGAATTCTGTGTAGCCAAATTTTAGCCAATTTTCTACACCTTCAAATCAACTAACTTCTGCTAGGAAGCAACTTAACATGAAGTGATTCCATTAAAATAAAGTTTGCATATAATTGTTATCATTATATTTAGTAAAGACCTAGAATATGATAAAAGTATTTTTTTGTGTCTTGGAGGAAAAATCCTTGCCAGCTGTCTTTTGATTTGATATATGTGAAAGTTTATTTGAACAAGGTTGAAGAGTGCAGTTATCTTGGTAAATTTATTTTCAAAGTTGCGGTCAGTGTTAGTGCTCTATAAAATAAAAAGCAGGTTAAGCACGTCCACCAGGTTGTGATATAAGCGATATATAAAAAAGTTCTACCCATACCACCCGAGTCAAAACGTTGATTAGTATCGACGGAGCACTGGCAGCAGCAAGAAATCAAACTATACCAGCAGCAACATGAATTAACTGCGTTTTCTTGGTATTTGGTTAATAAAATGCAGATATCTCAGGCACTGAACAGATGTGTTTGAGCGTTGGATTTGTTGATGGCGATTGTACTTGATAAGAATTCATTGGTCTTTGTCATTGTTGTTTAGAGAGCCTGTGTCCAACTTCATTGTCAGTGAATACATTATGTACATTTTTCACATGGACAAACTACTCTGCCAAGGCTATGATGGCTGCCCCGTGATGGGTAGCATTTAAACCTGTGTTCAGGCAAGGATTCATGAAAAATATACTAAAGCAGACATTGTCCACAGACTTAAATTTGTTATTATTGACCTGAAAGCCATTTCAGATATACGTAATGCTGTTGGTGTCATCCAGAAGATTATCTATTTCTTCCATAACAGTCCCAAGATTTAACGTTGATGCTAAATTGACCTTTTTTGTGTGAGACACAATGGACTGAAAAATACGCCCTTAAAGCCACAACTTTGAGAAGATCTTTGACTGTTTGGCGTATTTTAAAATAAGGGCTGTAAGTGAAACCTGACAAACTGCATATGTGTAATCTGTGACTGCTTCTCATGTGTTTCTGATTTGTTTCTTAATTGTTGATTATTAATCTTTTCATGAACCAGTTTCCGTGATGTTGCAGCTTGTCCATCTTAGAATAAGTGGCCGCTTAACAGCAAAGCAGCAGTCACATTAATGACATAAATACCAACTTGGCAGTGTTGAGGAACACTTCAAAGATGGCATTTTGAGGAGGGTGAGACTGCTGGCAGGCAAAAGGAGTATTGAGTTGGTGCTACCGAGAATTTGTAGTTGATAGACACACTGAGAAAAAAACATATGTTTGGATTTTAGAAGTTATTACAAAACACGCTTTACATTACTATTTAACTTTGTTAGTTAGTTTCTTCATTAACATTTCACTTTTTAAGCAATAATAATGCTCAGTTCAACTTGTTTTGTCTACATCCTAAAATGATGCAAAAGCTGCATCATTATGAAGAATATCAGCACTGCAGATAAGCATTCATCGCTGGCTTGTCAATCGCGACGAGAAGCAAGTCAGTAGTAAAGTTATTGGCAGTTTTGACAGCGTTTGCATTTTTTGCATTTCATCAACGGATGCATGAGCATGAGCCGCATAGATAAACTTACCAAAGTGTACAGTAAATAGTTTGTTCACATGTTTTTTATTTATTTTTATTTTTTTTTTTAATTTCATGAAACAAGTATTAACAGTGAACTTAATATCACATAGGTATGGGGGGTGGCAAGGGGGCATCAGTTCTCTTCTTTAATATTCTTTGTAATAAAAGTTGCAAAAAAATCCTGCAGGCGCCCATGGCTGTTGGCCATAGAAATTAATGACTATTCATCATTTGCTCTATAGATCACAAGTTCTTAATGGAGTACTTTACTTTAAAAAAAAAATTAATAGTAATACTAAGATATCACAACCAGCCTAGCTTATGTCCTGGAAAGACACTGTGCTATTCAGAGTGGTGCCTCAAAACTTCCTTGCAGGTCCAGTGATAGTGCATAAGATAAATTTCCTTCTCAGCTCTGTGAGCTTAAGATACTAATAAAAATTATGTGCAATATTTCTTGTAATTCTCTACAGTGGTGACAAGGAGATTCGTATGTTGTTTTGAACTGGGCAAAACATGCACCAATGGGGCAATGCCCCATTCTGAATTGCACTTATGTGGAACTTCACCTGTTTAGCCTCCACAATAAGTAGCACATATGCTGGTAGATGTTAGTGCAAGAGCATGTGTTCTTTATATTTTATAGGGGAGCTAGCTGTGGGCAAGCTTTTATCATTGTTGTTCCTGTGCAGTTGTGATGAATGTATTGGTTGGTTTCTGCTCCAGTTGTGCTTATCATTTTGATCATGGTTGTGTTCAACCTGTGTTCAGTGTTCAATTGTGTTGTGACACTGCCAGGTGCAGAATGTTTGATTTAAATCCTCATTATGTACACTAAATGTACATATTGCATTATTTTCCTTATGTTGATGCCAACATCATTTCATTTCTTTAGTAAATATCCATTTTGAATTAACTACTTCAAATTTGCACAAGAATGTCAGTCAGTCCATGTGTTTTGTTTTCCTTTGTTACCTTTTGATTTATTCGAATCTCAAACCCAAGGCTTAAACCTTGTTGACACAGTAGGTACTGTCAAACTAATGTCATATTTTTGGGATGGTTTGTTTGCATTTTTTTCATTGACTTGTCCTTAATTCTTTTTTTCTTTGTTGAATCCTGTTGTTATTAGTTGAAATATGTTTCTCTTCTGTATTACTCTTGGTCACTTGTACAAGATGGTGTATTTATAATGTAGATGGATGTAATGTGTATCTCTTCTGCCCAGCCATGTTTCGATCTGGTCTCACATTCAGGTGTTGGGTTTCCTGCAGTCTCCCCACTGTGTGATTAATGACAGCCTTGACACTTCATTACTTCCATTGTCTTTATGTCTGGTTCCATCTCCCCCCTCTTGAACCTCTTTGTATCAAAACCTTTTGATTTATTCCAATCTCCCAGCCTTCAACACTATTGACCCACTTTTTTTTTTTTTTTATCCCTTTTTTATCATTTCCCTTTGACCATTAGCGACCATTATTGTATTAAGTAGACATTAGGTCAAGTTAGTGTGGCATCCACATTCTCTGTCGCTCTCTAGTTACACATGAGATAAAAGGGCTTCTCCCTTCCCCCAAGGCAAAGAATATGGAGTATTTCCTTCTTCTTGACAGCATCTTGAGGGTCAAATCAGATGACCCATCTCACAAGTATGTTGGATTTTTAAAAATGGGATACACGCTCAGTGACCTTAACAATTAGTTTACTGAAATGGGGGGGGGGGAGGAAAGAGTCGCTATTTATTATGATGCTTAAACACAGATTTTCATGTTTTAAAATGCTTTCGTCATTCAGCCTAAAACATTTGTGAGTTGGCAGCACTATTTTTATCATGTGTCTATATTTAGGTATATTTGACACCGCAGAAGGTGCGGAGTTTGTTAGTGTTCTAGTTGGGAAAGCAATGCTCCTATAGAATAGAGGAACCCACTTCAAATAGTAGAAATTCATGTGTCACATTTTTGTAGATAGTTCAAGGTCGTTCACAAAATGTAGTACAGTTTGGCTATACCCAAATTACGTCACATAAAAAGGAAACAATGCTAGACAGACCTTGATACAAAATTAGTTCAAGGTTACAGTCGAAAAAATATAATTTACTCTAGCTCAAGGAAAAAAGGACAGAAGAAAAATAAAATAAAAACCAAGTTGAAGGTTATTGGGGTGTCTTGATGTGACGCAATGATTCTAGATCTAGAAGATTCGTTGAAAAAGGTATAAAAAGACGAGTCGAGCTTAGTTAAGAGATGAGCTGGCGTTATTTTGTTAGAAAGTTGGATCTAGATGTCGCTAGTATAAAGTAAAATGTTTATAGATCATTATTATTATATCCATGAGTTGTATGTATATTCTTTCATTTTTGAGTTTCAAAGTATTAAACCCTAGAATAGTAAACCAGCACTGTTTCACTTCAATTGTTTGTTAAAGTAGTTTTGAACTTATGATTACAGCACTTTTAATCGCTTTTAAAAAAAAAAACAACATTTTATTGAGTTCGCACACGAAAACTAGAAGTTGAATAGCCTAGACCTGGATCAGTTATTTGAATAATTAAACAAAATATATGCAATACTAATTCAACTTGTATAAACGTATCATAGTCTCACATCAAGGTTTTCCCCGTTGAGAGTTGTCTTCTCATCGTCAGTCTGCTGCCCTTGGGAGCGCTCCGAAAGCCATTAGCCTGAAAAATTGATTCTAACTTTCGAGAAATTCAGGTACCGCGAAACTATATCATTCAAACCTTTTGTTGTTCAGTTATTCGAATATTTGTTTTTGTATTTTAAGAGGAAAAAAAAAAGATATCCATAGATTAAGGAGACAGCTGTAGAATAGCTCAAGTTCAAGACCTCGATTTAGCGTTTTGTGGCTCACTTGCCTATTTGCTAAAGTTTTGGAAGTCTCAAGTTCTTGACTTGTATTGTCAGCACACAATGAGTTAAATGTTGGGTAATGTGTGTCAGCACACAATGAGTTAAATGTTGAGTAATGTGTGTCAGCACACAATGAATTAAATGTTGGGTAATGTGTGTCAGCACACAATGAGTTAAATGTTGAGTAATGTGTGTCAGCACACAATGAGTTAAATGTTGGGTAATGTCGTGTGTCAGCACACAATGGATTAAATGTTGGGTAATGTGTGTCAGCACACAATGAATTAAATGTTGGGTAATGTGTGTCAGCACACAATGAGTTAAATGTTGAGTAATGTGTGTCAGCACACAATGAATTAAATGTTGGGTAATGTGTGTCAGCACACAATGAGTTAAATGTTGAGTAATGTCGTGTGTCAGCACACAATGAATTAAATGTTGGGTAATGTGTGTCAGCACACAATGAGTTAAATGTTGGGTAATGTCACATTGAATGAACTGTTGTATTCTTATGTGAACAAATAATCAGACTTGGAATGTAACCAATGTCTTCTTAGTGAACAGCACTGGCACACGGCCTGCACAATCTCTGAAGTATTTAGGTGATATTTTCTCTTTCGTAGGACCCAACACACTGCCAGAGTCAACGCAATAGTCTAGTAGTGTGAATGCTTATCTACATTTGAGAATGTTTCTTACTTATCGCTGCTCCCTGTTCTAACTACCATAATTAGCCTTATTATCTCATCATTTCATTGGAGTGGGTCTAATAAAGTTTGTAGCCACGGCTCTCTTGATAATTAATTACATTTTGGCAAGTTATGCTCTGGTTTGGTCATTTGTTGGTCTCACTAGCGTAAACACTGTCCCGGTACTTTTCATCTGTTTATTACTACATGCTTGGACAGTTTCTACAGCCTCATTTATTATGACTAAGAAGGGCAAGTTACCTTTTCTTGTAGGTAAAAAAGTCTCAAGCGCTGGGAACCGCTGCTTATACCGTTTCTAACGCGTATCATTTAGTCTGCTTGATGTACGTACGTTGGCTCCAGTGTTTTGATGCAGTCTGAATACAATTTATGTCAAGGTTCAGTGCTAGATCTGATACTGTAGTCACTTGCTCGGGTTTTATAAACCTAAATAGAGATCAGTAGTTGCAGATATCAAAAGTACAAAACGTTCAGGGTATAAGGTTTTGTTCTTCCATTTCTTTCAGTAACAAGGAACTGAACAACTTCAAATGCATGCAAGCTATTTCCTGCTCAGCTTAGAGGCTTGGAAAATATCGTTTCATGTGTGAGGCTTGAACACATGAATAAAAGCATTCATTGATAGTGCGATTGTAAAAAAAACTCTGTTGTTCCCTCTTCTGTTTTAATGCAGCAACTAGACTGACTGTAAAGGTGTCGTAGGATCTGGACGAATTTTTCTGAGGTACCGTATTCTCTAACTATTTTCCATGGTGATTCTCGGTGGACACTATCAAACGCTTTTTTGAAGTCCACGAAACTGATCGTTAGCCGTTGTTGGTACTCAAGATTTTGTTCTATGATATTTCGTAGAACGAAAATCTGCTCTGTACATGATCTGCCTCTTCGGAAACCTGCTTGTTCTTCTCTGAGCCTTTCATCTACAGACTTACAATCGAGACAGGTGTGAGACAGGGGTGCATCTTATCTCCCTTCCTTTTCCTCCTATCCATCGACTACATAATGAGGAGAGCAATGAACCAGACTGCCTTTGGTATTCCATGGCATGAACAACTCCGATTGACGGACTTGGACTTATGATGTTGCACTACTCGGGGCTACAAATAAATGCATTCAAGAAATGACGGAGAGCCTAGACAGAGAGGCACCCAAAATTGGCCTCCGCATAAACTTGGATAAGACTAAAATTATGCGAGTGGGATACAAGGCAAAGGGTGTCCCCGTCAGACTTGGCGAGTCAAAGCTTGAAGAGCTGGACAAGTTCACGTACCTTGGCAGCATCATAACAAATGATGGAGATGCTTAAATATGTCAGCAGTAGTTGACACACACATTAGGTCCCAGGCATCCCAGCAGATCAAAATATAGGGTCATCTTACAAAATAATGATCAGTCTGACTTTGTATTGTGGTGAACCTATGGGCTATTTCCCAGAGTAAGACTAACTCCTGTAATAACGTGCAGTTGAAAACATCAGCACCAGCAACCAAGAACTGACAGTTCTCTTATTCCACTACGATTGTGAACGTTGTCAGACTAGGGGAAACAAACGTTTAGGGTTCACTCAAGCAAACAGAGATCCTCAGCACCGGGGATTCCACTAATTGATGGGCAAGCAAACAGAGATCCTCAGCACCGGGGATTCCACTAAGTGATGGGCAAGCAAACAGAGATCCTCAGCACCGGGGATTCCACTAATTGATGGGCAAGCAAACAGTGATCCTCAGCACCGGGGATTCCACTAATTGACCACGGAAGACCAGAGTGCAAAGCAAGAGCTCGTATTTCACGTTGTCCATAGACTAGCCATTAGTAGGGATTGTTACCTTCTTGCTGGTGATTACCTCCCATTGCTAAGAATTAGTGCTTGGAAAAGACTGGCATTACCGTTATGTGGTGTATGGATTTATTCCCTCATTTCTAAACTAACCTATCTTTCGTATTCTGATGATAGAGATCAGGTTGTCTTTCTTGAAATGACATCTCTCTCACATCACCCCCTCTTTTGGTCACACACACACACACACATATATTTCCCATTCTATGAATCAGCTAGACCCAGAGCTAGAGTAAGTTTCTATCCTTAAATCTATTCTTTAATCTGTCCATGCGTAAATATTTATATGAAGGATTACATAGGCAAGCGACTTGCTTATTTATATCGTAATGCTGCGTCCAACCTCATTAAAAAAACCTTACCTACTGAACATATTTATTGTATATAGGTCAGTTGCCTTTTCGCTTATTAAGCTAAAAAGACAAACTAGATTTGCTTTCTGATGGAAATGAAAAAAAAATGTTTGTGTTTTATGTCCACTGCATTGTACAGTGAAATGGCGAGAATTGACTCGAATTAAGAATGACTAGATATTGAATAGTTTGTTGTTTTTTTTCCTCGTCACTAGACATTAAATTATTTGTTCTTGTTTTGAGTAGAACAGGGCTACTTCATTAACTTAAACAGGGCTACTTCATTAACTTAAACAGGGCTACTTCATTAACTTGAACAGGGCTACTTCATTAACTTGAACAGGGCTACTTCATTAACTTGAACAGGGCTACTTCAATAACTTGAACAGGGCTACTTCATTAACTTGAACAGGGCTACTTCATTAACTTGAACAGGGCTACTTCATAAACTTTTTATTTAAGGTAACTAGGAAACTAGTTTGACGTTGATAGTATCCGCGCATTGTTCAAGTCTACTTCTATGTGTGCCTTTGTTTCCAGCTTCTCTATTAAGTGGGAACTTCAGACTGGAACCAAGAAGAGCATGTCCAACAGGCATTGGCCTAAATAGGTAAACTCTCAGGCTTTTACTGAGTTGTTGATTGCAAGACCAGTTTTCACCATCAGTCCAATCCTTTCAATCTCAAACCTTTAAACCACAACAAAAGGCTAAAACAGAAGTTTGGGACCAACTCTTTTGAGAGCGCTATTTGCATGGATGATGAGCTACTGTGAACAGTCATTTGGTCTAAGGACTAGGTCTACCTAATAGAGCAGTGTTGTTGTTGTGTTCTTTTTTTTAGATTGACTGTCATGTTTGATCTAAGTTTACTTTTTTTTTGGTCTTTCTTTGTGACCACCTGGTGTCTGGTATCCCTGCACTATAATATTGTACGCCATAGTTTCTCAAACATTTAACGTTGGCGCCCTACTAAATGAGGAAACCCCGTGTATATATAGTTATATACATATTTTTTTCTGTTGCTAACTAATATAGTCCTTTTGTTGATTAACCGAGACATTCGAAGCGAAGTGATGTTGAAACTAAAAAATTGCACTGAAACGGTATTTTGTCGCCAACACTAAGGAAGTAGCCTTAATCTTTGTTGTCCTTTTTTTGTGTTTGTAAAGGGGTACTTAAATTTAGGACATTTCAATGTTCTCTCCGTCCATTACCATCGATTACATAATGTACTATATAGTGGCCTATTATGTACTATATAGTGATCTCTCATGTACTATATAGTGGCCTGTCAATTACCATATAGTGGTCTGTACAAGCATGTGTGATGTTGTTCGTGTGGGTCAACAGTTATTGTTCATCAGCTAGCGCCCAGCAAACCGGCAATGAAACGTTCATACACAAATTGACCAAAAGTCGCAACAGGTCTCTCATTGAAATGAGTAGTTGGATTAGTTCCCTTGGTTTCCGTTACACCGGACAAGGTCGACACATCAGCAATACATGCGCACACATTCGTATTTAGAAGCACGCTAGTATCACACCCACACGGGGCGTTGTAAAATGCCATATTGATTTCATTGAAAAAACTCTGATGAACAGGTCACTGAGTGACAAGGGCAAATGATCCGTAGGTGTCGAGCCTGAAAGGGGGGGGGGAGGCTGTTGCGCAATCATTCGCTCAGCCTTTTTTTTTTTTTTCAAACAGCCTTTTTTTTCCCCAAACTCTACAACCGATCTCTGCAACCAATCCCACAGTATGAATAATAGTTTGTTGTGTTTCACGTTTCTGACGTGTAGCTTCCTAATGTTCCTTGGGCCGAGTGTACCGAGGTCAGTAGTGACGCACAGAGTCATGGTCTTAGCTACATACAGAGACACATTGCTTGTTGATAGAATGTGGATGGGTGAGCATGGCTTTAAACATATTGCTGGGTTGGTAAGATGTCCCCCCTCCCCCCGCCAAACTCATAAATCTGTTGATTAACTTGGTTACGCCTCCTCGCATTACATGACACCGTGATCCTCCATCCCTGACAAACACGCACACGCAATCTCAACAGGGTCACATTCACTATTTTACTCACTAGAGCTCACCGTAGGGGGCTGTCAACACACACATGCATACACCTACACATATACGATCCAGTAATGACTTGATATCACCTTTTTCTAAAGTACGTTTGATAGCGATGCACATCATAGGCAGAGTTAAAGTTGTTGCAGAATTTAAAACTGACCTTTCACATTTTTGGTTTACATTGAACATTATTGATTGCATTCAACACACTAAGACACTCAAGTATGGATTGATTTCAAAGATGTGTTTAGTCCACTGAGTATTCCAGTATCATTCATCAGTGTGAGGTCTTTTCACTAATGTTCTCCTCTCACGCCAATAATACCCCCCCCCCCACACACACTTTGAATACAATGTATGTGGGCAGTGAGTTTCCATCTAGCAAGACATTGTCTCTTTCTCTTGTTCCTCACTCTACTACATTATTTAATACAATGTATGTGGGCAGTGAGTTTCCATCTAGCAAGACATTGTCCCTTTCTCTTGTTCCTCACTCTACTACATTATTTAATACAATGTATGTGGGCAGTGAGTTTCCATCTAGCAAGACATTGTCTCTTTCTCTTGTTCCTCACTCTACTACATTATTTAATACAATGTATGTGGGCAGTGAGTTTCCATCTAGCAAGACATTGTCCCTTTCTCTTGTTCCTCACTCTACTACATTATTTAATACAATGTATGTGGGCAGTGAGTTTCCATCTAGCAAGACATTGTCCCTTTCTCTTGTTCCTCACTCTACTACATTATTTAATACAATGTATGTGGGCAGTGAGTTTCCATCTCGCAAGACATTGTCTCTTTCTCTTGTTCCTCACTCTACTACATTATTTAATACAATGTATGTGGGCAGTGAGTTTCCATCTAGCAAGACATTGTCCCTTTCTCTTGTTCCTCACTCTACTACATTATTTAATACAATGTATGTGGGCAGTGAGTTTCCATCTAGCTAGACATTGTCCCTTTCTCTTGTTCCTCACTCTACTACATTATTTAATACAATGTATGTGGGCAGTGAGTTTCCATCTCGCAAGACATTGTCCCTTTCTCTTGTTCCTCACTCTACTACATTATTTAATACAATGTATGTGGGCAGTGAGTTTCCATCTAGCAAGACATTGTCCCTTTCTCTTGTTCCTCACTCTACTACATTATTTAATACAATGTATGTGGGCAGTGAGTTTCCATCTAGCAAGACATTGTCCCTTTCTCTTGTTCCTCACTCTACTACATTATTGACTTTCTTAAAAATCACTTGCATTATTAGCTCCCCTTAGCATGTCCAGTTGGCTAGCCCACTTTGTTGAATACAACACTTGTTACTGACAGGCTTATTGTCAAATGTGTGATGACCTCCAAATCTGATCTATCATGACCACTAAATAACACACTAAAGTGCTGTAGAGAAACCTGAAAACCTTAACTTTGATTTGTGGTGATCACCCCTTTTTTTTTTGTCTTTTTTTTTTTCAACAAAAAAAAAAAAAAAAGATTGAAACAAAAAAAACATAAGTTATTCACATCAGCTATTCAAATTGGCTATTGGCATCCAAATTGTTGTTTTTTATTACACTGTCCACATTCTATGCAAATGCATGACATCATTTTTAGCAAAAAAGAAATATTTTTTTTAACCATAAGAGACTAACAAGTATCAGTAGTATACATTGGAGCTATTGTCTTAGATGAAATGACCAAATCTAAACTACTAGCCCGAATGGCTTAGTCCACAACAGCACTTGCAAAACTCAAAACAATAGGGAAAGACAAAGACATAGCCCTCTACACTAGAATCAGACTGATGTAACTGATACCTAAAATCTGTCTTAGTCATCTTTGTTGAGTCACATTTAGTCTTTTTCAATTTCGGCAGATGACTATTCACTGCACTTTATTGGAATTAAGTGACTGTAGTTTGCTTCAGATTTTATGTCAAAAAGGGAATTTTTGTTGTCAAAATCATTTTTTGGTTGGGTTTAAAGTAAAAAATTATTTTTTTTTTTTAATTCAAATTAGCTATGGTCATAGAATTTGGTGACTGTAGTTTGCTTTAGAATAAAATTGAAGAGAGGAGGTATCAACCTCAAAACGCTCTGTATGGGGGTATTTAAACTCAACACCCCCTTGGCTTGGCTATGATCATAGAATTTTGAGTGTGTAATTTTCTTTTTTTATATTCAAGAGGTATTTTTTTAGCTTCAAACCCCTTTTGGCTACGCTCTTAGAATCTGGTGACAAAGGTATGGATAGTCTTATATTGAAGAGGGGGTTTTATTGTAAATTTCGGAGGGGGGTTTAAAATCAAATTCTCCCTTAGCTATGCTCTTGGAATTTGGAGATTTTCATTTTAATTTTTTTTTTTAATTTTGTTTTATAGAAGTGGGGGATTTGACTGCAAGACTCCCTGGTAGTGAGTAGGGAAGAGATGGTTTAGTTTTAAAATCTCACCTAAAATAATATAGAGTCAAAGCCAAAAATCAGTCACTAAATTCCGATCCCCCCTCCCCCCTTGCTACGCCCTTGTTACAAGGTCTTCAGGGTTCACAAAGACATTTCTTCAGGGAAAAGTACCAGGAAAAGAAGAAGAGGCAGACAGAGAAAGCAATGGAAATACAACATAAAAGATTGGACTGGCCTGCCATTGAAAGAGGTTCTATCCAAGGCAAAAGACAGAGAGGAATCGAGAAAGATGGTCAACAGATCTTGTGTGATGCCCCAACAGACTAGGGGATAGATGAGGATGAATGATCCACCTTTTGGCTGCTTTATAGACATACATGAACACTTATACGCAAACACATTTAAATGTCTTGAATTATTTTCAAATCATTTCTTTAGTGGTAATGTTACATGTGAATATTTACAGAACTGTCTGGTGTTGGACACGATTTTGATGGATGAAGTACAAATTTAGTTTCATACACAATATTACCCAATTGTACAAGAATATATTCTATTTGTCATTGTTAGGTTTCTATTAGCACTGGAACAAGATTGATTAGCTACTGGTGTTGTGAGGGGAAAGAATCCACTGTGGTCTTTGTGTTAGGGAACTTGGACAAGCTTAGACCTTATTGATTCTAGGAGTTAAAAATAGTGTTGTTGTTTTTTTGCCAGGTTGTTCTCTCTTTTCCTCTTCTTTTTTTCTTTAGTTTCTTTTTTTTTTCTGTCTTTGAAAGATCCCAGAAACTAGGATTCGTCATTGCTTTATGGAGTTTCAGCTAAGCTCAATTATCTCTGTGAGATTCACACACACAATTGTGTGTATCATTACTTAGGAATGCCCTGTTTATACAAGTTAAAAATATAGCCTAGAGATTTATTCTTCTTTAGAAACAAATTTTAATCTTGTATTGTTGAAAGTACACAACATTTCAAAACAACATTTCAAAACTTAAGTGTTGTCATTTTAGTCTAGCTACAAGAAAAACTGATGATGCCTTTGTTAAGTAATCTCATCTAGAATTTCTTTGAAATACAATGAATTGGATATCTCTTTTTCTAATTTCAGAAACAACATTTTGAATGTTGTTGACAGCAAAAGTACACAAATATAGGAGAGTTAATGTTTATATTATACTTTGAATGAAAGTGAATTGAAAAATTTTGGTTTGAATGAGGAAGGGGTGAGGTTTGATGGGGTTAGGGCAAAGGGAGCATACTGCTGCTTTAATTAGGAAGGCAACAAACTTGGATAGAGTCTTGCTATGTGTCTTCATTATTTACCCAATAAGAAAAAAAAAAAAGAAACTAAAAAGATCTACTTAATAACAGTTAAGATTCCAGCCAAAGTAAATAATTTGTGTAGAAACTGATATTTATTTAACACACCAATATAACATTTTTATTGTAAGAACATTCACTGTATTGCCTTTGATAGCTTTTCAATAAATCATGAGACAAGGTGTTGCATTGTGTTTGTTTATCTGTGTATATCTTCAGTTGTGAGGATAGATTCAGAAAGTTTTTTTGTCATCACATGAACACAACAACATTTTGAAAGCACAGACATTATCTGTGAATAGAAATTCTAAAAACTTTAGTTGAATAAATCCAACACGAAAAATTTTGTTTGAATCAAAATATAAAATTCACAGGCAATAGTTTTAATCAAGCCAAACAAGTAGTATTAAATAACAGACTGAATGAAGCAAACCTTGTCAGTATGCTTTTGCATTCTTCATATATTATTTTGGCTAGTCTGGTCTATCCTTAATAGTCCTAAATAGCCCTGGACATGGGATGTGACATAACAACCTTGTTTTCCTTCTAAGCACTGCCAGAAAGTGCTAGTAAATTTATTTTTGTAAAGAAAGTTCAAGGCTAGGCCACCCGCACAAGGAATAATGAACTAAGTAGGTTCACATTTAGACATTAAATGAAAGCACTTGGTAAGTCACACTCAGACAATACTGAGGCAGTCAAGGGATGAGAGGGAGTGCAGTAGAGAAGAACTATTGGGGTGGTAATAATTTGAAACCTGACATAGATGAGAACTAAATATGGTAAATGTGTTATGCTAATACTGTCAACCTTTTTCTAAGTTTTGAACAGTAATGGCTGCCTCTTTTACCACAAATTAGCTTGTATCTTTTAAAACTATTTTTACTGACATTTCTCCAACTGTTAATTTACCTATCAATATATCTAGATAAAACAGGATGTTGGTCTTATTATGGAGATGTGGATTCAAATGCATAACTTGACTGGCTAGTGCGATGATTCAAATAGCCAAGCAAAGTGCTCAAAACAATAAAGAAATGTGTGGAAAAATAACACCCTTTTCCAGACTGGTTCTTTTACTAAGGGTTGACAGAGAGAGACTAAAAAGTAGAAAAAAACAACTTTTTAACAAAACATTAATTGAAATTATGAAAGTAAAGTAGAAAATATTGTCTTGAAATCTTGAACAGGAAATTAATTTGTCTAGAAAGGATTGTTATGGGTTTTCAGAGGAATAAAATGTAATGAATGATAAAAAAACAACAACACAATGCTTCTTACTTTTAACTTTAAATACGGTATGCTTTAAATAGTAGTTTTAGAAAGTAAGTGGACCGGATCCAGAGGAAAGTCCTGTCTGAAGACTCTACAATGGTAGCAACCAATGCAGCCTCTGGGTCTTGCCCACTTACTAAAAGTGGCCAAAGGCCACACTAATCACAGGGAATTTCATCATGTTCCTCTTCTGTAACTTAACTTGTGTTGGTACCAGAACATTTGTCAGTTCTTTCTGTAAAAAAAAAAAGACTTTCTCATGCTCTTGACCATATCTTTTATGGGTTCAAAGTTTGAACATACTTGTGTTTTCAGGTTCATGTGTTGCCTAGAGAGCTCCAGCCTCCACTGCTGTTTGCTCTGCCTGACAATACAAGATTTGGGCTGGTGGACTTCCCTTTGCACCTTCCCTTGGAGCTTCTAGGAGTGGATACTTGCCTCAAGGCTTTGACTGCCATCATGTTAGAGCATAAGGTAAAGTGTTCACCTTTCTTTCAAAACAAATAATCCTTGCTTTGTTTTAAATGTTTAAGTAAGCTGATTGATTGTAATTGATATGAAACATAATCTTTTTCTATTTAAAAAATCTTTAAGAGTGGAAAAGAAATTGTTTTCTAAATTTGTTTGGCTCAAAAATATGAACAAAGTAAATACAATGTATAAATATTTCAAGTCACAAGTCACAAAACTCATACATATATCTGGGTGTTGTTGTAGACATCAGTCTTTCATGGCTAGACCATTTTGAAAATCTTGCAGTGAAAGTCACACAGAGGCTATGTTTCTTGTACAAACTAAACAGTTGTAAAATACTAAAGAACATCTTGAATCATCTTCATCTTTATTTCTGTTGGATGGTGCAATGATTTCTTCTTAAAACTTGTGTTGTCTAATTTATAGACTTTATTTATCTTAAAAAACTAATATTTGGAGTTTAAGAAGAAACTATCATCATTTTATTTTGTTAATATACAAGAAACAATAACAATTATCATGGTGTTATATCAGAGAGACTATGGATATTATACATTTACCTAGTTTTCTTTTCAATTTGACACTTGAAGAACTGTTTGTTTTATTGACTGGTCTTAGCAAAGCCTTTGAGCTGGAAATTGTTCCAGCTGTAAACCTCACTACTGATACTTTTGTGCTGCAATGATTTATTGACTGTTTGCTTTGTGTTGTCATGAACAGGTGATACTACAGTCCAGAGACTACAATGCCTTGTCCATGTCTGTCATGGCCTTTGTGGCCATGCTGTACCCTCTGGAGTATATGTTCCCAGTTATCCCTCTCCTTCCCACCTGCATGGCCTCAGCAGAACAGGTAATTAGAGCCAGCAAGGCAAATAAAGAAGAAAAAAAGTCAATGTATTTACACATGTGATTTGATTAGGGATTGATTCCAATCTGATGGCTATTGATTTCTCACACAGTTGCTGTTAGCCCCAACGCCATACCTTATTGGTGTGCCTGCCAGTTTTTTTGGTTACAAGAAAGACTTCCCTCTCCCAGATGATATTTGGTTAGTGGATCTGGATGGAAATAAGGTATTGATTAATAAGTGTATAGCCCAACTCTTCTATAATAAAAGACAGGTTTTTAAAATTAGCTTTTGACAATCAACTTGTCACTGGCTGTGAAAGAGATCAAATAAAAAAAACATTATTTCAAGAGACCATTTAATTTCAATTGTCTGGCCATAGACAGTGAACTAAAGTTTTCTTTGTCAGTTTACTTCTTCTCTGGACAGAGAGAAAAGGGTGAGATAAGTCCCCTTCCATCCTGGGAGAGATCTCAAGCTTAATGAGTTCTTCTTGTTTTCTTAAAGATTTAACTGTCTGCCCCCCCCCCCCCCCCCCAAAGTACTGTCCACTACAGTCTGTTCACACATGTAATAGACATTTTGAACTGTAAACCTGACAAAAATGTCTAAACAAAATTCCCCAAAACATCAAAATCAGCATTTCAAAAAGTTCTAGTTCAACACCCATTATGCTCTCTAGCTCCTGTGTCATCTGCACAACATCCTGCTGTTCTCTACTCGGCAATGTTTTCTTTTTCTTCTGTTTCATGGAAGGCGTGTAAACAATAAAAAGTACAAATTATAAACTATTTTTGTTAGAATATTGACTTTGTTTGTGTACACCTTGTCTGTATAGATAACTACACCTTCAGGAGCAGAAATGTTGCCTCCATTACCTGAACCAGAGGGAACTGCATTAAAAACACATCTGAAGCAGGTGAGTGACTTGGTACTGCTTATGATTTGCAGAAGTTAACATGAAAAGTAACTAGTTTGTAAATATTATTTTCAACCAATAGATTGTCAATAATTTAGATATTTCTAGGCTTCCACCATTAAGAAATGAGACTATTGGATTTGGTTCTAATGCTTTAAGCATGTTGATTACTTAAAACTCTAACCACACAATTTTTTTTTATCAAATGGATTACTTTTTCTATGCTATGATTTGGTTGTAAACCAAAGGCCTTTAAAAAATATGCGCATTAAGCTAAATGAATTGCAAAGCTTGAAATAGATAGAAAACAGTTTCTAGGATGCAAAGAATAACAAGGATGTATGTTGTTCAAAAGATGTTGATGTTTTTGTCATATATCAAACAGAAGTACAAAGTCTAGAAAGACAGGTATTTACATTAGTTTGTTGTTAGTTTTTGATCTGTTGTTGAACTAATATGAAAAAAAAATGATAACATTGTAACTGGATAATTTGAGACATAGTCATAGTTTTGCGGTTGAGCTAACCCTAGACCAGTGAAATGTTACAACAATGTTTTACTGTTCTTGCATTGAGGCTGTGACTAACTTACTTAAAGTTCTGTATCTATACAACTTTTCCAGTGTATTACTGACAAGGTAATCCACACATTGAACCCATATCTAGATTAGCTTTGCAGTAGAAGTTTTGGTTCCTGGTCTAATGTAGCATACATTATTGAGCTTTTGTAGTTTCTTAAATTTAAGAGACATTTTACAGTCCAATAATATTTTGCTCTTCTTTACTAAATCTATATATGGCAATGCTGAGATAGTATCAAACTTATCTATAAAGCAAAAAATAAGATGCTTCTATTTAAGGTTTTTGAATACTGTACTCTTATTGTATTTACACCACATTTAACTACTGCTCCACTTGGGAAATAAGAAGAGTAGTTTACTGAATTATGCAAATATTATGTATGAAGGTGTGTGCCTAAAAAGTATAACCTCTATATTTTCTTTCCCCTATCCTATCATTTAGATACCGTTGTATATTTTATCTATTCACTAAGGAACATCCAGAGTAAAATCTTAATTTCTGTTTGGACTATACAGTACCTTCAATTCAATAACACTTTCAGTAACATATTGCTTAACTACTATCCACCACTAGCAATGCATTGGTGTGCTATTAGCTGCTTAATAAAAGTATTCATCAATGAATATTGGATTGCTCAGACACAAAAAAAAATAAATTTTTTTTGGTTTTTAGGGGACCATCTAGTCTTGTCATGGATAACTAATGGCAATCCGGTGTATCAAGCACTAGGCATTAAAAAAAGACCAATGCTGCAGCTGTGTGTATCATTAAGTCTAGCTCCAACATTCAGGATAATTCATTCTTACTCATACTTAATCATCTCAATATGTTTTCATACAGGTTTAGTCCTCAAGTTGAGCTTTCCTTTGTTTTTAGAATGTTGAAATTGTAGTTGCAATTTTGATCTCTCCTTGCTCAATTATAATTTGAATATTTGAAACGGTTTCTGAGTCTCTGGCCCAAGAATTGATTTGAGTTGAATTAGCTGAACCTTTATCTGGATAGTTGTCACATGATTTCATTGTCTTTTAGTCTCCATCTTGTGAATGAACCAAAGAATGCAATTGAACCATTACTGATTATACAAGTTTAATAAGCACTAGGATATACTGTGTGAGTGTGTGTATGTGTGACAGTTTGTAGAAGTAGAATAGACAGTTCATCCAGTAACTTGACTAACAAATAACTTGGTGTTGGGTGAGAATAATAGCATGGAGAACAGTTTTACAGGCCTCAAATATGAAATCACAACCCAATAATATTTGTTTCATATATGTTAACAAATACTATTTTTTTAAACTGCCTGCAAATTGAACTATGTTAAGCTTTAACAAAATGATTACAATAACTTATACATTTCTAATAACACATTCTTTAGCATAAGCATGTATATAATTTACACAAAACTTTTTTTGTATTGCCATCTTCAACAGTTTTCTTGTTATACAACACATGTTGATACATTATATAAAATTCACTTTGTGGGTGATTAAGAATGTAGAACAAATATTTGTAAAGACTAACTATGTGCTTCTTTTTCTCTCTCACTTTTAAATATTTTACAAAATAAGGAATAAAAACACTTTTTTTCATTGCTTAAACAAATGGATTACTGAAACATTTAAGGAATATAATTTTTTTAGATAAAAAAGTAAAATATTTGGAAATGTGTTTCAGTCAAATTTATTCACAATTTATATTCTCAAATTGAGTATAAAAGGTTTAAGCTGTTATTCTAGTTGAGATTTGAAAAAACAATAACCAGGTGACCTATTCTCAACACATTGTGCTGGAAACCACTGCTGGATTTGCATCTTGGTCTGCTAGATTGTTATGTTGAAATCAATACTAAAGTATCTTTAAGACTTTTCAGTGGCGGCATTGCTTGTTTTGAAATCAATCAGAACAAATAATAAAACCAGAAAAAAACATAAAAAATATTAAAAAAAAAAAAAAAAGTTTATATTAAGTGTAAATTGTACCAGTTTAGATCAGTCATGTAATTATATGTATGATAGACCTTAGACATGATAAATTTATGCAATTAGAAATATTTTTACCATTTTGTTTTTAGTTTTCTCAATGCTCTATGATCCTGGACCAGTTGGGATTGGGAGAGGGGAGAATGGTATCTTTGTGAATGTTTACATGATATTTTGTTAAATGCATAATACAAAAGTTCACTCAGGGCTCAAGAATCCTCAGGGGCACTATTCAACTTATATCACCTCATTTGACAAGTATGATTTCTTTCCTTTGTTCAAGATACCAAACAAAATAATTAATTACCAATAGTTAATATTGTTACAAATCTCCCTATCCAGGCTCTCTGCAAACTACACCAAACGACACCACCAACGTAAAGAACTTGACAACTCTGGGCTTCAAAATAACGGAATAGTTTAATGTCAATAAATAACAGCCAACACTGTACAATTGGCAGCACGTAACACAAGACTGTACAAATGTCTCTCCGCCGTATCAACTCTTGCACTGGTCTCTCTGTCTCTTCTCGGACTTGTACTGAGCCGTTGTAATGAACTGTAGATCGGGAAGTTGTGACTGACTGGTCTCTGATACCTTCGCTCTTTATATAGGGTCCCTGCTGGCCTTCTAGAACCGGGCCGAACGTCGCTCGACCATTCTAGGTGGTCATATGACTACATCCCTCGTGATGCTCTTGAACTCTGTTCACGACGTCAATCCTACTCGAACCTTCATGTTGAAACTCGTCTCGGCTGACCGTCGTAACTCATCACGGTTGACCGCTCGTCTATCGCTGGCCTGGGGTGATTTGCGTCGGCTGACTACACACACACTACTACCCCCATCTGTGCCACCACCAGGTTTATAACAATATCTAATTGGTTAATTTTTGTTATTGATTCTTGTGTTGTCAAGTAAAAGAAATAATTGTGCAAAATTTCAACTTAATCCAAGATAGGGTGTGAGAGAAAAATAGTGTACAAACTTTTTACCATACAGTTTTGTAAAAATACTTTCTTTAATTATTTTTTTTCAATGAAATGTGTTCTATTAATTGAGCTGATTGTTTCTTCTTGTTATCATCAAATGAGTCAATGAATTAACTTGTCATGCTTCCTCCTTCTCGATATTATACCTACTTGCAGACTTTAATTCTTCAACATACTTGTAATTACTTAAAGGTTTTTTGCTTCTTGCCCCTCAATAATATTTTGCCTGTGTGAATATAACTGGCAATGACTTCTTTATAAAAACAACAAAGTTAATTGTCTCCTATAAATCTTTAGCAATAAAATGAATTGTACAATATCATCCTTAAAAATGTTTGTTTTTAAATAGGAATGAGAAACAACATGAATTTTTTTCTCAATATAAATTAACAAAAAAGTTTAGAACTTTAATTTGCAACATAAGAAAAGTTTTATCATAATAAGACTTTAAAAAATGGAAACTTTTTAGACAATGTAATTTATAAATAGCATTAATAATAACCTTAAATGTGGGCTAATCTGGAACTGCATGTTGGCCTGTACACTTTGGTTTTGTATCTTTTTCCTTTCTATAGTTTGGCCTTTTTTGTTTCTTTATTACTGCTTGGTATTGGACTTAATTGCTTTCTTTGCATCCCATTTTCTTTTTTCTTTGGGGATTAAAGGCACTGGCAAGCATGAGCATGACACCACAGCCAATTAAAAACCTTGATGCTCTTGCCCAGAACCTGGATCTATGGCAGCGGAGGGACAGCCTAACTTCAGCCACAGGCTTCAATCCTCTGATCTATGGCAATGATGTCGATTCTGTGGATGTGGCTACGCGTGTAGCAATGGTGAGTAGCTAGTCACAATTCAGTAAGTACTTGTCAATCTGATTTTCTTTTAGACCTAAGTGTATATGCAACAGTTGAAATAAAGCTGACATATTTCTATGACAGCATGAATGTTTAGCATCAACTTTTGAAAGTAAGAGCAACAAACTTGTTGTTATACAGTCTAACATGTTTTGTTTTCTTTTAGGTAAGGTTCTTTAATTCTCCAAACACTTTGGGGAACTTCACAGAGCACACCAGAACACTTCGCCTCTACCCCAGACCTGTGGTGGCCTTTCAGCTGTATAGTTTCCTAAAATCTCGTGCAGATAAAACTTTGTTCACTTCTAAACTGGCCAGGACACAGGTAAACAATGTAGACAATGTAAGGTGTCATCCTTATTTAGCTTTGATTTGACTGAAGTTATAATGTTACTAGCAAACAAACAAGAAAGTTTCTTGAGGCTGAAAAAAAAGGGAATAGTCTTCATGGCTGACATTTTTTTAGTCCCATTGTTTTTGCTGATCCCCATTTTTAGACTGATACATAGTGCTGACATTAAAAAGGAATTAATAAAACTTGAATGAAACAAACAATACTTGAAAATAAAACAACTAAACAACTTTGTCTAATTTCTTTACTGAAGCAATAACCAGTTTAAATGGGATAGGTTTGCATAGTTGTTGTATCAATTGTACACCTTTTTACTTTACTCTGCAGGCTGTGGAGTATCTCTCTGAGTGGTCACTGTGTCCCACAAATCTGGTCTACCAGAGAGTGCAGACAGCGGTTTATGACCCAAGTCTGATTGGAGACAAACCCAAGTGGTATGCACAGCAGCTTCAGCCAGTAGAGTTCCACATCTACGACAACAGCTCCTCCCTTGGGGCGGCCCTGACCTCAGTCTCAGAAGAGCAGAGCGATGACAACCCAACGGATGAAAGTGGCAGTGATAGTGATGGAGCAGACAGCACAAGCTCGTCTTATTCCTCCCTCAGTGACTTTGTGTTGGACCTGTATAATAGTGACATACGCGGGGAAACCCCTTGTAAGTAGACACTCCTTTAGGACCAATCAGCATGGAATATCTATTCTTCTCTCTCTACCCATAGGTTGTAAGCATGCCAAGACATTCATTACAAGTTGCAAAACAAAACATTTCACAATGTTTAAAAAATTAATACATTTTTTAATCATGCTGTTATATTGATAGAAAAAAAATTCTGTTCAAATTATCAATTATTTTCTAATGGGTTTTATTTATTCACATCTATAATAAGATTTTAACACTGCATGATATAGTTTGCTAAATCTCTTTTTATTATTTTGTATATAATTGATTAAAGTTGACATGATATAAACTATTGGCATTGTAAAAAGTAAATAAATTTATCTTTTAACTAACTATTTTAATGAGCATCCGTACTATATTTAGACAAATTGAGCTTGCATTGAGTATGCTTGTACACTGTACATATTTTATTATGTCTTAATCATGTGGTCGCTTCCAATATTTACTGATTGTCACCAAACAATTTTAAAATGATATGCTGCATGTTGACATTGGCTTTGATCACTGCTTGTATTTCTAACACAGCATTTTTACCAGAGCGACAAATCTTTGCTGTTGACGAGTCCAAAGTGTATTCTCCACCAAGTAAATTACATCTGCCTGATGCACCCGCCACTAACAGCGACTCTGCACTCTCCCTTCAAGAGGACAGCGACATGAGCTCGTCTGCCTCATCTAGCCCATCATATAGCCATGATGTCACTGACAGGCATGGTGGCAAGGAGGTTAGATCTCATACTATCCCCTGATAGACTAACAGCTCTAGGTTTTATATTGCATGATAAGATTTATTCATTTTATTTTACTCTACAGTAATTAAATATTTAAAATAAAATGCTTATGTTTTTGAAAATTCATCTTACATTGTTAGTTTTTCTTTTACCAGGAGAATGTGTTCCGCTATGATTCTGGAAATACAGTTGACACAAGAAGACCAGTGATTAGGTAAGTTCAGATAATCAAGACAACATTCATCTGTTTCAATTCTTAGTTCTTGCTTTTTAAGGTCAAAAAACAACAAACTAAAAATGATGTTTCACTATTTTTTTTGCTTGGCATATTAATGGCTTTAATGAGAATGAATGCTTTAAAATTAAAAAGAAAAAAAAGTTCACTTTTAGTTGTGCATCTTCATAAGATGAAAGTGATAGGTGCAATTTTTTCAATGATTGAACAAACTAATCTAAGAATTCAATACTTGGTATGGTAAGCTGTTGGTTACTAAAGTTCTGCTTGTTTTTCATCCAGTTTTACCCAAGACTCCATCAATGTCAACATGTCTGCTAACCCACCAAGCTCACCACATAGTCCCCACATAACTAGGACCATGTCCCAGTCCTCCCAGTCACCCAAAACTCCTCCACCTAGACCTGCAGTACCTCCAAGTCCTGGGGCTAGACTCACACCTCCTGTGGTGAAAAAGCCTCTTCAGTTGGCAGCGGCAGGCCTTAGGCCATTGGGGGTGAATGTACCAGGCACAAAAAACTTTGCTATTAACAAGGTAAGTTTCAACACAAAATTAATAACATTTGAATGTTTCTTTATTAAATTAGACAAGCTATCTTTGAATAAGATATTTTTTGTCAAAGCTCTGAGGCTGGCAGATTGGCTAGCTTATTAGAGCTGCTGAGTCAAAAGGCTCAAATCATACTCTGAGAATTGTTGGATGTAGGATAGACCTGAATTGTATGGGGAATTAAGTTGGATTGTCATGAATTCCTTTGCTTCCTATCAAGGGGACTCAAGTTCGAATCCTGAGATAGGTTTGCTGAGCACCTAACGACAAAACAGAAACCTCCCAGATATCCCATCTCCCCATAGGTCTACAAAAGAGTTTGGACCGTAGTGCACTGACCATGCTATAAGCAAGAAATATGTGCTATACAAAAGCAATTTTTCAAAAATAAATATAAAATATTTTTTTTTCTCTTCTTTGTTTCTAACTAGCCTAAAACTGAGAAGTCTGCCACTTCATCTATCATCTCCACTATTAGTAAAGAACTGACAGATATTGCTCACTCTGCTACCAGCACCGCCTCCGAGTTATTTGGTAATTGTTAATTGATTTAGTTAATTGACAAGTGATTTATGTATTTTTGGTACAAACTTTGAATAGGTGAACATTTTGTGTTTTTTGTTTCAGGAACTAATAAACCCATGATTCAAACACCAGTCCAGACCAAAGCAGCAGCTCCAAAACCTTTCACACCTCTTGGTTAGTGGATTTCTATTAACAAACAATAATTGTGCATACTTTTAAAAACTAAATTTTTAGTGAAGTCACTTTATCATAAAATAATTGGTTATTGTTAAGTCGTACAAAATAATGACTGAATCTACTTTGGATCAATCAAACTCTTGATAGTACCTTTAAAGACCTTGTAAATGTATTTTAAATTACTTTTGCTCAGTTGAATGTTTTCATTTATCAAAATAAATTGTTTATAAAAAGACTTGTAAACATGTGCAGACTGATTGTCATGAATTGATTCAAGCTATATAAGGAACTACTTATTCCCTCAGGCAATCGTAAAGCTCTGGTAGAGAAATCAGGACTCGTCAAACATGCAACTAATAGAAAACAAAAAGAATCACAGAAGTTGTCTCCAGCAGATGCCAAAGCTAACTCTAACAGGTATGTATTGTTCACAAAATATGCATATTATATAAAAGTCACACTTTTCCTCCCTGAATCACACATCCACACCCTTTTTTTTATGTTTCCACATGAGACATTAGTGAAAGATACTTGATGGTATTCAAGAAATCATTAGTGTTGTGTAGTGTAATGGAAAGTAGTATTTAATTTATGTAAACTGGCATGTAATAAATGGCTAGCTTTTAAAGCTGGCTAAAGGGGGCTACAGTTCTTTTAATGTTTAAAACACAATTTCAGCAGTGTTTTGATATTTTACTACTAGGCTTGATTATCTTGGGAATGATCCTATTAGAATGATACGAAGGAAAACAGAAAGAAATTGTATATGTGCTGGGGGTTTGTAAGTTTAAAAATGTTTCATTGTTTTATTAATGCTTTGAAAATGTTATTTTTTGTTTATTTTGATATTTGGATTAATTTTAATGTTTATTCTTTAAATTTTCCTATTAGAAAACCTATACCTTCATTCTTGATTCATTTATTGAGTTATAATTATATCATCCATTTGTTCTTAAAAAATGTGGCATTTTAGACAATGACAAATTGCAATATTTCTTCAAAGCTTTGCCTTTAAAACTTTAGAATATATGTTTTAACTTTGTTAAGTATAGTAATGTTCCATTCAATGAAAATCTATTGCTGTTCTTGCCAGTGACAACCAACAGTTTCTAAAGGAAGTCATCAACAGTGTCTTGGAGGGGAAGGGGGTGAGTTGGATGAAAGTCAATAGAATCAACAAGCTGATGGAGGATGAGAACTACAGGAATTTTGTTGTCAGTCGACTGAATCGAAACTTAGATCAGAAAGTCTCAGAGGATGCCTTTCATATAGAGGATGTGGTAAGCCCCTAAGATAATTATTATTATTATCATAGCCTGTTTATCATAGAGCATGTGAAGTAGAGAATACTTCTATGGTCTGATATAATCTCATCTCTTGATCATCTGATCAGCCAAAAGGTCTCATTTTTTTTTTAAAATTGTAATAACAAACCTCCTAAAGAAGTAATACCAAAATACCTTAAAACCTTAGTAATAAATTTTCAAAGTATTAGGAACAAAACAGCAGACTTAGAAATTTTATTAGAATGTGAGAAACCAGACATAATTGCAGGAACAGAAACTTGGCTACATCCTGAAATTTATAATGCAGAAATTTTCAATAGTAATTATGAAATTTTTAGAAAAGATAGGGCTGATAATCATGGAGGAGTTCTTTTAGCAATAAAAAACACTCTTATAGCTGAAGAAATTACCTTACCTAACTCAAAAAACATAGAATCTACATTTTGTAAAATTAATACCACCTCAACATCCCTTATAATAGGCAGCATTTACAGACCACCAAATTCTAGTTTAGAATACATGCAGGAACTATGTAATCAGATTACTACACTTAAAGAGACAAATAAAAATGCAGTTTTTTGGATTATGGGTGACTTCAACCTACCTGATATAAATTGGAAAACACTAACCATAGATAAACACCAAAACCTTAAGGACATAAATGAGCTTTTCATAGAAACTTTACACAACCTAAGTTTAGATCAAATCATTAAAAAGCCAACTAGATTAAACAACACATTAGATCTCTTCTTAACCAACAGACCTGGATTAGTAGTTGATTATGATATTATCCCTGGTCTATCAGACCATGAGATCATAAAAATACACAGTCAGATAAAAGCAGTAGCCAATACAAAAACCAAAAGAAAAATCTTACTCTGGAATAAATGTAACCTAACACAACTACACCAAGCTGCATTAAACTTTCAACAAACATTCTTATTAGAAAAAGACATTAACCAACCAGTCGATGACCTCTGGAATTTCATTAAAAACCATCTTAAAAGCATTATAGAAAATCATATACCAACTAAATACACATCAAACAAAATAAATAAATGCTGGTTTAATAATAGACTAAAGAAGCTTTGTAAACAGAAGGAAAACCTATATAGAAAATTTAAAGAAACCAAGGCAGAAAGAGTTTACAAAAAGTATATAAAAATTAAACACCTAACCCAAAAAGTAAGCAGACAGCTGCAGAGTGAATACATAAACAATGTAATATCTAAAGATAACAACAAAAACCTATGGTCATACATTAAGTCTAAGAAAATGGAAACAACAGGCATAGCGCCATTAAAAGATGAACATAACATAATACATAATGATAATGAAACTAAAGCAAACATCCTAAACAAATACTTTGCATCAGCATTCTCAGCCCCAGGAGACAAAGACATATTTCTTAATTTGAACAGAGTAGACAACATAGAAGATTTAGTAGTACAAGAAAATGGAATTAAAAAACTATTAGCCAACACCAAACCAAATAAAGCGTCTGGACCTGATGGTATTCCAGCTAGATTACTCAAAGAACTAAGCAATGAGCTAGCCCCAGTGTTCAAAATACTCTTTCAGGCATCGCTTAACCAGGGCAGAGTACCAAAGGAATGGAAAGAAGCTAATGTCACCCCCCTATTTAAAAAAGGAGAAAAATCTGATCCAGGAAACTACAGACCAGTATCACTTACCAGCATCACATGTAAAATACTAGAACACATAATATGTAGCAACATCATAAACCACTTAGACAAACATAATGTCCTCACCCCATACCAACATGGCTTTAGGAAATATAGATCATGTGAAACACAACTAATAGGACTAATTGATGATTTCTCAAAAGGTTTAGATAATAGTGAACAAATAGATGCTATCTTACTAGATTTTTCCAAGGCTTTTGACAAAGTTCACCACCATAGTTTGCTTAAAAAATTAAAATATTTTGGCATTAACGGTCCACTGCATCAGTGGATTAAAGATTTTCTGATAGGGAGAGAACAAACTGTAATAATAAATGGCTCTAAATCAACACCAATAACAGTAAACTCAGGTGTACCTCAAGGAACAGTCTTGGGTCCACTACTATTTTTAATTTACATAAATGATTTACCAAATTGCATTAGTTCAGGAACAAAAGTCAGATTATTTGCAGACGATTGCATAATATATAGAACAATAAAAACAACACAAGACACAGATATTTTACAAAGAGAATTAGATGAATTACAGAAATGGGAATCAAATTGGAGCATGTCTTTCCACCCAGAAAAATGTCAGTTGTTAAGAGTAACAAAAAAAATTAAACAAATTAATTCCACTTATCTTATTCATGGCAAACCAGTAACACAGACTAAAAACTCAAAATACCTAGGTGTTATAATAAATGAAAAACTGTCATGGAATCCACATATTGATGAAACTATAAAAAAATCCAACAAAGCATTAGGGTTTATTAAAAGAAATTTCTATAAATCAAATAAGAACATAAAACTAAAATGTTATTTAACCTTGGTTAGGCCAATAATAGAATATGCATCCACCGTTTGGGACCCCTCAACTCAAGAAAACATTAAGAAACTGGAACAAACACAAAATAGAGCAGTGAGATTCATAACAAACGAATATTCACATTTGACTAGGGTAACACCATTAGTAAAATCACTAAATTTAGAAAGCCTTCAGGACAGAAGACTCAAAAGTAAAGTAGCAATTATACATAAAACACTGAACCATAATCTTCAAATACAAAAACAAAATTTAATAAAATACTCTGAAAGACACAAAAATAAAGGCACATTCCTTGTCCCATATGCTAGGACAAATTTGTACAAATACTCCTTCTTCCCTAGTGCTATTAGAGCATGGAATGGGTTGCCTGAGCTAGCCAGAAAAACCAGTGACTTGGCAGAATTTAAGTCATTGGTTAATATGCATGACTAAATGCATGACGCGTAGGACGTAATCATCTTCTTTTTTGAAGTAACGTCTGTATTATATAAGATAAGAAGATAATAGCGGCAATAGGGTTAACTGTGTGATCAGCTGACTCTTGTAATACAGCATTCTGCTAAGCAGTCAACTGTGTCAAAGTACAAGGGACAGTACTGGTATGAACATTGCACGTGAATATCTCCCGCTTTTGAGAAGGTCTTCAGGGAGTAGATCTAGAGACAGTGTGTAAGAGAGTACAGCACAGGAATCAGTCTGGTACTGTTAGTCCAAAGTGAAGTCAGGTCAGTACTGTTAGTCCACAGTGAAGTCAGGTTCTCGAGTGAAGCAGTACAGATCCAGGATACAACAGAAAGAGACTAGAAGAGTTTTGTACGGCAATGTGATTATGTACAATGAAGCATTTGTAGTCAGTGTATCATATAGCCAATAGTGTAGCATTGACTGCTATTTACTTTTTAAAGTATCACATTATTTTGGAACTCTTGTTGTCAAGTTCTTGAGTTGGATGTGTTGTGTTGAGCAGTGTTTGCAGAGAGCCTGATAGGATCGTAACATTATCTTCTAATTGTATTACTACACGCAAGTTTCCTTACTGCTGAAATTTCAAGGTCTTATTTTTTTTTACTAATAAAACAAAAGTACAAAAGAAACTATTATAGTCACATAGGACAATTTGGTATAAAAATAGAAAACATTCACATTGGACTATTTGGTAAAACTATAGAATACATATTCTCTTGTTAGAAGAATTGTTTTATGTTAGAATATTCTTTGCTCATGTATGTGGTGTAATTATAAAAAGTGATGAGAAGAAGTCATTCTGTTTCAAGTCTTAGATCACAGTGATGATTACATGCAGAATACATGCACAGCATAGTTTAAAATACAAAATCTTTTGAAACATTGGTTTTAAACACTCACTGGAAATTGAAATAAAAATGTGCTAAGACTGAAGTTAGTTCAATAAACAACAGAACCCTTCTTTGCTACATATCAAAATTCTCTAGGAGTCTTTAACATTATAACCTAATCATAGTATTAGGTCACAAGGGGGTTTAGATATTATTATACTAATGTTGCTATGTTGTCATTACAATTAATAATTTAAAGTAAGAATTTTATTTTATGTATTTGTCATGGGAAGATGTGAAAATCTGGTAATTTAAAATTTTGATCTGAAATGAGTTCAGTTTTGTCCCATTCTCCTTCCTTATTTCAAGCCGTGTCACACAGAAACACTGTAGAGAAGAGGGCTCAATCCTATGGCGATGACACATTAATCTCTTCATTTCAGTTTTGTTTAATAAAAATGTTTCTTGGTTGGCAGGGGATGAGTTGTTAAAGGATTTCTTTCCTTGTTTTTTTTTTCATTTTGAAAGTCCATTGCTTTCTATCATTACTTTTGGTTTGTTAAAGCCAAACTTTTAGTTGTTCTCAGATTTTGACTTGCTCTTCTTCTTCTTCTCAGTGTGTCAGCCGAAATGTTTTCAAAGGCATACTGACCTTGATAAAGTCTGTCATCCATGGCCTTGGCCACACCATCAACAACCATGGTCTGGGTGGGATGGCCTCAGCTTACATGGTGCTGGAGATAGCGCACACCCACTACTGGGCCAGGGACCTGTCCAACAAAAGTGATCCCAGCATGACTCCAGAGGTAAGATAATGATGTCTAGACTCATGCAGGCATCAACACTCGTATGTTTTATAATAGTCTAATACTTAACTTCAGTGTCTTAACATTTCTGACAGAAAACATCTCTGCATGGAAGTCATGAAAGCTTGGACTCACCTAGTGGTAAATTATCTGATGATATCAGCACATCTAGTAAGTATTACTTAATATTCTTTGTGGCTTCTCATTGATTGCTTCCTGGACTTAAACCTTTTATCATAAATAATAATAAATGGGTAGAGGTTTTTTATTTTAATTTTTTTAAAGATCAGAAATAGTCTTTAAAATTGATCTTGGCAGAAATGTCTATTAGTATGTAAGCTGTATGTTTTGCATGAAAATGACCATGGAAACAAACTTTTTATTTTAGAAAATGGATTTTTTAAAAACATATTCCCTTTCACTTCCTTCCTTACCAGTTGACCAACTCTATTAGTCATTTACATTTTATTCCACCACACCATGACACACACACTTTGCCCCATCCCCACTTTCTTTGCAGTGCTTTACTGTCATTCTCAACTTAGTCTTACCTCCCTCTACCTTGAAGGTAAGCAGACTTTCCTGCTCCTCTATCTTGCTTGAGTCACGCCACCTTTCCTTTCACTGACTAAACTGTAGTGTACACATTTCAAACAATCTAGATCTATACATTGCTAGCTAGTGTCATGGGGACAAGTGTTCAAGACATTTTTGTTTGTTCAGTGTTTTGGGCCTATCATTTTGTTTTTAAATAGGATGAAGTAGTAAACAATACAAACAAAAAATGTTAAAACCAAAACCCTTCTATAAATGTAATGCTTAGATAAGAACTGAGAAGTTGTATTATATTATGGTCCGATTTCAATTGTCTAGTTTGTTGCTGGTACATTTATGATAGGGATTTTCTAAAGCTATAAAATAAAATAAACATTTTGATTTTGGATGCTAGGAAATACACATTAGGACTTAGCAAATTTCAACCCTAGAGAATACACAAGCACATTTCAATTTTAGAGAATACTCTAGCACATTTCAATCCTAGAGTATCTACATTCTTATCAATCACTGTAGGCATCTCTTGGGAATAATTGCAAGAAATAGCTTAATAGATGTATATAAAGTCATTTAAATAAAAGTTTAAGGTTCCATTTATTGTCTTATTTTAAATGTGGACGCTATACTTGCCATTAAACTAGTGCATTGGGTTGCTCTCTTAAATGTAAATTTCCACCCAGACATATTCAGTCTTTATAATCTAGAAATTGAGAACAAATAATGTTGGCTAAATCCTTACACTTAGTTGCAGATATTTCATGTCATGTAGGTTTGGTATATCTTTTGTTTCTTAACTGCTCCTCTTCAGTTCATCTAGTTATTTAGTTGAAAAGGAATAGGAATTGAACAACAAATCTTGTCAAACCTTTAGTATGAAAACTTTGTGTTCTTGCCTTGTAAACATTTTAAAAATGACTAGTTAATGTGAAGACATAAAGACAATATTATATATAAAATATAATCTATATAATATACTAATGTGAAGCATACAATAAGCTCAGACCATCTCAGTGGCCTAGCATCAATTATTTCCAATATTTTGTTCTAGTTTTAAAAAGTTCAACCCTTAACAGTAATTACAGATTAGTTTGTACACCCAGTCACATTGAGGCTAAACACTAAACAAATGTTTCTGGTTCATGTTGGTTGTTCTCTTTAGTTTTGTAGCACTGCATAGAGGGCAGCACAAGGCACTTAGTTTTCTTTGTAGTTTACTATTCAACACAAAAATTAAAGTCTACTGAAGGTTAAACAAAATGAATGTTCATATATTTTCTAAACAAATTATAAACTTGTCTTGATTTTTTTTGTATCTGAGTAAAAGTAGTCAGCTCAATACAATTTAAAAAATGAACTATATTCTTAGAATATATTTACACATTTGATGTTGCATTCTTTTTTTAATCTGGAAAAGTAAATCCTTTAAAAATAGTGTACATCATTACATGTCTTTATGAATGCTATGCCACTGTACTAAAACAAAAAACATCAACACTTTATTTAGTAAATATAGAATGTTCTAGATTATTGTGGTAGTCTTATGTAGTAGTTGATATGTTATTGGACTAATTCAGTTTTTGTCCTTCCTGTTTGTCCAATTCTTAGAGTGGTGGCAAAGCAAGCGGGGATCTATTCCCCAGGCCCGTAACTCACCTGCCCCCACATCACATTCCAAGCCCCACCCTACTGCCACAACAGCCGCCACTCATTCCACCATCAGTGTAGCTCCATCCACCTTAAACCCGAGCGATACTTTGACCTCCTCTAGCCCTAGCACAGAGTCAGGCAAGTTGTACATTTTATTGTCCTAGCTAGGAGAGATGCTTTCTTCAGCTGTTTAGGTTTACTGACATCTTGCCACAAATCTGCAGGAAGCATCTTTCTTATAGATTCATTTCCTCTGCTTGGCTTTTCACTTTGCATACTTGAGTTTTGTGTTTGCTTAGCAAATTTTGTGCTTAATGCACTTAATTAACATTTAATATTTAAAAAAAATAGTCTTGAAAAAATGACCTAAACATTGTATTTTCAAATTTAATTTCTATTTTAATTTATTTCACTTTTTTTTTCTTTCTTTTTTTAAATATCAGTATGATAATGATAAACATTTGTTTAAAGCATATAATCTACATTAAACTGCAATTAACCATTTGAAATGTTTGAGGAAATATTTCATTAATAAATTGACTTCAGTCAGAGAATGTAGTAATAAAAATGTAATTAATGAAATCAAATTTTATAGTAATAAAAATATAACTAATTCTAAGTCTAGAAAATTCCTTTTGTTGAAGTAAAGCTTATAAAATATCTATTCTTACAACTGTTGTCTTTGCTTTTGATTGTTTTGTGGTTTGAATTTATAATTGATGTGTGTGAGTTATCACTGAATTACATTAGGCATGCATTGTACTGCTCAATATTTCTTTTTTTTTTTATTATTTACTCTCACTATGTAGAAAAACTAAAAACAAACTATACAAGACGGAAAAAATATTTGTGTGAAAATAAGAAGAAAAAGAAACCCAAGGTTTATGTCAGTAACAAATTAAATCATGTTTACTAGCATTCAACACTAAACATTACTGCTCCTGAAATGATTCACTCTTACCATTCAGCATATTGTTGACTCTTACATTCACCTCAAACTTGATTAGTGGAAAACAGTTTTCTAAACTGAATGGGACAAAATCACAAGTGGAAATTTGAGCAATGTTTCAGTTGATCTAAACTGAGGATTTATTTTAAAAATATTCTTTGTTAGTCTAATAGTTCTTGGGCCCAATGCTGTGATATTGTAGGACAGTTTAGAAATATTGTGAGACACATTTATGAACAATTCATCAGTTGTTTTGTTAAAACCATACTTTTTACTCTTGTTATTCATCACATTTGATTTGTGCTCAGGTTTAGCACTAAACACTTTTCTTATTTCTTAAGCACTAAATGTGACAGAACCCCATTGAACTTAATTGTAGTGAATTTCAATGTTAACTAGCATTTGCTAGCTTTAATCTAGTTGTAAACATGATTGGACTGACACACAATAGGCACTATATCATTAACGCTGATGACTCATTTTTAAGTACTCGCCTCAAAGGTCTGGTCATTACTCCTCAGTTTGTATATGTTTTTGTGACTGTAATATTGATTCCTATATATGTTTCTACCTTATCTATCATACCCTCATTTTTGAGGACTCTGTGATTATTTCAATTAAGAAGTGAGTATTTGTAATCCACTTAGTGGTGAATGTCTTGTATTGTTCTGTTATGTACAGAAAATTAATATTTTACTAGCGCTAGTATAAACGCTTTCAAATAATGTTGTTACGTTATATGTGTGTATTCCGATTCTGAATTCCTTTTCTGTTGTTGCTTATTGATAAGGTGAGACCTCTTTAGATTGGAACAGACATTAATCTTAAAAAAAAAAATTTTCAAATGAAACTAAATTGATAGGACAAATCAAAGATGTTATTTATAAATAATTTATTTCTTTTATTAATTAATAATGTGTTTCTTTTGATTTTATACATATTCTTTCCCTAGTCATATATATATATATATATATATATATATATATATATATATATATAAGGCTTGTCTTATATTAGATATAAAATCATACAACATGACTTAATGTTCATGTAGAGTAGATGTACATTGTTTATAGTTATTATTAGGACATTGGTTTAATCATGAGTTTTAGAGTTTTCAATTGGTTTAGATTGCTTAAGACACAATGCTGTTGTTAACTATTTAAATTCTAAATATGTATGTGTCAGATAATCAGGCAACTTGTATTTTGATCCTCAGTGAATAAAACAGAATGGCTTTGTGTTGCTCTACATTTAACCATCAATAACTATTTCTCTTTTGTAGGCTCACCTGTGATTGTCAACGGAGATGAATTTGAAAACATAGAAATAACATCTGTTTCTGATGATGGTGGGGGCAGCAGCGGGGAGCGGCCTGACAATTCTGTCCACCCTCACAAATCCAAATCAGCCAAGAGCAAAGATAGGAATAGCTCTCACCAAGTGCTGGACTCTGGTGGTGGTGTGGGAGAAAGCTCTGGGTTCATGACTTCTGCTGACTGGAACAAAAATGCCCCCACCAAGATGTCTGCTCTCAGTCAGCAGCAGCTTCAAAGGCACCAACAGCAGGCCAGTGGGCCTTCCGTGCCACCAGTGTCTTGTGATATTGTTGTTACAGATGTTGACCCAGATAGTAGGCTCCATCAAGGTCAAGGTGACATGCTCAGGGAAATGGTGAAAAATAAGGTCAGATATTACAATGGTCTTGTGCTTGACTTGTACAGTTTCGCATTTCATTTCTTTGCTTTTGACAAAATCAAGTAGCACATTCAAATGTTGTGTTAACCATTTCATAATTAAATGGTATTTTATTAATATTTTATCTGAGTTCTTAATGTTTTAGAAGAGCTGTGATAGTATTGGCCTTATGAGAAACTCTTTTGTTTTTGTCCAGGAGCTCATTAAAACTGGCAAGCTAGATCGAAAGTTCAATAGTTTGGACTCAGAGATGTCAGAGGCAAGCACTCTTGTGAGTACCAGCTCTGAAAAGGAAGATTTTGAGAAAAGAAGGCATCGCATTAATCACCAAAGTATTCGTTCGGCCCTCTCCGACAGTGAGATGGAGACCAACTGGGTACGTCCTGGAGCCCCCTCAGTGCTGCCTGAAAGCAGTGCTCATCATGGAATCATTTTAGTTTTTCTCAAGACCTTTCAGAATGTAAAAATGTTTTCAGTTGAAACTAATCCAACCATTGAAATCTTTCATCATAGAGTAATAAGTCACATCAGTTTTGTTTAGGCTATTTGAAATATTTCAATAGATGCATATGTTTTTTTTTTATTTAGCCTGGCAGTCTTCATGCTAGACACAGTAGATCTTCTAGTGTTTGGAGTAACAAAAGTGCTTACAGCTCTGGGTATCGCTTCCACGAAGGAAAATTGGTGCATGTGGGCACTGCTGGTCTGACTGCTGAAAATGGACACTGCCAGACATACTTGTTTGAGGAGCTGGTAGGCAAGGACAGGTCTCGTGTTTGGGACCATATGCAATTTTGGGAGGACATGTTTCTTGATGCTGTAGCCCAGGAAAGAGATATCATTGGCATGGACCAGAGGCCCTCAGAAATGATGGAAAGGTCTGTTGGATAATATAATGATTTTAGAAATATACTTCAATAACATGCTTATAAACTTTTTAGTTACTATGAACATTTATTGCCATTCTTTGAACTGGACACTGCCTTGCCATTAGTTGCTGTAGTTCTAGCCAAAACCATCATGAAAAAAAGTATGAAATCAGTTTCAATTTAAACTAATTAAATTGTGAATGAAGGAGTGTGACTTTCATACAAATTAAAGGGAATGAAAGGGAGACGCAGTGAAGTTCTTCCAGTTTATGACTATCACACTGACCCACCAGCTTTTTTCCCCCAGAACATCATAGGGTACTTGGAATCATCCTTTAGTCCTTCAAGCTTTAGGAAATTTTGTTTGGGTGGTGAAGAGCTCTACCAATTAGGCCATCAAATTCCATAAGAATGTTGGATGCACATCTTAAGTGCTAAAAATAGACTTTTTATTGCCTGAAATGAACAGTTTCTTTTTTATTGTCACTTTGTTTGTTTCCAGGTATAATTCTCTAGGTGAGGCTGAGAAGAAACGCCTGGAATATGATGAGGACCGCTTACTTGCTGTCATGTTGTTCAACCAAGCTGCCTTCATGCTGATGATGAGGGTGCCAAAAAATGAAATAAAGAAAAAAATTCGTCGTCTGCTGGGAAAGTCTCATATTGGCTTGGTCCAGAGTCAGGACATCAACAACCTTCTCGACAACATCCAACATTTGGTAATCAACAGTTTTCATTGTAGCAACTCTTAGAGCACTTAAAGTTTTGTTTCTGTTAAGTCTTTGAGCACTGTCATCACTGAATGTGATGTATCTGTTAACTCTTCAAGACCGTAATGACGCTGACAGCGACCAGTCTCCCGGCCGTGCTAACGTAATGACGCTTCCAGCGTCCGATCGCTATTTCCCTGTTTACTTCTTTTTCTTTTCTAATCCACGTTTTTAATCCCTTAAATGGTTTAAGGAAACGCTAGAGCGGCCATTTTGAAAGTTTTTTCCTTGTGATAGTTTGTTGATCTAAGCTGCTTTTATTGTTCTAAATATTTTTTTTTGTAAGTGACTAGTGAATTTTTCGTTTTTTTTGCATCAGACATCATGGCTGACAGGCCTTCTTGCTGTTTTACTGCTGATCAGGCTCTAAATATCTTTTTAGATACGAATGATAGTGACATGAGTGACTTAGACTTAGAGTTAGATAGAGATTCTAGAACTAGAAAGTTATAATGAAAGCGATTTTCAGACTCAAGCGAGTCTGATAGTGAATTATTCATCCCTAGATCTAGTAAAAGTAGTAAACTAAAGGGGGTGTCGCCCCAGCCATGCCCTAGTAGATCTAGAAAGAAACCTCACTAAAAGTGTAAATATTGATCAAGTTTGACAAAGTTATGTTTTTTAAATAGATAATTGGATAGAGTTTAATATTTCATACAATAATAATGATTGAGGACTGTTGGAATATTCTTTTTTTACTGGGAGAGTCAGTTTTTAAAGATCAAATAAAAAAAAATATATTTTTCATCTCTAAAATTACCTAATTTTTTTTTTCCAGTGACTATCTATAACATTGAAAGATAAATTATCTTGTAGTACATTCAATTTCCAACAAAATTTTATATAACAAGTCTATGTTTTAAGAAACAGAAAAAACAGTAGGACGTTTATAAAAAGGCTTATGTGATAAAAATTGTGGGGAAAAAAAATAATTCCGGTAGAATGAGAAAAAAATTACGGTTTTTAAGAGTTAAGTCTTTGAGCACTGTCTTCACTGAATGTGATGTTTCTGTTAAGTCTTTGAGCACTGTCTTCACTGAATGTGATGTTTCTGTTAAGTCTTTGAGCACTGTCTTCACTGAATGTGAAGTTTCTAGTAATTCTTGACTCCCTAATTATTACTTTCTATCATGCTTAAATTACTGGGAAATTAGGTCTTGTATACTTAGTTTAAAAAAAAAGATTTCCTACCATTTTGAATTATTTTTGAATGCTGAACATTGACATGTTTTGATGGTGTGTGGAGAGTAAAGACTTAGATTGAATGCATCTTCAAATCAATTCTTGAGTGCTTTGTAAATGTTTTCAAAAGTTTTTTGTTTCTTTTACACACAAGGATGACTGATGTGAACAGTACATGACATACAATGGACAACATCCTAACTTGTTGTTACAATTTTTTATCTTCTATATTAGTAGCTTGTTTGTTTTTTGGTTTGTTAACCTTCTGACTCTTTTATTCTCTACAGTATGGCAATGATATTGACCTGAAGCCAATGTGTAGTAGGAGAATGCAAAAACAGTCTTTTACTGTACATTGGGGGAATGATAATACAGGAGATATGCTTTTCATGGAGGTAACTCGCTGTACATCCAGTTCTTTACATTTTGATTAACCCCTGTTTTACTAATCTAGTCTGTTTTTGTTTTGTTTGTTTTTTTTACTTTTTTTTTTTAAATAATAAAATGTGAAATTTAATAAAAGCACAAAATTCTGTTATATTTTTTGTTGCCATTTTCTTTAAAGTTTTTCTTGGAAACATTTTTTGCTTGATGTCTCATTTCGAAATGGCGTCATTATAATATTAAAGTCAATGGAACTAGTTTTTACATAACTCAATGAGGTTTCTTAAGTACACTGTCATCAGTGCATTAACATTTATTATCACCTGTGTAAAAACAATAAAACTTCCCTGTGTATTATATAATCTACCGTATTTTACGCCGTATAAGACGCTCCGGCATATAAGACGCACCCAATTTTAAAGGAGGAAAATCTAGAAAAAAAAGATTCTGAACCAAATACTGTACTAAAATATTTTATATCAACTGTATAAAGTAAACAGCAGTTTAAGAACAATTTTAGTTGGTCCGCCTGATCACTTTCTCACATACACCATACACGTTGTCTGTGATCTACCCAGACGGCACATTATGACGTAGGGAGGGCGGTGTGTACCGGCAGTAAGCTCAGCATGATGCCCGTGCAGCACATGGTTAGACTGTCGGGAGGGGGGCATGGCGCGCTATAGGAAGTCACACAGCCGCAGTACGTGCCCCAAATCCAGCCCGCAGCACACACTGCATAAGGAAAGGACTGCGAGTAAGCGCCATACAAAGTTGGGGGCAGTTTTAATGCATGTAAAATGTGTATTTGCCGTATAAGACGCACCAACTTTTCCCCCCCCAGTTTTGGAGAAGAAAAAGTGCGTCTTATACGGCGTAAAATACGTTATATCTGCAACAAAGATCTTGTTGTTTTTTGGTTTGTCCCCTACATATCCCACATTTTGGTCCACAATGATCTCTGAGAACCACAGACTTCACTTTCAAGAAAAACATAGGCCCCACTTTTTAAATATAGAATATCTTAATTAAGTTTTTTTTTCTTTATACATTTATATTTCTGATAAGTTCCTTCAAAGTCCTTTGTGTCTATTCTAATTTCAATCTTATTACTATTAGAGTTACTACTATTAATCTGGCACTGACAGGACTGAAATGTCTGTTCTTTTGTTAGATGCAGTTGTGCTATAGTATTGGCCTCTTGACTCTCACAATATGAATGTTCATAGCCTGAAAATATCTTAAGGGCCTTGTATTTTTTTACAGCTCAAATCACATTAGGTTTACAGTTATTTCATCAAATTCAGAACCAATAAATATGTTCTTGTGGCTGGCCAACATTGTTCTAATGACATATACAACTAGTTAGTCAAATGCATTTGTAAAATCAAAACTGCATTTAATAGTTAGCCAATCTATCATGGATAATTTTCTGGTGTATTTCTTGTTCAAACAAAACAAAACTTGTGTTTACAGAAAAACATAGAGTAAAGTAAAAGTTCCCCTTTCTGAAAAACATAAACTGAGTTCTTGTATTTGTAGGTGTGTGATGACTGCCTTTTATTGCGTAGTGTCACTGGGGCTATTCACGACAGATGGTGGTTTGAAAAACTAGTCAACATGACCTATTGCCCCAAAACTAAAGTCTTATGTTTGTGGAGAAAGAATCAGGACAAAGTTCAGTTGAATCAATTCTACACCAAGAAGGTAATTGCATCACTTATTTCATTCAGTGGGATATTGAGGTTTCAACTAGTTTTTAGCTAGTGTACCATATTCTTAAAAGTGTGGAACTCTTGAGGTATCTTAACACTTAAGGAAAGGAAATCGAAGGACCAAACAGTGATCAGTTAAACAATGCTAGATTACGTGGTGATTTAAATAATGATCAATGAAGTTTGGGTCTTAAAACAATCCTCTTCTAAATATAATTATATCTATAGCTATCCTTATACAATTAATTAATTTTTTTTTTTAAATCTGAAACATCATTTTGAAAAACAGCATTTCTGATCATGATATTCAATTTTGCAATCTCTGATATCTTTCCATTTTTTAATCCACTTGCATCCATTATTACCATGTTTCTTGGGACGCTTGTTCTGTGGGATGTTGGAAATAAATGAGACACATGGTGTGTAAAGATAGCTAGCAGTTTAGTGATATATATATCTTTTTTGAAAAACCAAATCACATTCACATCACCATTGAAATCTAGGAGCATGATGGATGAGGTTTAGGCTGTGTTCAAACCAAATGAAAAGTTTTTAGTCTTTCAGCCATTTTATACTCTGAGATAATGTCACCAGAAAATTAAAAAAAATAATTAAAATAACTTATTGCTTTGTTTAGAATTTTCCTTTAAAATAAAAAAAAAGACCACCTCCTCAACTAAACTAGCTTAAAATTATGTTATGTTTATACACAACTTTCCCCAGTGCAAGGAGTTATACTTTTCTGTGAAAGAGTCGATGGAGAAGGCAGCAAGTAGAAATACAGGAAGACTGCCAGGTTGATTAATAATTTTTCAATTAGATTTTATATTGAATTCTGTAATTAGGATAAATAAATACATAAGACTTAATCTGAGAGGCAACTAAACTAAATATAGTAATATGAAAAAAAAATTAAAGACAATACCTCCTTTATACAGATTATAGAGCGATTATTTTGCTCTTAATAACTAATAAATGTTAAATTTAAAAAAAAAAAGGAACATCTTTGTTAAGCAAATGTATAAAGCTACTACACTTTATAATATTATAATGATAGGCCTTTAGATCTACACTCAAAAGATGGTGCACAGAATGTTCCTGAACATTCACTTATTAAAATCTTGAATATTGCATTCATGTGTAAATACTCGAGGATGTATTAGTCTGTTCAAGATAAATATTTTCTAGTTCTCTAGTCAAATTTAAATTTATTACTTTTGTATGTTGAAAAATTATATCGTTATAACTGTCAACCAAGAGTTTTCCCCAGTGTGGCCAACTAGCCAGTAATTCTTTTCCTAACAATGTACATAAACTGTCAAATTTTTGGGAAAATCTTTTGAGTTGTTTTTGAGATCCATGTCCAGATTTTTCCCACCCACCCTGAAGTTTTTACACGAAGGTAAGAGTTGAACAGAGGTATTGTAAAAACTTTTCACTTGTATATTTTACTTTAACAATAACTTGGTTTATTTTATCATTTTATTTATACAATACCTCTATTCAAGTCAGAACTTCATGAACTTTTTGGGAACCTGGAAGGCTGATCTAAAAAAATGGCTCTGACAATTTTCCTAGAAATTTAACAGTTGCTGTATATCTATGAGAAAAGAATTACTAGCTTGTTGGCCACATGGAGAAAACTTTAGTTTGACCGTTATAATTTTTCAAAGGAAAAAAAATTAATGAAAATTCGGTTTGAATACTAGACTTAGATCTAGAGCTAACATAGGTTTGAAAGGACTGTATCGTTCAGGAATTTCTGAATATAAGGTATTATTGATTCCATATTTTAATAAATTAATAATAATTTTTCACTAACATTTTGCACATCATCTTAAGTCCAGTCTAGATTTAAAGGCCTAGATCTATATCATTGGAATTATTCAATTAGAAAAAAAAAACAAATGCTTATTTAACTTAAAGTTGCTTTAAGTTTATTGATAGATTTTCAAAGCTTTGCTTATATTTTTTTTTGTAAATCTAATAGATTACATCTACATTCTAATCTAGTAGATCTAGATGTAGACTTGATCTTAAGATGTAGATCTATATCTAGACTAGATCTTAAGAGTAATTAACATGCCAATAAACAATAGATATCTTATAAAATGCCCGCTGGCCTAATTGGTAGAATTGTTCTTGAAGAAGCTGATGGTGTCAACATCACAAATTTGATACCTGATTTGAGCTTAAAAAAAAAAATATTTTTTTTAAATTATGTTTTTTTATTTTAAGTTGTAGAATGGTGGTATTGTCTTTTTAAAAAAATGCATTTTGAAATGTTTTTCTTTGTTTTTGCTGTTTCTAAATTACTACTAAATTAGGTCCTGAATTGGGAGGGGAATTTCCAGTCCAAGATTTGAAGACTAAAGAAGGTGGACTACTCCAAGTTTGTATGGAAGGTATTGGACTTCTCCTTCAAAACAGCAAGGTCAGAATTGTATTCTGTGTTCTTTGTATTCTATGTTTTATTGATAACACTGTTTAGTTTAATGTTAGTGCAAGTATTAAATAGCTTATCAACCCACACATTGTCAAAAGACTGGTAAGTCTAAATATAAGGGTTCTCTTTCTACTAGGATTAGGATTCTATTCTAATGTTTTTATATACTCAACACGTCTTAATACTCTTAATGTCTTAGAAAATGTATAAATAACTGTATGAAAACTCAAATGAAAGTTTTCTATCTGTTTGAAATTGGATGAAATGTTTTCATCTCTGTCTTAAAGGAGACAAAGACATGTATAAAAAAACAAAACAAATGCAATAATTTTTTATTTCCTTTTTTTTTCTTCAGTCAATTTCCTTTGTCCTCGTCTTTTGTCCTTGGCCTTGCTAATAATATTCATTCTCTCTCCTTGATCTTTGTGTTGGTTCTAATTAAAAGCAGCTTGAAGAAAGGACATGACAGATCTCACTAATTGCTTAGCATCATCTCTCCTGAGCATTGCTTTGATGACAGGCCTTGCTTTGGGTTGTAAGACATCCTTTCGTAAATAGAAAAAAAAAGTAATAGGGCCAAAGCTTACCTGCATCTTGTCATTGATAGATTTAAAAAGATAATTTAAAAAAAACAAACAACATAACAAGAACTGGACTGGACTGGACATGTTTCCTCCCTAAATTTTTTTTCTCTTGACATCTTTCTTTGTCTCGTGTTGGTGCCTCCTGCTCGCTGTGTGAATTTTTTTTTTTTAATATTTTTTTTTTCATATTCTTGTTTCTATTTCATTTATTTTATTTCTTAGAAGAAAAAATATATATGACCTACATCTATATGACCTACACTTATATGACCTACATTTTGTTTTGGTTCTTTTTGTTGACATTAATTTTTTAAAGTTTTTTAATTCTTGTGTATGACTGCATATGTGAAAGCTTCTGGTTCTGTCTTGCTGAGTCTCGTGTACATGTTATGTGCCATATTATTGAACCAAACTTGTTCTAGTCAATAGTATATTCATAGCATTTTTATATAAAACAATAGCTTTTTTTTTTTTTTTTATATACATAAATTATTAGTTTATGAGGTTTAAAATGTGTGTACTGGTAGACAGTACAACTAGGTAAAAAAGAAACATGAAGAATTGTATATAATAGGCTGAAGTCTCTCTCATAGGAACTCAAAAATATAATTTCATTTCCACAACTTTTCCAAATGATTATTAACAAGCATTGATCTCAACAGTAGATACACCAACAATATGAGCATTTTATTAGTCAAGTTACTTTTACAATTCTAGTCAAACTAAATGTAATGAAGTTCTGTTAACACTGTTGACCACTTTAAGTAATAAATCGAACTGAAACTCTAATCAACTGATGCTGTTTGTGCTGCCAACTTAAATAGTTGCCATTTATTTCCTTGAGGTTATATTTCTATTTGCAGCCTGCCACTTTTTTTAAAATCTAAATGCTGAGATTTTGTAAAAAAAATTTTGACAATTAGAAAAAATATCAATGTGCTCAAATCTTTGTCTAGAATCTAGTTTTTAAAATTGATTCAAGAAAAGATGCATTAATATATTTATTAATGCTTTCAAAAAATATCTAAAATACTACAGAGAAAACAAATCCAATTGATGATGTATGACTAAACTGACTGTTGTTGGCTGCATTCACAGCATTGTATTTTTTTATAAGTAATTTTAATATTGTTTTCAAAATCCCTGGTGATAGATATTTTTGTTCTCCCTTTCTTGTCTTGTGACAGGTCACACCTTTGAACTTTGGTCTTGCATTTATCAATAATCATCCCTGAGAAAGGCGAGTTTTTCTTTCTTGCCATTTTATAGTTATTTAGCTACCCACATACACACATTTCCACACTTGCCTTTTAATAGTTGTCTAGTTACACCAACACATACACCCAGAAAGTTTGTTTCGGAATGTTGCAGTTTCTAAAGTAGAACAGACACAATTTTGTTGTCTACTTTACACTTGTGTTTTTCCCCTTCTCTTAAGGCAGTAGGACACACAGTAGTAGTTGTGATTCATTCACTTTCACTCATTCAGTATTGTTCATTGTGAACAATTAATTTGAAAATGCAACTTTAAAGTTGAAAAACAAATCCAAGCAAATATTGTCACTAGTCACTTGTTTTTGTCCTTAGAAGTGCTACAGAAGATCAACTATTACCTTCTATTTACACCTATGTTTCTTCATGTCTGCTAATATTGTTTATTCATTCTTTTAACAAAAGCTTGTTTTGAATTATCTTCAAACATTTTTTCCCATCATACTTTTCTTTTAAATTTTATAACCATCTTGCTTTTTTTTTTCTTGCCAAGTCTGTACATTTTTTCTGTGCATGTTTTTTTAAATTCTTTTTTTTTTTTTAAATTCTTTTTCTTATTGATCAATACAAATATATAAGTGCCAGTGTACTTGACTAGTATAAACAAGTTCATGGTCTCAGGACTGTTTGGCTTTTTAGTTAGAGGGAAGATCTTGGTGGGGAATTAAGAGAATCAAATTTTGTTCTGTTTCTCATGTGGTTTGAATGTTAGTGTGAACTCATTTGTGTGTATTTCTTAGGTTATTAAATGTCTTTTTTGTGGGTGCATTCCTATATGCTTAAATTTTTTTGTCCTCATAAACTTAAATGCGGGTCAATTAAGTAATAAATAATTTAACAGAAATTGAATTTTTAATAATTGTTTTTAAATTTTAAAACTAACTTTGGGGATATTTTGTGTGTGTTTCTATGTCAAGTTTGAGTTGAATCTAGACTTGTAGTGTCTCCATGATCTTTTTGTCTTTGTTTCTGTCACTTGTAACGTTAAGGTTCACCGCGAGCAGAGAACTTCACCAATTATCACTTTTCATTTTTTTTTTAAACTCCATCCCATGTTCACCAGTGACTATTGACTGACATCACACACTAAGAAATTGTAGCACCACTACAATGTCACAGAAGTCTTGCTGTGCGTGAGCCCTTCGATATTTATTTCCCTAACAATTCTTTTTTTAAATTTTTTTTTTAATTACTTTTCCCTGTCTTGAATTTATTTATTCCAAATTAAATGATGACTGAAACCAAATCATGTATAGAGAGGAAATAAAGAAGATACAAAATAATTTCAGAAGCAATCAAACAGGCAGATTTATTTATTTTTTTTTTTTTTTTGTTTTTCTTTTTCATTTCTTATTTTATTAGTTTGATTGTATGAATTGAGTTTGAATTTTAACACTTATATGTATAACTTTTTTTGTCTGCTAACCCTGGCTCTCAGGAACTGGAGGTAAACAATCCTAAGGCATTACCCTCTTTTTTGTTGGAAGGGGAACTAGACCCACACATACTACTTACACACACATACACAAACATCAAACTATTTTTTTAAAATATGTGTGATAACTCTTAGAAGAGTGTTTTTATGTGTAGAAAGAGTGAAGTGCTCCTGTCTGTGACTAGTATTTATTTATCTCCCTGTTAGGTTTGAGAAACAGTGAATGTGAAGAATTCTGGTTTTATTCATTTTGTAAATTTAAAAAAAAATATTTTATTCTTTTGATTATTTTTTTAAATTACTTATTAAAATTTCATGTCAGATTATTTAATAAAAACCTTCCAATTTTGACAAATAAAATGAGCAAATTTAGATCACTTGATTAGCTAGAGTAAAATAATCATCAAACATTTCAAACAACTTCAATCTTCTAGAATTGTTGTTTTGTGTTTGTATCATTGTAGGTTCTAACTGCTCTGTGTCCTTCCTATAGCCTGCTTTCAACATTGTTTTCTATTGTTATATATTGCATGCAGATTCTATATATTGATGTATCTTATGAATCATTTATACTCATCTGACATTGAACTTGTTGACAGAGTAAAATGAGAACATAAACAGGTTAGGAAGTGTCATTTTTAATGTCAATTTTATACCAAAGAAAATAAAACAAATAACCATCACATAATGTATTCAATAAAGAACATTTTAGTATTATAATAGTATGGACTCATATTTTAGTGTGGGTTTTTTTTTTCCAGAAGAGAAATTTTTGGAAAATAAATTTTGATAAAATTTGTTTTAGATTTACTATTTTCTTTTTGTTTTTAAAGCTTTCTTGTTGTCTGGTGATTTTATGGAGATATAATTTTGAATTTTTCTCTTCGACCCTTGTCAAGTATTTATCATTTATGGTCAAAGGATGTTTTCACATCAAATATTTAATACTGTGAAAGTGTATTATAGTAAAGTACATGATCAATAAATTAATTACAGTAAATGAATACTTTTGAAAGATAATTTTTATTTTATAATTATGAGATGACTAGAGAAACATCATTTGACCATGCAGACATTGACTGGGACAAGAAAAACATTCCGTTCTTGGTTTTAAAAAAACAACTTTTTTGGAAATGTTCATATTACTGAGCAGTGATAAATTGTAAATATTACTAATGAAACTAACTGTAACAAGTCTTTTTGAATGAATTCTAAGAGCACTCCATTATTGAAAGCTGATGAGTCTTATGATAGTGACTCTAGATGAGTTTAGAGAAATCCTGGCAACCCTTACTCTGCAACTGTCTCATCTGCCAGTTTGTAAATCTGTTCTTATCACCATCTTCTCATCCTGTTTCCTCCACTGCCCTATATATATATATATATATATATGTATATATTTATATTTATGGTTGTGTGTACTCTAGATCAGAGCAGTCTGCTGTGCTGTTGTATTTTATTTAGTGCCGTGTGTATGTGTGTTTTCATTTTCTGTTCTGTTATGTTTTGTACCATTGGTTTTTCCTTTCAGTTGTTTATTGAGCTAGCAAGAATCCGGAAATGTTTCACACAGAAAGGTGGCATATTTGTTCTAGAAGAGTTTGGTAAGAGTGGTGCTTTTTTTTTCTCTCTTTTCTTTTTAAACAGAACAATGTCATGATTTAACACTAGAAGGAGTTTGGTTACAAGGGGACAGAGTTCATCCTGACTTAGTTACAGCCTTGTTATATTTCTCCATCTATTTTTTTTTTCTTGACACTCCTCTTACATTATCTGGTTGAGTTAAAATGCTATTTGAATCAACTAAAAAGATGCACCCTTACCTTTTAATGCTTGGACAGTATGTGGCTTTTTATGTTAGTTCTAGAGTAGAGGCTAGTTTTATTTGTATTTATTTTTCATTGTTTTTCTACACTAACAACATTGATAGCTGCCAACTGTTAGTTTGACCTTATCAACAAAATCTACTTGCTTACTAACAACTTGGAAGTTTCAGGATCCTTTTCTAATTTTACTGAATTGATAGCTCAAAATACATTTCTCCCAATGAATTAGTTAAGCATACAAATATTTTGTTTTAATATCTATCCTTGGAATATTTTACAAATGTCAATAAAAAATGTACTTTAAAAAAATACTAACTTTATTATTGAATGTTAACATTGTTTCCTTTCTTATCATTCGATTAACTTTTTTTATGTTCTCCATTTATGTACATTGGTCGTTTCCTTACATAAAAATCTCCTCTTGAAATCTGGTGGAGTTTTGTGTAGCAAGTAATTGATTGCCTGCATGTGGCACTGAGTTTGTCTTGAAGATCTTTAGTTCATTCACACTGTAGCTAGTAGCTTGAACACACCAACACCTAACATGTCAATACAGGCATTCTACTTGGGTCATTTATTCAACATCAAAAATAGATACCTTAGAACAAATATTTTAATGACAGTAGTATATTTATAATAACCTAATATTCTTAGGATTAAATTTGTAGCTATTGAGTTGATAATACCACCTCATCATAATAAATATATTTGTGATGTGATTATTCTGGATATTAATAGTTTATTTTATGTTTATCTTGATAATAGATGTCAAAACCAAGCAAATAATTCAACACAGATTCAAGTCTAGTATGGTAGGTGACTGATAAATCTTCAGTTTGTTTTTTAATACCTTTGAATCTGTCTCAGTGTTGTTTTTTTGCTGTGACATTTTAATGTTTTATAAACAGAATTAGTTGAGAAGGTAACAGCTTCAAGTGAAAGATACATGTCTATGTTGTAAACTAACTTTTGATCTGTACTAACATTGAGCTCAGTATATAACGAGCAAGCAAAAATGTTTAATGTGTATGATAAAATAGTGAACAGATGGCACTGGGGCATTGGAAAGCTATTACAAGGAAAAAATTTTACTTAAAAAGTGGATACAGTTTTCTTCTTTCTCTTATTGTATTAGTATTTTGTACAGTTTGACATTATTGCAAACTTAATAAAGACTGTAGCATAAATCATGAGTTTCAAACATTGTTAGTTATAGTGACCTTCATGGGTTGGAATTTCTCAGAAATACAATATTAATGAAAAAATACTCAGCAGGCTTATTTAACACCTTGGGTTTTTCTGTGACGCACAATGCATATGTACAGTATTGGGGAAAAAAATTAATAGGACATCGCCAATCTTTCAGAATGCTGATTGGCCAAAATAGCTGTTAAGCACAATGCATATGTACAGTATTGGGAAAAAAAATTAATAGGACATCGCCATTCTTTCAGAATGCTGATTGGCCGAAATAGCTGTTAAGCACATTAACTGGTTGATTATATGCTATGTCATAGTACCAAACAAGGGATCCTTTTAGCATACCTACCAGCCTTTGTAGTATGTTTGTTTTATCTTAGTGTTTGTGTGCGTTCTTTCTGAATAGCTGTTGTGAAATATTGCCCCATGTCATGTTCTTACTTTGGCAGACTATAGTAACAGTATAATAATAATAATAAGGCTTGTCTTCGAGTTTGAAGATTAAGGAGTAATGCAGTATTTTCCGTGGCTACACAGCCCCAGCTGTGACCTACATATTTTGCCACATCCAGGGCAAGCATAACCATTGTCCACCAGTAGTCGATTAAGATTTTCATTTCATCATATACTAAGTTATTGTATGTACCAATTCTTTTTATACTGTAACTCAACATACAAGTACTTTAGGGCACTTTCAAAAATGAGTGAATATATATATATATAGTTATATATATATATATATAACATAGTTATATATTGTTAGGAATCTCACTATCCAGGCTCTCTGCAAACTGCACCAGACACCACCAACTTAAAGAACTTGACAACTCAGGGCTCCAAAGTAACGTAACACTTTAATAGTTGAATAAATAACAGCCAATACTGTACAACACGTAACACAAGACTGTACAAATATCTCTCCGATAACACCGTACCGCCGTATCAACTCTTGCACTGGCCTCTCCATCTCATTTCGGGGTTGCACTGGGTTCAACAGTTCAGGACTTCACACACTAGGCTCGTTGTGTCGGACTCGATCACAGACCAAGATCAAGACGCCAGTTGTCTCAAATGTACTTGACAGTACTCCGCACTGAACTGTCGTAATGCTCCGTACAGAACCACACCGTTGAACTGTGCTGTAGTGAACCTTCTGTCGTGAACCCCTTTTCTGAACCTTGCTGTATTGAGCCCCTTTTCTCGACCGCCTTGACTGCGACACCTCGAACCGGACAGAACGCCACTCGACGTTTCTAGGTGGTCAGATGACTACAACTCTCGTGACGCTCCTGAACTCTGTTCACGCCGGCGATCCTTCCTGTTGACACTCGACTCGGCTGACCGTGGTAACTCGTCACGGTTGACAGCTCGTCTAGCGCTGGCCTGGGGCAATTTGCGTCGGCTGACTATGCACACACCACTACCCCCATTTGTGCCACCACCAGGTTTATAACAATATATATATATATAACATATATATATGCTAAAGCGGACTTGGCTTGTGTCAAGAACAGGGAAAATAATGGAGAACAATTTACAGAGAGGATTCAAGTTTTGTCAAAGTAGAAATTTGGAAATGATAAGTCATCAACATAACACAGGAACTTTGCAATCATTAACTTTGTTTAATAATCATTTTCTAACAAAGCATGCCTAGCCCAGGTCCTTATTGAGCCTGATTGATGATGCCAATTGTGTATGTTTTGTTCAATTGATTGTTGTATTAAGCACTGGTTTCTTTGTTCTCACCACAGGCTAATGACATAGTGTTTATGTTTCACCGCATGTTAAGTATTCAATTGGCCAATGCTATGGACAATAATAAGAGTAATTATCACTGATTTGAAATAACTTTTTTTTTTTTTTTATTAATTTTGCATTTAATAATGTTTTGTTTTTAACCCAATTATTATGCAATGTATGTTAGATTGCTTTCACTAAACTTTACCAAGCACTATATATTTTGACATTCCTAAGCACACATACAGGTGTATGTATATATGTATGTGCCATGTGTTACAAAACATTTTAAAAAATCAGTAACATTATCCCAGGGTCATAGCTTGGTTAGTAGCTTTTTTTTTTTTATTATTATATATTTTGATCTGCAATTTTTTTTATTTACTTGAATAAGGCAAATCTAGTGTTGTGTTATAAATAATACATTTTCTTAGACTAAATACTGTTTGATGTGTTTAATATACTTCTTTTGAGTAGATTTTAGTCTAATAAAGCAAATTGAACAAACATACCGTATTTTTTGCCGTATAAGACGCTCCGGCATATAAGACGCACCCAATTTTAAAGGAGGAAAATCTAGAAAAAAAAGATTCTGAACGTACCGTATTTTTCGCCGTATAAGACGCACCAACTTTTCCCCCCAGTTTTGGAGAAGAAAAAGTGCGTCTTATACGGCGAAAAATACGGTAAGTGAGCATATTGGTTCATTTTACAGTATGGGCCCACTGTTCATTCTGTGTACCTTAAAGCTAAATATGTGTTTTGTTTTCTTGTGTGCATTACAACTTCTTGACATAACACAACATTTAGTGCCTAGTTTAAGTAAATTGCATTTTATAGTGGAAGGGAAATACAGTTGGGTTATTGTATAAGTAGACTTATTTACAACATGATTACCTATTTCTAAGTATGACTTGTAAAGTTATATGTCTCTTGGCCGTCTTCTTTAACAAGTCACAGGTGAAGGATAGACTAGCTTTTAATATTATAATAGTTTTCAACCGGTTTTGACTTGAGGACTACCTACACACGTCTTGTCCTGATCAATAGAGATTATATCCAAAGCTCAGTACACACCACCACAACTAGCAGCAAGGTAAAACTGAGATACAGTTTATCAAAACAGGAATCAAACTAACCACTAAATCAGAGTGTGTGTGTGATTCTAAATGGGCATAATATTTAAACTCTTAAACTATTTATTAGTTTGCATCCAAATAGTCAACTACACTAAAACCTTTTAAACCCCTAGATGTACTTTTAAAAAAATGTTCACATTATTGATATTAACATTAAATATTTTTTTTTTTTACATTTGTTTCTTCATTCAATCTGAAATAAAACTGATAGAATTTTTTAAATTTCTTTCTAAACAAATAACTTTAAAAAAAACATGGAATTTTTCAAATATGATTCAAATTAAATCTTTTGTTTTTTAGTTCACGTATTACACTTTTTAGCATTAATAAAATATTCTCTAATTCTTAGATAATGTGCCGGAATAAATTTCTTGAACTGTCATAAAAATTTATTTACATTTATTTGTTCTAGAATGTTATTAATCACTAGCTTCTTATTACCGAAACGAAAAGCTTTTTATATTTTAGTACATTGAAAGGTATATAAAATTGAAGGCACCATTTTGTTATTAAATATGGAATACAATGCTAATTACAAAGACTAATTCAGCAGTGTTTCTTTGTTTCACCAGGCTGACCAGATATGCTATGCAGTGCTTTGTTTATTTTCCTACATTGCGGCGGGGATGGAGCAAAGAAAACAATCTTGACCTGTGGCTAGCTTAGGCAAATACTGACATTTTCGTTGCAGAAAAAAAACATTTAAAAAAAAAACCATAATTTTGAATTTACTGTTGTATTAAAACCTTATCTGGTCACAAAGTAAAATTTATTATGGCTGCACAATTTATGATTTATTCTCCTCTTGTCTTGGTGCTATGAGTTCATTGCTAAACCTGCTTAAAAATTAACCTGTTAATCTTGTAGCAGAAGTTTTGACATGGCATTGAACCTTCTGCTTGATTCATTTACACCATCTTTTGGTTTAAGAGAGAACAGTTAGAAACAGCATTATTTTTATGGTTTTGAATAGATCTTCTTGTCATAATTCCCACTATTAAAAAGGCATTAGCATCTTTTTTTTTCTCAAACAGTTTCCATTGTATTCTTTGCATTTATTACACACACCAAAAAGATAAAACAATGAATCAATTTGAAGCCACATTGTTCAAGTGTAACTTTTTTGTTTTCCAACTGGTGCTGTTCACAGAGGACATTTCATTTTGCTAAGTTACAAATAAATTGATGTCCCTTGTTATTATTTCTATTTTTCTTGAGTGTCTTACTAAGTCAATGTGATTCAACAATTGCTATTGATATTAATGACAAATATATTATTTATTGTGCTTTAAATTCATATGTTGATTACTGTTATTAAACTCTATTTTTTCCTGAAGGAGGTTTTTAAAGGTTCATTAAATGTATTTATTTATAGGTGACACAGTTTTCTGTGCTGGTTACCTGAAGTATTTTGAAACAAGTCAGTTGCACTCCTCTTTTGCATTTTGTTTGTTACTCTGTTGAGTTTGCTGAACACTTTTAAATGTCAGTTGCATTGAAGTTAGTTAGTAAGCTAGACCTGGTGATAAGTTCAATTGTTGCTCCATCCCCATTTCAACTGCTGAGACCGCTGAACAGAAGCATTGGAAGGATAAAAACAAAGCAAAAGATGCATTCAGATGACTGGGAATCATGTAAATTGACATCAATGGAAAAAGGCTTCTGTGATCTGTCTTAGCTGTGCTAGACTTTTTAATTGCATTGTTTTGTTTTTATGTAGCAAATATTTATATTTAGAAGTATAAATATCACTCTTGTGTTATTTTTTTATTGAAATATTTGTGTGAATATGCAGAAAACTCTCCTGTATTTGTGACGAATATTTAAGGTCATTCTTTATCACTGATTTCTATATATAGTGCCGCAGCCATAATTTGCAATTGTGGCTGATCAGAATTTGACCATGGACAACATTGATTTCAATAATCTAAGATTTCCACTAAATTGAATACCATTTGAGAATGTTTTTCTAACTTTTAAAATTGTTACATTCAACAATTTTAAGTCATAAGTCTACAACCATGAGATTATCCTCATCTGAAAAATTCATTCACTAATAAAAGTGTAGATTCTATGGTAAAATTAAACTACCTAATACAACACCACCAAGACTTGATGATTTGTATTACAATAATAGTGATATAAAAACTTGTGGATTTTTTCTTTGCTACAAGTCCACAATGGACTTATACATAGAAATCAGTGGTATTAAGAAGCACAAGGAACTCACCTGCATTTAATTGGGATTATTTATTCTTAGACCTGAGGCTCAATTTGTACAGTAAGGTCTTTACCCTCTCTTTCTCCACTGACAAAAATGAGCTACCTAGTTGTAGGATCGATGGTTCAATGCATTGTCACGTGTTTTGTCCACCACATTAAAGTCATTTTTTTAAAACCATTTCATTTCTTTGTTCTCTTATTATTATTATAGCTTTTCTATAGCGCTACTTTCATGCTAATAGCATGGTCAGAGCGCTTTTGGTCCAAACTCATTTGTGGACCGGTGGGGGGGGAGGGGGTATCTAGGAGTTAATTTTCCATGCTGCCTTTAGGCGCTCATTAAACACAACTCTGCCCAAGTCGGGTGTCGAACCTCGAGCCCCCTTCTAGGTAGGCAAGCCAAGTTCAAGCGCACTTGGCCTCTCGACCACGCTTCCCACCATCATTAGATAGAAGTAGAAATAGTAGACTTACAACATGAGTGATTGGTGTGTTTTTTTTTTTTCAATATGCAGCTATTTAATTTTACATGCTTTATTTGAAGCCCTGTCACTGAAAGAATTTTTAACATTTGTTTCATTCTTGCATGAAGTCCACATAGTTTGGGCTATCTTTAACAGACTGTTAGGTGACAACAGTGACTTAACATTAAATGAATGTGTTCCAGTAAATACATTATGCTTCTAGTCACTGACTGTCTCCAGAGCAGTTGTAGTCTATTTTAAAATATACAAACTTTATCTCATTTTTTTAAATTAACATAGTGGGCTGTTCATTTGAGTTGTCTTCAGGTAATAAATAGTTTTTAAGCTAGTGGCCCAGTGTCCTATTTCCTTGACCTTTTTTTGGGGGGGGGGGATCCTAGTTGACTACAGCTAGTACAAGTATGTAACCCTTAAGTAAGAAACACAGTTCTTCCTTTAAGTTAGCTTCAAACTCATTTAAAAACATTTGCTGAACAAATTTTCTTCTTATGTAAAAATGTCCACACAGAAACTGTTTTACTTAGCAAACAAACAAAGGAGCTAACACTGGAAATCATTCAGTCAACTAAAATATATATTTTCTTTTTATTTCCCATCTGGAATGCATTATTGTCCATAGAAATTTAAATTTTGAATCAAATAGTAACTATATTATCATTATGTTTCTAGTTTTCTGTGTATTATTTAGGCCATGTTGTCTTTGTTTTTGTCGTTTATTTTAGATTACTATTTTAATGTATTCACTAAAAAAAATCATTTGTCAAATTGTTACATTTTCCAAAACAAATAGTCACAGTTTTAATAAGCCTTTAAAATTTGTAAAATATTTAAGTCTTCAATTTAAATTTAGTCCATGTTGAGTATTTGTATCAGTTGAACATAGCTCTACAAATTTAGTATTGGACATATAAACAATGTGTGTAATGAAATGTGGGTATATTTACAGTTACTCTGTTTAATGACAAATATTTCTTACAGTCTTGCATGTTCTTTTAGATGTCCACTTAATATTTGGATTTTCTGTAAGCTCATTGGGATCCTCCACCACAAAGTGAGTCATGAGCTTCACATATTGGTTGGTTGTATACAAGTAATAATGTACTGAGATGCTTTTATTTTCATTTGTATGAAATTACATGCCGGGCTCGCCATTTAATTATGACATAAAAATGTAAAAACAATAAATTTTGCAATTCTATTTGTCAGTTTCTTAAACAGCTTTTTAAATAGAGATCGTTTTAAGTGTAGATAATAATTCAACATGACTCATTATAAGGTGCAGTTAATCATTATAAGGTGCAGTTAATCTCAACATAAATGATAGTGTAGGATCACAGAAATTATCCTTAAAGATAAAAAGGCAAGATTAATGGACACTTTAGGGGTGGGGTTCATTTCGTGTCTAATTATAAGAGAGAACATTTCCCTCTCTACAGATTCAGTTCTTGTAAATGCACAAAACTCAATCATAACCTTTTGATTGTGTTTATTTTGTTGTGTTTGAAATTGACTGTGTGATAGACTAGTAAATGAATATGCTGTGTGATCTCTCTCCTCTGTGTCACTATATTATGTAGAGTCAGTTTTTGGTTTGTTTAACTACTTAACAGTTTAATATAAGTTTTTCTTTTGTCTTTCAGATCAACATGTATGACTTTCTGTAGTTGTCATTGTTTTATTTCATTGGCCTCCCTATAGGGTTTACATTTGATCTTTTCATGACATGAATACTGAAGCTATACTAGTATATCTCTGATAACTTTTTTGTTGTACTTTACTATTTCAAACATATTTATGCTTTTGCATGACAATAAGAGTAGAAATGGACATATTTAAAAGTTTACTATCTCCCTTGAAATGTTTAATAACCATGTTTTCTTTTAAGACACAGAATTAAATCTAGTTGAAAAATTTCAATGTCTGTTTGTCTTTATTGTTGATTGGCATAAAATTTTAAGAGAAAATATATTTACTCCTTTAATATTGACAGTAGTAAAATTTAGTAAACTGCTTTATGGATGTTTGTCCACTAAATAAAATGGTGAGCAGAAAATTGTGTCTTGCACTAGAACTGATAGGAAATGAAACCCAAGACTTATACTGATAGTTAGTAATTCTAGTATATTCTTACTTAGAGCAGATCTTCAGAAAACAGATCTAGGCCCTAAAAACAAATCAAGTTTAAAAAAAAATATTCATAGTAAAACTTGTCCAAAATGCTTGAATATAAAGATGGTTACCTTATAAGATCAAATGGCATTCAACAATTAGTTGACAGTAGAGTGTCAGATAGAAAGGAAGTGACAGACTTATCTCTAGCAGAAAAAGTGAAAACAATAATGAACAAAAACAAATAGTATAAAGAGTGTATAGTTGTGAAGGAGACAACAATGGTTTACAAACAACCCACAGGGACAGGAAAAGTTCCCAAAACAAGACATTCAAGCATAACACTCAAACAAAAAGAAGAAATAGTTTTGAATACATTATTTTGACCTCAGATTTAAATGAATACATAAACAAAATATAAGTATAACAACAAAAACCTATGATCATACATTAAGTCTCTAAGAAAATGGAAACAACAGGAGAAGCACCATTAAAAGGAGAAGATCACTTAACACATAATGATAATGAAACTAAGCTAACATCCTAAATAAATACTTTGCATCAGAATTCTCAGCCCCAGGAGACATATTGCTTAATTTGAACCAAGTAGACAACAAAGGAGATAGAAGTACAAGAAAAGGGGATCCAAAAACTATTAGCGAACATTAAACGGAATAAAGCATCTGGACCTGATGGTATTCCAGCTAGATTACTCAAAGAACTAAGCAATGAGCTAGCACCAGTGTTCAAAATACTTTTTACAGCATCCCTTAATCAGGGCAGAGTACCAAGGACTGGAAAGAAGCTAACGTCACTCTCCTATAAAATCCTAGAACATAAAATATGTAGCAACATCATAGACCACTTAGACAAACATAATGTCCTTACTCCATACCAACATGGCTTTAGGAAATATAGATCATGTGAAACACAACTAATAGGACTGATTGATGATTTTTCAAAAGGTCTAGATAATAGTGAGCAAATAGATGCTATCTTATTAGATTTTTCCAAGGCTTTTGACAAAGTTCACCACCATAGTTTGCTTAAATAATTAAAATATGGCATTGATGGATCAGGATTTTCAGATAGAGAGAGAACAAACTGTAATAATAAATGGCTGTAAATCAAAACCAATAAGGGTAAACTCAAACGTACTTCAAGGAACAGTCTTAGGTCCACTACTATTTTTAATTTACATAAATGATTTACCAAATTGCATTAGTTCAGGCACAAAAGTCAGATTATTTTTCAGAAGTTTGCATAGATTATTTTTCAGAAGCTTGCATAATATATAACAACACAAGTTAGAGAAATTTTACAAAGAGAATTATATAAATTACAGAAATGGGAACCAAATTTCTTTTCACCCAGAAAAATGTCAGTTATTAAGAGTAAAAAAAATAATAAAACAAATAAATTATCTTATCCTATTCATGGTAAACCAGTTACACAGACTTAAAAACGCAAAATACCTAGGTATTATAATAAATGAAAAACTGTCATGGCATCCCATATTGATGAAATTATTTAAAAAATTAAACAAATCATTAAGGTTTATTAAAAGAAATTTTTACAATTCAAATAAAACTAAAATGTTTTTTAACCTTGGTTAGGCCAATAATAGAATATGCATCCTCCATTTGGGACCCCTCAACTAAAGAAAATATTAAGAAACTGGAACAGACACAAAATAGAGCAGTGAGATTCATAACAAACGAATATTCACATTTGACTAGAGTAACACCTTTAGTAAAATCACTAAATTTAGAAAGCCTTCAGGACAGAAGACTCAAAAGTAAAGTAGCAATTATACATAAAACACTGAACCATAATCTTCAAATACAAAACCTAATAAAATACTCAGAAAGACACAAAGATAAGGCACACTCCTCGTTCCATATGCTAAGACAAATTTGTACAAATGTTCCTTCTTCCCAAATGCTACTACAGCATGGAATGGGTTGCCTGAGGAAAACCAATGACTTGGCAGAATTTAAGTCATTGGTTAACATGCTTGACTAAATTGACCTAGGGACAAGTGTAGGATTTAATCATCATCTATTTTGAAGTAAACTCTGTATTTTAAAAGATAGAACTATAGAAACTACAAACCAAACTAGACCAAAGCATTAGATTTTATTTTAAATGTTCAAGAATAATACAAAACAAATAGCAGACGTCTATACATTTGTTTGTTTATGTTTTTTCTTGGTTGTTTCATGGGAACTTGTATCACAATCTTCTGGTAATTTATGTTTCCTTTCATTAGTGCTGGGAATAAGAACCATAGTTTATTTGTGCTGTTTTAAAATAATAATATGGCATTGCACTTCAATTATTAATTGTGGTTTTAAATTATGTCCAACGTATATGCATATTAAATAGATGTTTTCTCTTTAAAAAAAAAAGTAAACATTTTTGTGTGTGTATATGTAGCAATTAGTATGACAGAACTTACTTACCTTAGCAATACATTGTAAAAAAAACATTTTTGACAAAAAATCTAAAACCATTTGCATAAATGTGTTAAAAATATGGTAAATGGCAATCTCCCCTACAAAAGAGCCTCAAGTGTTACTATTAATAGTGAATAGTTGTAAAAGTGGTGTATTTTTATGAAAAAAACTGCTTGCATAAGTGATTTTAAAAAATTAGATTTTTTTGCTTTTAGAAAAGGCAAAAGTAGTCGTTGCATCAGAACTTTGAATGGACTAAAATATTATGATGTCGGATTTTCACTATCTTTGCTAGTTTACGAGATCTTAACGGGACATTCCACACAAAACTAATAGCGTCTTTTCCCCTTTCTTTGGCTGCTAATAAATGAAGGGTTATGCCAAGGAAAGTGTAAAGTCATGTTCTTTTTAATGAAGTTCCACAATAAAACATATTCAAAGATTGTTTAACTGCCCTTTGGTATTATTGAGTAATTATAGGGAGATTAATTATTAAGATGAGGAGTGTCAAAAAAAAATTAACATACCTTTTCATAGACTGAAAGGAAATGTCTAAATCTTTTTCTGCTCTACTGCTACTGTTACATTTGTCCTACATTTGAGGGGGAAAAAAAATTTTCTTTTTAAATAATAAGAAGTAGTTTTCACCCATTGCAATGGGAAATTTGATCTAGTACTTTGACTTGATGAACAGAAAATGTTTTGGATGTATAGGTATCAAAGAGCAAAAAATAAAAATGATGACTAATGTCATAGTAATTTTTATCAAGTTTTTTCTTGCGATATAGATCAATATATAAATCATGTAGGGTAACCAAAGAATCTCTACTAACAAGAGTTGTTTGCTTCTGAACTTTGCTGAAAGTTTTTCCTTGATCTTGATCCTTGAGTTCTCTGAAGAGCTGGAAAGAAAGTTTCAAATAATAAAAACAAAACAAAACAAATGAAAGCTTGGTGTTAAATGGATGATTAAGTGAAGGTACTACCAACCTTAACAAATTTCGTAATGCTCTCCTTAAACTGTCCTAATATTTGAGTGACAGGCAACTCTAGATCTTTCTCTATGTCTTCAACTGTTTTATGCTGCAGACCCAGGGCTAATAGAATGCTCTACATACAAATAAATTACAGTGTTAAAATTTTGTTGCTTTTTTTAGCTAAAGAACTTTTCATAGCAAAAAAAAAAAAGAAATAAAACCTATTAACCTAAACAAATATTCAAAAGAGCTCATATATCTGCCTGTATTTTTAGAGAATGCTAAGAAATACTTTTGGAAATAAAAGAGAGACATTATAAGGAGTGCAGTGACTACGTGGTAGAGCGCTTGGCTTTGGAACCAAGTGTACTGAGTTCAAATCCTGGTGAAGACTGGGATTTTTAATTTTAGTCCACCCAGCTCTAATGGGTACCTGACATTAGTTGGGAAAAAGTAAAGGCAGTTGGTCGCTGTGGTGGATACATGACACCCTTATTAACCATGGCCACAGAACCAGATGACCTTTACATCAATTGCCCCATAAATCACAAGGTCTGGAAGGGCAACTTTACTTTTTTGCAATAAACTGAACACAACAGGTGGAGGTTATTTGTATGTGTTCACACTAATATGTCTTAACAAACCTTGAAAACTCTCTAACAAATAAGCTTTTTTTTTTAGCTAATACTATTATTCTGTAAATCTAGATGGCATGATAATTGAATTAAAATATAGTGTAGCTCTCAACCTTTGTGGATTTTAACTTGACATTGACCTGATGCAAGTCAGAAAATGATATGCCAGGAAGTGGTGTCATTTCATCATTTTTTGTTGAAAGTGTTTTGTACTGAGCTAAACTATCAAATATAACTGGACTTTTGGCTAGTGCAGGCATAATTTAAAAAAATATTCTTCTCTCCAAAGGAGAAATTTTTTTTCCAAAAAAAAAGTTATTTTCACAAAAGTAACCTTTCATTAGATTCATGTAAAAGAAGAGGAAATTAATTTTTTAGACTTTTTTTTTAAGCATGTTACCTCAATGTTGTAGGCTTTAAAAAAGATTCAGACACAAAAAAAAGTTTGGATAACTCACACTTTGAATGATTGTAAGATGAAGTTTGACGAGGCCTGTGAAGTAAAGTCTGGAGAGAACAGGAAGTACATCAACTATCATGTGATAGTCCACCATATTGTTGGAGTACAGCTTCAGACGCTGGATGTCAGAAGGATTGAAGAACATTGTCAGCTGGGATAAATTAAGTGGCTCTGAAAATGTTCAAACTAGAATGAGCTTATGCATGATGATGTGATGCAAAAAGATAGAAGTTGTTGTATACCAGTAAATAACATTACTTGCTAGAAAAGTGAAAGAATGGTAAGTAATATTAATGAATCGGACATCTGAAAATATCTTTTTTTTACAAAGGCTTCATTTCTCTACTTAAAATTTGCAGCTCAAACCAAAAATGCCACCATATTTTCTTTTATATGCCGTTTATATGTTGTTAAAAAAACAAAAAAGTGACAATTTCTTTACAAATCAAATATGTTGGCTTATTATACTGTATAAAAAAAAAACCAATCACTTTTCCTGGTAGATTCTAAATTTCACTTGTAGTTTCTTCAACTCTCCCATTTCATTAACGTACAAATGTTAAAGGTCATGGTGCCAATCCATCAGAGAGCTCTAACATAGGTAAGATAAGGAGGGGGGATTTTTTACTCTTTGTGCCAAAGTTTCGGTGGGTCAGATGGAGCCACGTTGTGGACCGGATGTGGCCCGTGGGCTGTATTTTGGGCATCACTGGTGTAGACAGATGTCACACATGGAGAAACACAATAAGGAGAGATAGCATGATTTGCAGTAGAACTGCTCAGGCCATTACAGATAAAATCTGTACCAATGAATTGTTAAAGTTTTGATATTAAAAATAGTTGAGTCTAAAATGAAGACATGGCTATGTTACAGTACGTATATGAAAAGCAAAATAGAAAAAAATGCTTTTTTTGGAGGGGAAAAGCCGCTATTAGGTTTGTGGAAAATTGAAAAACTTGCACAAAATGTAACAAAAGAAATAGCTCCACATATACAGCCATATTTCTCAATACTGTTGGATTTATTTTCCTTTTTAATACCAAACAAATTAATCAATTACTGATGATTAATCAACTAATTGGTTAATTTTTTCACTGATTCATGTTTTGTTAGGTACAATATAAAATTGTTTCAAATAACATCATCAGAGAATGGGTGTGGGACAAAGAGCATATACACAATGTGTACAAGTGAGTTTATATACGCTTTGTATAAAGAGTAGAATTTATGTCAACAGTTGTTTTTTAAAGTAGCTTATTACAGTACATTGGATTATCAATAAATTATTTTTTCACCTGTTTCAGTTGTTTTAACATTTTTATTCCTCAGGATTTCTAAAGCGTGGCTAGGTTTGAAAGTACGAAATTGATATGATAAAAGAGAGACAAATCTTCCTTGAAAATCTGAAGAAAAAAAAACATTAAAAAATGTAACTCTTATTATCAAACAAATTGTGTGGTGTTTTTATTTGGACACGTGACAAAGTTATTATCACCTTCAAGTGTCACATGAAACAGAACATGTATCGTTACAATTCTAAATCAAAATCTTATGAAAGTATTTTAAAAATCACCTTTCCAGTAAGATTGCAAACAGACTGGCCTCTCTACCTTGACTGTGTTGATTTCTTTTATCATGATACAAGAGTGTTCTCCTGTGAGCTCATTCTGTTGGTGGAATTTGGATCATTCTTTAAAACTATTCTGTTTCACTTAGTTAACAATTATTAGCAATACAAGTAGAATGTGTCCACTTACTGGAGTTTGTCTTAAATATAATGGAACATAGCCAGATTTCTTCCAAAACCTGAGATCAAACAAACAAAAATCTGTGTTGAAACATTTTTTATACAAATATTCATAAAATATTGAACAATGTTTCCAGAATTTTTCCCTTACCAAAGTAGAAATGAAAAATGTATTTTTTTTGAAGATACATATATGTAATGCAAATGAAGCAAACAGGTGAGGATACGGTGGTAAGACTTGTTACTTTATGTGAGAGTTCAACATTTGGCAATCTTCTGGGTAAGAAAATAAATACTGTTAGCTGAAATGTGTATGCCTGGTCCTGAGGTATATACACCAGACTATTGTTATGGTGGTCCCCAATTCAAACCCTGCACAGGAAGTAATTATATTAATTTCTGAAACATACTTTAAAAAAAAACAAATGGTACTTCACCTTACCTGAGATGAACTCCAATTGGTGACAAGCCAGGGAGACCTAGGACTCCGGTAGTGCCCTGGTAAGGAACTCTGCTGTTTGGCATAGTGCCTCATAGCTTCTATACAAACATAGTAAACCACTGGATACGTCTTCCCGCAGCTCGCGGAGCTGCGGACACTTTTGCAAGACATGCGCCACCGTCTCTTCTGATTCCCAGCAGTGTCGGCAACGGGCATCAAAATTTGGTCGGAACCGGGCGAAGTACGCACCTATTGGGCAGTGTCCCGTATGCCACTGCGCTATTGTTGTTTGTTCCGACCTTTTTAGCCTCCACCACGGGTCCTCTCGATCTGGGCGACGCATGTGCTGCCAGACTCCCCTGGCAGTGTTGGAGTCATCCCAGGATTTCAACCACTTTTCATGTACCCACTCTCGTATAACTGTGGTAGCCTGTTGAAACGTACTTGGTGATTCGAAAGTGGGCACGGCCAGCGCTCCTTCTTGAGCTAGAGCGTCAGCCACGGCATTGCCCCTCACGCCGCAGTGCGAGGGCACCCACTGCATAAAGATGACAGCTCCAATAAATAGGCGGATGTTATTTGCGGCGTCTAATGCCTCTTCCACCAGTTCGGACTTTCCCCCTAAGCCAGCCATGGCTTGGAGGCAGGATTGGGAATCGGTAACCATTACAACGGTAGTCGCAACGGTTATCTTTTCACACAATTTTTGGAGCAGGTATTTGAGTGTATTTGTTATCGCCGTTATTTCAGCATCAAAGCTACATGCAGCGAGGCCGCATGTGCTGAAAGCTTGTCTGGTTCGTGATCTGGGTAGCAGATATAGGCCCCATACCCAGCTCTTACGGGGTCCTTCATGACCGACCCATCTGTGTAACAGTAAATGGCGTTGGCCGGGTAGGTCTTTAATGTGTCCATTGCCATTTTCCTTAGTAAGTCCGGGTGTGTGTGTTGTTTTGTGGCCCCCTCCAACCCGTGTATGGTTAGATTGATAAGAGGGATGGGCTGTCTCCTCCAGGGCGGGCACGTGCTTATCCGTCGGATTGGGACCCGGTCAGTGGAGAGGCCAGCTTGAGCACTCAAATTTGTTGCGCGGTGCATAAATGATGTCCGTTTGATCCGGTTTTTAACTCTCCACCGAGTGACTAATGTATGGGTCAGTAGCCCTGGTTCGCCCCTTTTGTAGCGTTCTCAGGCTGAGAGGAGCCACGTTGGACATGATTTCTGCAGCGGAAGTTGGGCTCGTTCTATAGGTGCCGCAAATGAATCTAAGAGCCTGGGCCTGTACACGATCTAGTGATTCGAGGGCCGTCTTGCTTGCGTACACCTGCACGGGCAGGCTGTACTCAATTTGGGACCTGACAGCCCCGGTGTACAGTGTGCGGAGCATGTCAGCTCGGGCGCCCCACTACTGGCTAGCTTTCTGAGTAACCCTAACTTCTCCGAGGCCTTTCTTTCAACATCCTGGATGTGCAAGTGCATTGAAAGCTTTCTATCTAGGGTGACTCCTGGATATTTCGGCGTGTTTTCACGTTGGAGTCGCAGCCCACCGAGTTGAAGCTCGAATGGGGCCCCAAGAATGTCGATTCCCAGGCTGAACAGGCACCAGGTCGTTTTGGCAACGTTAATTCGTATCTGCCATTTTGAACAATACGAGGAGATGGTATGGAGATCGGCTTGTAATGCTGCCTGTAGTTGGTCAGCTTTCTTCCCCGGTGACCAGAGGACAATATCATCAGCATATAGCAGTTTGCGACATCAGAGTGAGCTGGGCAAATCGTTTAGATAGGCCATGAAAAGGATTCATGAGAGGGCGGATCCTTGGGGTAACCCTCTGATTGGGGTGTTTTCCCCACTTAGAGAGTACTGGAACTGTGTTCGTGTTTTCCTCTCAGTTAGGAACTGTTTTATCCAGTTATAGGTCCGCCCGTGTACGCCCATGGCTCTAAGTTTCAGATAGAGGCCTTGATCCACACCCAGTCATAAGACTGTTTTAGGTCTATAAATACTGCATATGTGCTCTCTGCCCTCTGGAACCCATTGGCCACCTCCTGCATGAATACTGTGACCTGGTCGATCAGGGATATGGGTCTGTAGGACTCAACGTTAGTCGCGTTTTTGCCCTTTTTTAGTATTGGAACAATGGTAGCACAGCGCCAGGCCCTGGGTAGTCTGGACTCTACCCAGGTCCGATTCGCAAACTCAAGGAGTTTGTCTTTCGCAATACCCCCGAGGTGTTTTACCATCTCAGGAGTAACCTTGTCTGGCCCCGGAGCTTTTCTGTTTTTGCACTTAGCTATCACTCTGTCCAGCTCAGCACGGCAGAAGGGCGCACGGCAGAAGGGCGCATTGCACGTGTCCAGGTCTTTCGACCCATCCGGCTCCCTCTCGAGTCTTTTACGCTCCTTGTTGAGAGCTATAGATGTGGCTGTCTTTTTTTCGGACTTGCTTATCGAAGCGAAGTATTTGTTAAGCAAGTCGGCCATTTTTTTATCTTTTGCCACTCGATCCCCACTGAGTGACAAAAATGGGGTGGATGTACGCGCCGAATCTTTGGCCTCAAGATTGCGAAGAAGACGCCAGGCTTTGGAAGTATCCCGAAGATCCAGCCCGGCACAGGCATCCCTCCAGTGGTCCGCCCGTACATGTTGGGCCACCTCGCTGGCTTTCCGGCATAATGCATTGAACTCCCTGCGGCGTTCGGGGGTCCCCTTTCTTTGTGCTCTGCGCCTTGCCAGTTTCCTGGCCCTGACTATTCGATCTAATTCTCGGGACCAGGCGGGTCTATGCCGTATGCCGGGATAGGTCCGCGGGATATGCTTCCTAGCCGCACCCAAAATCGCTGCAGTGATTTCGCCGTATTTGGAGTCGACTGTCCCTTCCTCCACCGCGATACATGACAGGGCGGAGTCGACAGCCGCCCCGTATGCTGGCCAGTCAGCCTTAGTGTAGCTCCATTTTTTGGGCTGTTTAGTGGCTACACCCCTGGCCTCTGAGAGAGCAATAGTGATTTCAATGGGCCTATGATCACTTCCAACGTCCTCAAGCACATTAATTGTGGTTTTCCCCTCTAGATCTGCAGAGATTAGAGTTAGATCAGGTCTCGCTAAAGACCCGTTGCCAGTGTGTAGGAGGGTTGGCGGGCTATGTTTATTTTGCAGGCAAAATAAGTTCGTAGTGTTGAGAATTTCTTGGACTTTTTGGCCCGAGGAGTCGGTTGTGTCATAGCCCCATGCAGGAGACTTGGCATTTAGGTCCCCAGCTAATAGAGTTTTATAAAGAATATTTTTATTGCCGAGGTTAATGGCAAGTTCATGTTTTGGCGAGTTATAGCAGTTTATTACCGTGAGTTTTCTGCTAGCTTTAAAAATATCCAGTGAGATGGCGTCGGTACGCCCGCTTTGAGGGCCAGGATTTTGAGAAACTGTCATGCCGTTTCTGACATACGTGATGATTCCACGGCACTCATCGCATTTACATTTATAAACCGTGTAGCCACTGATGTGGCTACTTTGTTTCTTGCCTACCAGAGTCTCCTGCAAGAGCGCGATGTCTATTGCCCTCTCGTGGAGGAGTTTTGTGAGCTCTAATATCTTGGGTATTAATCCACAGATATTGAGCTGAAGTATCTTTATCTGGCTAAGTTTATCGCTTCCTAAGGGTTTAGGACTGGAAGCGACGAACCGTTGTAATGGTTGGTGTTTTGGAGGACCGATGGTCCTCGCTTCGTTGGTCATAGTCGGTTAGGCCTTTTGGGTGGTAATAGTTGGTTTGACCTGGTGCGGGACATGATCACCAGGTTGGTGTGGTTGGCTAGCCACACCTTGGCTACCGTTCTTTCGAGGGAAGAACGAATGCAATGTAGCCTGGGAAGAGGGCTTGTTCCTGAGAGGGGGAACCTTCGCTAATTTGTCGTGGTTCGACAGGTTCCGCCGGATCGGAACCACAGGGGAGTGGTAGAGGATTTTTCGTTGTCGGGCCTGCCGCCCACTACCTGCGCGACGGAGCCTGTTTGGGTCTGCTCGTACCCGGGTTTTCTGGTTTGTTGTGTAATATTCATGTTTGCATAGAAGTCGAAGACCGTTGGCAGCCTTAGTTATTGCCGATTAGAAAGTAGTGTACACAGGGCCTGCAAGAGGGTCCAGGATCTTAGGGTGCGGGAAGTCCGCACCTCTGGTCACCACCTCCGTATGGCAAGTGCTCGCTTACGAGAGGAGTGGTTGTGTGAGGATTGCTCGATATCCCCAGTATCGAAACTGATTATTGGGAAGCGCGTTCCTCTACTACCTCACAGGAGACGGGCTAGTTAGAGCCTAGCTCGTGGACACCAACCAGTCCGCCCGACGCAGACCGCTAAGGCCGCGCCAGTCAGTCCAGCCTTTGCCCAAAGAGAGACCAGCGAATTGGCCGAGTCCCAGGAGAACCCGACCAACCCTCGAGTTGGTGTCCAGCGCTGTCCGCTTTTCGGAGATCCCGTTATGTCTCTTTCTCACCGTTGCCCCGGGGCCCCACAGGGGGGGCTGGACATAACCCCTTTGTTTCCTTTTACACTTGCCGGCTGCTCATTCATCAGCGGCAAGCAACCAGTACTCTTGGCCACTCCCTGAGAGCGGAGTGTTCACCCAACAACCACGATGAGGTGGTACTGGAATACCGAGCTTCACCTTACCTGAAAAGTTCAGAGGTCAAGCCAAAAGACACACCCAAATAGTGCAGCTTCTCAGGATGTGAGTCTTCAAGTCTGATCAGAAGTGGAGGAAGTTTTGTCCTTGGCTCCAGTATTTCACTGAACAGATTAGTTCCCTTGAAATATTTCAAAGAGTTTTAGCTTGAAGTACTCTTACAAATTGAACTCTTACTAAACTAAACAATGATAGTCATCAAATCACCTTTTTTTTGTCCATTTTACTTGAAATGTCAACATTTTCATCACTGCTATTCTCAAGGTTACTCCCAAGATCTTTTGTGTCTTTCAGCTTAGAGAATTGCCCTTCATAAAACTTTTGGAGCTGGTCCAGAGCAACTGATCCATATCCCATCTGTCAAGTAGTTTTGTGAAAATGTCTTATTCAAAAGTACTTACTTAATCCTATAAACATTAAAAAAGAAATATGAATTCTAAAACAAAACAAATTATAGATATGTTACTGCAAAGTGTGAATCTGGCATTCTATAGAATGCCCAGAAACTTCAAAGTATGAAATGAATTCTTGATTTTCTACTTTGTCTAGAATTCCTAGGTGTTCTATTGAATGACTAGAACTTCATTAGGCAATGTGTGAAATATTGATTTAAATTAACTCATTAATAATATACATTTCTTGAAATATTTTTATTTGCAGTAAACTAGATAATTTAGTACTCTTCTTTATAGTGTGGAATATGGTGCACCCCTACATATAAATATATATATATTAAAATAACAACACAACCTTAAAGAAATTTTGAATGACTATGTATATTTTCATTTTAAAACGCATCACTCACACAAAAAGTGAAATACAGATAAATACTCACTCGCTGATAGTCTGGATGTGTTGCTATTCTCACTACACGAGCTCCAGAGAGACAAGCAAAGTTGTGATCTAGGAACTGAAGGATAGACAAAGTCATTATTTCATTTGTACACAAGCATTTTTTTAAACTGATAGTTAAATTGTTTACAAGTGTACAAACAAATAATTTCTTTCTAGCCCATGTTAAACAGGTAAATAAAGTGTAGCCCTACAATAATAAAACTAAAAGAATGGAGTAATATGTGACATCTTGTACTAAGGTGTTTATTTAAAGAGAACCCTCAGCTGTTCTTGCCCTAATTGCACTCATCATTATCAACATCAAACTAGATTTGAGTGAGGGCTTGAGAGGCTGAAATCCTCTCTTGCCAAAGCCCTGGACAGAAATCCTGCTGTGTTGCGTAGTGCATACATGCCACCATACAGGTCAAGAAGTTTTGGTTTCCCAGACCTGCTGTGACGGAGATCAGCACATATGGGGCAGTCAAACAGAATATGAGGCACAGTTTCCTCTTCTTCCCCACAGCGGGGCACCATGAATTGAAATTTGATGTTCTTGTCCTAATTGCACTAGATGATTTGACCTGGTTGGATTTTTAGATTTTCTATTTATAGACAATTATGGCATTAACATTTGTGAGAGGTTTCATATTAATATATCCTGAATTATTAATTTTATAACCTTTACTGGGTTTTAAAAACTTTTTTGTTGAATTTTTTTTCATAAAAATTATGGAAAATATTGAAATAGAGTCAGACCTAAGACAATTTGATTTATTGCATCAAGTAATGAACTTAAGTTTAACAATGAGAAAAGAGAAACATCACAATATTTAAATCAGGAGTGGTAAAAAGTTCTCCTTAATATATGTTTCAACATTTCTTGCATATTTCTGCTAAGTGACCTGTTGGGATATTGTCCAGGGAATCAAATCTCCAGATGCTCTGACACCTCTGTCTAAATTCTTGGCAACACTTGACTTAGTCAGTCCTCCTTCTAAACAAACCTTTAAAGTGAGAGTTGTAATTCAATTAAATTTTATAGTTTTCTATAATAATGAATGTTTTCTTTATGCTATCTGTATTTTAAAAAAAACTGGGACTTAAATATTAGATTTTTATGAAACAAACAATGAGGCAATAAAGAAAGAATCAATTTCGATATTTAAAACTTGCAACAAAATTTGTCACTACCTGCAAAACACATAAAACTTCAGGAAGATCTTTTTGATTGGCTTTGATGGGGCCAAGCAGAACAAATATCTGATGGGCAGGTGCATCAGACAAGAGTTGAAGGTCATTAGGGGAATTCTGGGAAATTAAAAACAAAGACAGGAATAAAAATTTGATTCTAGAAAAAAGAAACAACTTTATTGGCATATTAGAGTTACCTTAATTATCCAAAAAGTAATATTTAAAAATTATAGAAAATTAAAACAGCAAAATAAATATATGGTAAAATAACTTCTAGACATAACTGTTGTGTAGAAATACAAAACAAAACAAAAGAAAATTTTACTTCAAGGTTTTACAAAAATAATGTGTCTAGTTTGAATGCTCTCATTAAAAAAAAATAAAAAATTTAAATTTTCCTAGCTCCCTACAAAATCCTCCTACTTCCCTATACAGCCCTCATATATAGAGTTAGTCCATCATGGTTTGATGATAACCACTTTAGTCATTTAGGGGGCTGAGGGCTTAGCACAGGGTTTTGTATCTCCTTATGTGGCTGGTGAGACCTATATGAGCCCAGAATCTTCAGCTGCACACAGGTTATTCCAGTTCGAGCTCATAGTATCTCCCAAAACAGCACTTCTACCTGACTATTTAGCCCTCCTATCTTTTGTTAGCCTTAACATAACAACTAGACACTAAGCAGCCAAAATTCTCTCAGTGCATTAGATATGGCCAGTCAGACTCACAAAAATACATGATTGTGAATATATATTCATGTCTATTAACATAATCAAACCAAATTGTGTTCTAAAAAAAATGACCTTTTAAAAAATGCACTCTCTGCTAAAATAACAATTTGTTATTGTCCAAAGCTATTTTATTGCAAGTTGGTTATGATGATATTTAACATAAATTTGGAGATAATTTCACAAGTCTAACCTTGTAGTGGGAAGAGACATAGAGTGCCATTACTTTGTGAAGGAATTTCTCTGAGGCTCCATGGAAAGAAAACAAATTTTCTCTGTTGACAGAGTACAAATGGCAAGAGGATGCTTGTGGACAATCTGATATTGACCAGGGATTGATGTTAGCATCCAGACACAACAGATCATTGAGCCAAGCCTCGACTGGATCATTTGGAGCATAACGAACTGATTCCATTAGTTCAAGTTCAACCAGTGTGCGACCTACAGTACAATAAAATTTAGGAATGAGGTGCATCTTCAAAACACAGACAAGTAGTTCACAAAATGTAAACATATTCTCACCAAAAGTGACTTTGTCTGTTTCTTTCCCTGAAAACTTTGTCTTTTGGCTTCCAGTTGTACAGCTTTGTTGTCTCAGTTGATGAATGAGTTTCAATGACAGTGATCTCCCTGTTCCTTCATACCTGGTGGGGGACAAGAGATTTTGAAAATATATTTATAGAGCTATTATGGCTGAAATAGGAATCAGATGGCCTACATAGAGCTAATATGGCTGAAATAGGGATAACATGGCCTACATAGAGCTAATATGGCTTAAATAGGGATTACAAGGCCTACATAGAGCTAATATGGCTGAAATAGGGATAACATGACCTACATAGAGCTAATATGGCTTAAATAGGAATCACATGGCCTACATAGAGCTAATATGGCTGAGATAGGGATAACATGGCCTACATAGAGCTTTTATGGCTGAAATAGGGATAACATGGCCTACATAGAGCTAATATGGCTTAAATAGGGATAACATGGCTTACATACAGCTAATATGGCTTGAATAGGAATAACATGGCCTACATAGAGCTAATATGGCTTAAATAGGGAAAACATGGCTTACATAGAGCTAACATGGCTTGAATAGGGATAACATGGCCTACATAGAGCTAATATGGCTTAAATAGAGCTAACATGGCCTAAATAGTACTGATTTGCAATTCACTGTTATATTTTTTTATCGTAGAAAAGACAATATCTGTATAATTAAACACTTAAAAGATAAAAAAAACTACCAAAAGGCATTTAATGAGTGTTATGTTCAGGTGCCACAAATTTTGGCTGCCAAGTTAGGGATTTCAAAGTAAGTTCAGTTCAAGGCTAGTATTTTAGTTCCCTTAGGTTAAATGAGTGTCAGGGAAACAATGTTCATGTTAAGAGTTGCTTGCATAAGCAGGTAAGCTTTATTACTTATAGAGGTTTACTAATCAAAGATGGACCTTATAAATACCTTCCAATACAAACAAGTCAATTCAGGATATCTTTTTGTTGTTGCTTCCATGTGTTTAATAAGACATAATAATTGAGCAAACATTTCCAACATTAACCTTACCCATTGATAGTAGATGACATAAAGACTAGGTATGGTCCTAACAAATTTTTCACCAATGGTAATGGAATGGACGCAGCTTCATCAATACAAACTAACTCAGCCTGTCCAAGTTTATGGGAGTCAGCAGGGTGGATATACTAAAATTAATGAAGAAAATAAAAATATATAAAATACTTTAAAAAAGAAAAAAGCTTATATTAAGCATAATTGTATCATTTAATTTGGATCAGTGATATAATTAAATTTGTTATAGTACTAGACAAAGGGGTATCTGGGTGAAGGTTACTGTGATCACTTTTTAAATGCATTTTATTTAAAAAAATTAAAAGTTGTTAGACTTGAATTCAAACTTGAGGTTCAAGCCAGCGAAGGCTTATGAAAATAGACGGTTTATAGCTAAATCAACTGGATGGCTGCCTGGTCTTGCGGTTTGCACACTGGACTGTCGTTCAGACTTATCGATGGTTCCGGGTTAAAAACTAGGAAGTAAATTATCTTCAACTCTGAAGGAACATCAGAAACATGTTAAACAAACAAACAAACAACTTATACCAAAAAATCAGTCAAGTACAATTTCTTTCCCTTGTTCAATACCAAACAAATAATTAATTACCAACTAATATTTTTTTTATTGATTCTTCTTTTGTCTAACAGCTGGAAGCTAACATGTGTCAAAGGTCAAATTTTATTGTATTTTTCTATTTTCTATTTAGTAACTTTTTGAGTGATATAAACTGATTGGCTAGCTATCAAGGGGGGTTAAGTTAAGATCCCATCTTGAGCTGAGGTGTGTTTGCTGAACGCCTAAAGGCAGCATGAAATCTTTTCTCAAATACACCCCCCACCACCACCACTTCCACTTAGCACAAAAGCAATAAAGAAAAAAAAAATAAAGAAAAAAATGAATAATTTTGTCTGAATATTTGAATTCTACCTGTAGAGTTTGTCTATGATTCCTGAATATGTTTACTCTGACCACAGCTTTATTGAAGTCAGGATTGGTGGAAGTTAGGATTTCATAGTCTTTGTTTTCCTGATAAGTAAATAAAATAATTTACACAACTGAAATAAACAAAATAATTTACACTACTGAAATAAATAAAATAATTTACACTACTGAAATAAATAAAATAATTTACACTACTGAAATAAATAAAATAATTTACACTACTGAAATAAATAAAATAATTTACACTACTGAAATAAATAAAATAATTTACACAACTGAAATAAACAAAATAATTTACACTACTGAAATAAATAAAATAATTTACACTACTGAAATAAACAAAATAATTTACACTACTAAAATAAATAAAATAATTTACACAACTGAAATAAACAAAATAATTTACACAACTGAAATAAACAAAATAATTTACACAATTGAAATAAATAAAATAATTTACACTACTGAAATAAACAAAATAATTTACACTACTGAAATAAATAAAATAATTTACAGTACTGAAATAAATAAAATAATTTACACTACTGAAATAAATAAAATAATTTACACTACTGAAATAAACAAAATAATTTACACTACTGAAATAAACAAAATAATTTACGCTACTGAAATAAGCAAAATAATTTACACAACTGAAATAAACAAAATAATTTACACTACTGAAATAAGCAATGTTACCTGATATCCTAGTGCATCAAAACCTTTAAATATGAATTCAAATAAGGTTTTGAGATTTTCTGGACTAGGAGCTGTCACAAATATATTTGAATATCTGAAATATAAATTCTAGCCTTAAATATAACTCAAATTTGTGAAACTAGAATATACAAACACACACACATTTTCACACATTAAATACAATGGGATATTTAACTTTCTAAGAAGGATTAATAAAAATTAAGAATAATGTTTGCATTTATAAATATTAATTAATTAATTAATTTTGAATTTAAGATGTATCCACAAAGCTGCATAAAGTATTTGATATTGTTTTAGTTCTGATAATTCAATTATTATATTATATTAACATAGTAAAATGTAAAAACAAAATAGTTAGGAGCAGCCAAAGCTTGATAAATTAACAAACTCCCATAAAAACAGTGACAAGGACACCTATTGAAATGAAATCAAGAATAAAAAAAATAATCTTTTAAGATTCTGATACATACCCGAAGTCCACAGATGAAGCTAGAGACAAACCAAGTGTAGCTGACTTACCGCGGCCTCTAGCGGCAGTCATGACCACTGTACTTGATAAAGTTTTCTTTTGCAAAACTTCAATTAATTTCATAAATCCATGAGTCTGAAAAAGTTAAAGTAACTAAAATGATTTTAGAAAAATATAGACAAAAAAAATTTTGATTAGACAGCTAACATACTGAGCAATGCATTGCTCTAATCTAACATTAGAAATAGTTTACCTGATCTAACGTTCTACATAATTGAACAATTTTGCGTGCTGTAATATTTGTCTCAGGTATAGAATTGATCAATTTTGACATTTCTGATTGCACTGCATTAGATTCTTCCTAAAATAAAAATTATTGTTTCATTCTGATTGGTAAATTAAGAAAATTAAGAAAAAATTCTCAAGACAGCCTTCTTTTATTAAATATTTAAAATTGGTAATAAAAATTTATTAGAAAAATATTTTCCAGATACTAATTGAATTCTATTATCTTTTGAATAAATAAAAGACATTTACTCACATGAGATTTTGCAGGAAGCAGTTCAATGTCAAGGGCATGTGATGAGATTGGAAGCAGTTGTAACTTGTCATCCATTACCAAACATCTTTTACAAGTTCCCAATGACAAGACAAATCTATACAATGAGATATAAATAATATACTTAAAGTATAATAAACATCACACTAGAAATTGATTTCAAAATGAAAAGTTTTTCACATTAATATGAAATTAAAACTAATTGGCTTCTTATCAACAGGGGCTCTAGTTCAAATGCCAACTCAAGCTGAGTTGTGTTTGCTGATGCAGCATGTAAACCTCCCAGATCCCCCCTTCCATAGCAGACTGAGTACACTTTAGTAAGAGGGTGCTATACAACAATACAATAAATACAAGATTTGTAAGAGGTGGAGAAGTGTATCACCTGACAGAAAATAAAATACTTACTCTACTATGAAGACAAATTGTATACAGGCAAAAACCAAAAGGAAGGCGACCCAAAGGCAGACCCCCGAATGCGATGTGTTGAAGAAGGCCAGATCCCTCCATGGGCTGTAGCGCCACTGGGATGTATGAATGGACTATTGAGACAATGGGGCATGGTGGCTAAGTACTAAAGCACTTGTCTTCCGAAACAAGAGGAGACAGGTTTGAGCCACTGAAGACTGGGATTTTTAGGACACCAGTGAGTTCACCCAAATCTAATGCCTAAATGGGAACCTGACATTAGTTGGGGAAAGAAAAGTAAAAGCAGTTGGTAATTGTGCTGGCCACATGACACCCTTGTTAACCATCGGCAATAAAAACAGATGACCTATACACAATCTGCCCTATAGAACCCAAGGTCTGAAAGGGGTAATTTACTTTCTTTTTAATACTGAGACATCTAGCAGATTAATGCTAACTATTATAACCTAAAAGTTAAATATGATAATGTACCACAAAGCTGCACAAAAGTTAGTAAAGCTGATTTCTAGATGGAAGCATAATAAATTGACATAGAAGAAATCAAAGTAGTTATTAACAGTTTGTTTCAGTATAAAAAGTGTCATAAATCTTTTTTTTTAAATTCATATCAAGAGCAACAGCCAAGCCTAAGCTATGGCAAATAACGTGATACTATTTGGAAACTATTTACTTTTAAAGTAAATAACAAAAAAAAAATAAAAAAATCAACCTTTCATTGAATCTTCCAATCACATCTTGATGAGACTCTGTGCGAAACTTGGCATGAACATCCTGAAATCCAAAGTTCATATCAATGTCAAAGCAAAGGTATAGTCTGACAAATAAATACTATAAATAATAATAATAGTAAATAACTTTTTCAAAATTTAAAACAAACAAAATTTAAAATTTTTTTTTTTTTAAAACAAAGCTTATCTAAGGGGAAAGAATTGCAAAAATCACTGCCATATATCTCAATAATGCAAAAGATGATATTTAACATGCATTAAAGGCAATAAACTGTACTAAGAATCTATTTCTGTATTTTATCAAAACTTTATGGAAACATTCTGAGAAAAGTTAAATAGATGTTAGCTCTAGGAGCATCACCTACACAATGGCCCATTAGCTACAACAACAACAGACCTAGTTTCTCTAAACATAAATTATTAAATGATAAATTAAATTAGTGATGGGAGATCAAAAATACTACTTTGTTTTTCTAATTAATTCATCATACCATTGTCAAAGTAAACAATTCTTTGAGTGATGTCATTGGACGCAACAGGACTACAATTAGGCCACCTCCTTCCACAGTTTCAATTGTTCTTGCTAACAAATTAGGAGTCAAAGCTTCAAAATCCTACAACAAATGACGTACAGTGGTTTAGGCTTAATATAAATAGACAACTTCTAAATAAATAAATATATAAATAATTTGTATGCCAGCTGACCTGTAAGATGCACATGCCATATGTATTGCCCAAGACTGTGTGTGAATCTGAATAATGACAATATCGAATACTGGTGGATGCAACAAACAAATCAAATGGGTCATCTTCATTAACATTCAATCTGCCACTTTTGATCTTTTTCTGAATCTGCTTCATTTTTTTCTTTGTATGGCTTAAAATTCAAATTTAAAGATCAAGTTACATAATGCAATCTAATTTATGTTAATATTCTAAATTTAAATAGTAGCCTAACATAATTTAAAAAAAGAAAATACCTGCTAAATCCAATTTCCTTTTTGTAACACCATAATACTGAAGGTCTGGCATTTCCTTTGGCTTGACTCAACAAGTGATGAAAAGTAACAACCTACAGAAAGTATTAGGAATGTACATTAGTGTACAGACAAGCTTTCAATTTAATAAAAAGATTTATTGTAAATACCTATTTAAGTTTAAAACTGGTGTATCCATTCAGTCCAGTGGTATAGTCCCACCCTGGCAAACTAAGTGTTTGTGATTCAAATACTGGTTTTAGAAACTGTATTAATTGAATTTCAGTGCCTCTTTTTTCCAACTGGATAGATCCACATAGAGAACAAGCATAAAGAAAAGGATTGTAGATGACACACACCAGAAGTAGAAAGTGCCACAGTGTTTGGTGATTACAGATGCCCAACTTGTGACAGCAGCTGTGTATTAAGGATTGGCCTCTTTAGTCACATGAACAGTTGGAAAGGGAAAATATCATACCTTGAGATGTAAACTGCCACAGATTGATTGAATTTCACTACTTGACTCCTAAGGCCTGTGTACAAACTAGGCCAATGCAATTTGTAAAGTTACTTTTTCCTTAATGGAACACTTCACATTTTCTGAGTATTTAGCAAAACACTTTGCTTATATTTTTTTTTAATTCACATTGTGGCTTCTAGTTTATTATTCCAGTAGTTCCTGAAACACCTGTTCAGGTCTAGCATTCTGTGGAACACAGTTTGGGAAACACTGCTCTAATGAATGATAAGAATATAAAATACTACAATGAATGTAGTTATTCAGTTTCATTTGATAAGCTAGGAAGAAAATCATTTGATTGAAGACTAAAATTTTAAATCAACTATCTACAGAATTATCAAGGAGGTACACAGATTTTAATAATGATATAAAGACATTGTCTCACCTGATCTTTGCCTTGATTCCCAACAATGACAAATATGGATCGGTGTTTAGTGGACACACCATTGGCAATCAAGAGTTGAATTCTAGTATCAATTTTATCTGGCATTATTATCACTCAATGATGTATAGACTAGTAAATCATAAATTTACAACTTTGCATGTTACTGTTAAAAAAAACAAAAACACACAAAGTTCAAATCTGTAAATTTCTACATGAACATGAATTGAAGTATTATCACTCTAGATTATGAATATGGTAATATATGTAAGTGATACTGGTCTGTAGTTTCCTGGATCAGATTTTTGTCCTTTTTTAAATAGGGGGGTGACATTAGCTTCTTTCCAGTCCTTTGGTACTCTGCCCTGGTTAAGCGATGCCTGAAAGAGTATTTTGAACACTGGGGCTAGCTCATTGCTTAGTTCTTTGAGTAATCTAGCTGGAATATCATCAGGTCCAGACGCTTTATTTGGTTTGGTGTTGGGTAATAGTTTTTGAATTCCATTTTCTTGTACTACTAAATCTTCTATGTTGTCTACTTGGTTCAAATTAAGAATTATGTCTTTGTCTCCTGGGGCTGATTCTCCAATTCTGATAGGCCATTGGCTTAACTAGCTCATGCAGGCAACTTTTCTATGCTATATTTTATATGGAAATAGGGAAAAAAACAATTTTTATATATGAATTGGTTCTGGCATTTAATATGTTATTTAAATGTATTTCTGAGTATTTTAGTTTTTTAAAGAAAGTAAAGTTCTCTTCTCAAACCATGTGGCCTATAGGGCAGTTGATGAAAAGGTCATCTGAATTGTGGCCCACAGTTAACGAGGGTGTCCTGTGGCCAGCATAATGATGAACTGCCATTACTTTTCCCCAACTAAAGTCAGGTACCCATTAAAGTTGGGTGGACTATTGATCCTAAAATGATAAATCCCAGTCTTCACCAGATTTTAAACCCAAGACCCTCTGGTTCAGAAGCCAAGCAATTTACCACTCAACCATCGTACCTCCAAGTAATTTATTAGGTTATGTTTTTGTTTTTACAAAGCTTATATTACTCACTCTATTCATTCCACATATATAAGTATTTTTTTTTTTAAGTTTTTTTTTTATATTATGCTTGTTGTAAGTATGTTACAGTTGAGAGCTTTATGTCCAATGGCTACTTTATTGAGATTTTATTAATGTAGACGCACCTTAACAGCTATCATTAAATAAACCATTATGGAGGTATAAATTAAAAACCAAAAATACATTGCAAAAGTTGATATTTCTAGCTTTATACTACTTAATTACTGGATCTAGAATTACAGTGGTGTAGGTAGCTAGGGTGGGGGGGAAAAGGTATCCAAATTTGAACACCCCCCCTCCTCCTCCACTTGATGCCCCCCCCCCTCCTCAATTAGTGCCCGAAATTTTTTTTTACATTAAATATTAAATCATTATCTCGTGTCATGATGTCAAATGTCAAAATGCAGGGTCCTCTAAAGAGATATTCTAGATCTAGTACTATATCTAGACTCTGTAATATCTAGATCACTCTAGATTTATAAGTTCTAATATTACAATATTGGTTTTCTAATATTAGATCTAGATCTATATAAAAGTCTAAACTATTATATAAGATAAGATCTAGCCTAGATTATAGATTGTCTTGATTTTTACTAGCTTTAACTAGATCTAGATCATCTTAAATCGAAGCAGTCTTGATTATGGGACATGTACATTCAAGGTGCACATCTTTTCTCTTTAGAAGTCTAAAGTGATTATCATGTATAGGTTGCACATAGGCTTCATTTTTCTACACATCACAGTGTTTCGTATTTTTGTAAACAAAGATTAGCTTCAGGTCAAAGCTGACATGTATGAAAATGTCCATGATTCTACCTCTCTGGGAGAAGGGCAGTAGGTCAAGACTTAGAACTCTTTTTAAGCCTAATAGCAAATGAAACACATGAGACTGGTATCATAGGCTTGTAAAAAGAAGGGGAAACACATTATTTCTTTGCCTACTTTTTAAATTGAACTGACGTTAAAATAAGGGAGGTGTATCTTCATTATCTGCATTTGAAATTATTTATCATTTTGGGATACCATTAAAAATATTATAGGTTCTATTTTATTAAGCATTTTAATGTAATATATTAATGCTATTAACAGTGTTTTAAAAATAAAACATTTTTTAAAGTTTGATTGTAGATTGAGATCTAAATAAGTAAATCTAAAGACGCTAATTTATAGCATAATAAGCTTGAAAATACTACAAAGTTTTTATAGTTAACATTTAATTTTCACTACTATTCTAGATCTATAGCTCTTAAGGTCTGAAAGGGAACTTTACTTTTTTTTATTTACTAAGTTTCCATATAATTAGCCAATTTCCAAATAAAACATTTTTTTTGTGTGTGAAAAAAAAGTTTCTATCAGTGCTTACTTTGTTTTTGGACAAATATTAAAACCCACACAACATTTATAAGGATGTTCAGCGACACCAAACAACAATTACACAATAAACTTAAAGCTAAAATATTAAAGACAAAAATAACTATATATTGTTCGTCACATAGCAATAACAAATACATGCATACAAAGATCCAGACAAAACAAAGCGTATCATAATGACAGGGGTGAGTTGGAGACTACAAAATATTGATTGCCAGGTACATGGTCAAGCAATAGGTACAACTGGTCTGACCTATAGCCTTGTGATGTGCGGCCTAGTGACATAAACAGGAAAGTTTATTGAGGAAAGGGTGATTTGGGCTGAGTAAAAAATGCAATTCCTCTCTCACACCTAGAAACAGAACCTCCCTCCCACCCAATCCAAATGCCCTGTAGTCCTGTAGACTATGAGTATGGCTCATACTGAATAAAGTGAATACAATAAAAAAATCGCAGTAAGGTAAATAATCATTATTATTATAGCTTTTATATAGCGCTACTTTCATGCTTATAGCATGCTCAGAGCGCTTTTGGTCCAATCTTATTTGTGGACCAGTGGGGGGGAGGGGGTATCAAGGAGTTGGTTTTCCGTGCTGCCTTTAGGCGCTCAGTAAACACAACTCTGCCAGAGTCGGGTGTCGAACCTCGAGCCCCTTCTAGGTAGCCAAGCCAAGCCAAGTTCAAGCGCACTTGGCCTCTCGACCACGCTTCCCAATGTAGACTAAACTGAGAGATGGGGAGGGGGGCCTGACCAATGTGCCAATGGCACTGCTGCAACATGTGAACATGTCACAAACCATAGAAATAGAATAGAAATACACTGCTTCGCAAGAGTGATATTGATATTTCAATTATATTATTTATATTTTTTTAATACATAATTATAAGTATGATAATTAAATTTAATCATAATTAAAATAATTGTGATAATAATATAAATTAAATTAAATAAATATTATAAAATAAGCTGGGCTGGTGGAAAATAAAAAGTTGAAAAAGTTAAAAGAAAACAAAATAAGGACTGAAAAAACATGACATATCTACTGAAAAAACACATGACATATAGAGTAAAGTGCGAAGTTCGAGCACATTAAGCCCGCTGGCAGCAATTTTCAGGTTTGGATTTTTATAGCACCGTAACGGTCTGACCTATGAAAAAACTGATAGTATCTCTGAATTCCTCGTCCTTTTTTCTATAAAAATAGATTGAATTTAATGTATCACTAGGCTTAGTTAAAATTAAATACGAAGTCAAAGAGGTGTAGGGTAAGTATCGCCAAGCGTACTTTTCCTCGAGCGGATTTTTCCCCAGTTAGTAAGCTCGATCGGGTTGATGGAAGGTTCGAACAGATCAAAGTAAATATATCTAAAAACATGTTTTAATATTTAATTTTTACTATAAAGTCATTTTCTTTTTACTCCAGCGCAAGAACACCATCCAATGCACCATTTCCCACCCTCCACAACTTCAAATAGTCTCTTTAAGTTGATGAGCAATCAGACTTAAAAATACCCTTAAGCCCATTACCCATTTCCTTCACTACCGGGTAGTAAAAAAGAATAACTCCACACCTCCTGAGTTTGACCTCACCATGAACTTAGCCTTTACAAGGAAAAGAAAATAGTATGTGTAGGAAGGGAAGAAAAAAGGTGCATGCCCAGTAGCAATATAGTAGTAATTTGGTAAACATTCAAATAAAAAAGTTTTAGCAATAAAAAGTGAACTGTTCGAACCTCTTGACAAATCGGGTCTGCTCGAACTTCGCACTTTCATATAGATCTATCTATTAGATCTAGTAAGTAAGCTCATATATCAAATTACAAACTAATAGAACTAGATCTAGAATCTATAGTCTATATAAACTATATTATTAATATGTATAGATATAGATAATATTACTATAGATCTAGACTTAGAGAATCTATTTTCTAGTCTTAACTAGAAGACATGTGTAATTGTTTTGAAACTTCAATTGATGGTTATGTATAAGTCAGTTGAGAGCAGTCTAAAAGAAACCAAACAAATCTTTATCCCTGACCTACAATTTTTTTTTTTAATTTGAAATATAAAAAAAAAACGTTAAAAATACTTTTTAAAAAATCATATAGAATCTAGAAAGTGTAATAGTATTAATTAGTTTGGATCAGTCATGTAATTAAATTTGTAATAGATCTAGAATATCAATAATAAATCAATGCGATAAGAAATGTTTTTTGTTTAGCACAATTCAATTCATGCTTTTACAGCTTTCTCAATGCGATATGCTTCTATTACTTGTCTGGACCAGTTGGAAAAAAAAGGGGGCGGAGAAGGGGGTTTCCTTCTCTATGTAATCATGATCGCATTTTTAAATGAAAAAAAAAACAAAAAAAAAACTTGTCTAAATTAAATTCAAACTGGAATCAGGGCTTAACCCTTCTCAAGGGGACTAATTCAACTTATACCATCACATCTGTCAAGTACAATTTCTTTTCCTTTTTCGATACCAAACAAAATAATTAATTACCAATAGTTAATATATTTTTTTTACATTTTTTAAAATTATTATTATTGATTCTTGTTTTGTCAGGTACAATAAATAATCTCAACTTGATCAGAGATTATGTGAGTGAGTAATAACGTGTACAAACGTTTTTACCTGACAGAGTTAGTTGATATAAGCTTTGTAAAAACAAAACAAAAAAAAATAATATATATCTATGTCGTTAAATAAAAAAGAACTTTGAATAAAGAATGTTTGTTTGCACTAGTCATACAAATCTATAGATAATGCCACATCAGATTAAAAATAATTAGGCTACATATGCCTATATCAACCTATATGATAAGGTTCTTCACCTTCACCTATCCCTTAGTCAATTGGAGCACCACACAAGATCTGTTGGCGTCTTTCTCCATTCCTTTCTATCTTTTGCCTTGGATAGAATCTCTTTCAATGGCAGGCCCGTCCAGTCTTTTGTTGTCGTCCCATCACTTTCTCCGTCTGTCTTTTCTTTTTTTTCCCTGGTATTGTTCCCTGAAGGAAGGTCTTTGCGAGCCCTGATGATCTTGTGATATGGCCATAGAATTAGTTTTAGTTTGCGTTTTTGTTTTTGACAATAGTCAGTAGGTCATCGTGGGGTTCAGTCGCTGTACTAATTCGTTTCTAATCTCTTCGTTTGTGATGCGGTCTTTGTATGTGATACCTAGGAACTTTCTGTATCCATTGCTAGGATCCTCCTCTCTAGCTCTGCAGGCAGCATCCAAGGCTCACAAGCATGTAAGAATGTTGTCATGACCAGGGAGCGCATCAGTCTGATTATAGTGTCGAGGGCTGTGCCATTGTCTTTCCATATTATTTTGAGTTCTGCAAGTTTTGCTGTGGACTGTGCAATTCTTGTCAGTAGTTCAAGCTTGGTTCCTTCATCTGGAGACGATAGCTCCGGGAAATTTAAAACTTGACACTTGTCACCTTTCATCTCGAATACTGAAGCCCCTTTAAAGCCCTGCTGGCTATTGGTCATAATTTGAGGGTTTTATTTCTATTCGGCAATAATTTGCATATCATTTACTGTGGAAGTCTTGCCAATGCGCACCACTAAGTCAGCTAGTTCGTCTTCTGTCCCTGCTAGACCAACTATGTCGTCCGCGAAACGAAATGCTTAGCCTACTTATGCCTACAGTTGCTTACAGTATGCCTACCTTCAAAGCCGTCGAGAGCATTTTCCATTATCCTTTCAAGAGTTGGTAAAAGTAGGAAGCCTTGTGGCTTAAATTGTCTCGCTCCAACTGTGGTTTTAAACCAGTCCCCGAAATTATTGTCGAAGTACACCTCACTAGTGGCTTGCTTGTAGAGGATCTGGATTGCTTTATTATTATGTTTTGTTTATATTGTACTTTTCCATTGTCTCCCAGAGTGCCCCATGCCATACTCTGAAAATAATTATATGGGTGTTGAGGGTATGTTTCGCAGAGTATCCCGAGCTTTAGGATTTGCTCTGTTGTGCTGCGACCTTTGTCTAAGAACCGCTTGATCTTCTGATATAATTTTGTCTGCTATAAGTTTTACCCGGTTTAATATAAGTTTTAACAGGACTTTGCTGCGATGGCTTATGAGGCTGATGTTGCTATAGTTTTGAGAGTTTTAAATTGCCTTTCTTTGGAAGAGTGATGATGAGCGATTGGGCTCATATCTTGTTGCAAATCTTCAGTTAGTAATATTATGTGCGTTTAAATTGTTGTTTTTTTCCAGCCTTTAGTTCTCCAGGAATGTTGTCAACTCTTGGCTGATTTTCCCCTTTACATGACTTTCACTGCTGATGCTACTTCCGAGAAAAAAAAATATAGTAGCTAATATAGTAACTAGTAGCTCAGGATCTCCCGAGATTTCAAAGTTATACAGCTCTAAACAGTATTCCGTTAATCTTCTTATCACATCCTTTTCCTCAATTCAACCATGGAACTATACATTTTTTTTTGTCTAGTCTTGTGTTGTAGAGGTAGTTAGGTCCTTTACCAGTTGGTACGCTTTTTACTGTCGTTTTTTTGTCTTGTGTTGTAGAGGTAGTTAGGTCCTTTACCAGTTGGTACGCTTTTTACTGTCGTTTTTTTGTCTTGTGTTGTAGAGGTAGTTAGGTCCTTTACCAGTTGGTACGCTTTTTACTGTCGTTTTTTGTCAGTCTCTTCTCAATTTCTTGACATTTTTTATATTTTCGCTTCTTTCATTTCCTTTCTAATCCGTATGTTAAAACTTTTGTATTCATGGACATATTTTTGGGTCGGACTTTTCCCTTAAAGCTACCGTCGCTAGTCACTGAGTTGGAGTACGTCCTGTTAACCAGGTTTTTTTGGACACAAGTTATGTAACTGAATGGACATAAAGATAGAGAAACTTACAGAGACACTAGTTATGTAACTGAATGGACATATAGATGGAGAAACTTACAGAAAGACACTAGTTATGTGACTGAATGGACATATAGATGGAGAAACTTACAGAAAGACACAAGTTATGTAACTGAATGGACAGATAGATGGAAAAACTTACAGAAAGACACTAGTTATGTGACTGAATGGACATATAGATGGAGAAACTTACAGAAAGACACAAGTTATGTAACTGAATGGATATAAAGATGGAGAAACTTACAGAAAGACACTAGTTATGTAACTGAATGGACATAAAGATGGAGAAAGTTAAAGAAAGACACTAGTTATGTGACTGAATGGACATATATATGGAGAAACTTACAGAAAGACACAAGTTATGTAACTGAATGGATATATAGATGGAGAAACTTACAGAAAGACACATGTTATGTAACTGAATGGACATATAGATGGAGAAAGTTAAAGAAAGATACCAGCTATGTGACTAAATGGACATATAGATTGTGAAAGTTAAAGAAAGATACCAGCTATGTGACTAAATGGACATATAGATGGAGAAAGTTAAAGAAAGATACTAGTTATGTGACTAAATGGACATATAGATGGAGAAAATTAAAAAAAGATACTAGTTATGTGACTAAATGGACATATAGATGGAGAAAATTAAAAAAAGATACTAGCTATGTGACTAAATGGACATATAGATGGAGAAAGTTAAAGAAAGATACTAGTTATGTGACTAAATGGACATATAGATGGAGAAAATTAAAAAAGATACTAGCTAAGTAACTAAATGGACATATAGATGGAGAAACAGAAAGACACTAGTTATGTGACTGACTTGACATTTAGTTGGTGAAATGATTTTTAAATGAAATTTAGAGCTGATAGAGTGAATTAAATGTTCAAGAATATGAATCATATGATAACAATTCATTAAATTTATTAGCAGACTAGTCTCTCCATATCAATGTGTGTGGTTGGCCAGAACCGATGATAATACTCTTGTTTTGTCTATAATGTATAAGGTCAGAGATTTCACGATAACAAATTAATAATTATAAAATTAAGATAGCTACTTATTTATGAAAAAACTTCAAGGTAATTTTTAAAGTATTTAAATCTTTTGAATTTTAGTAGCAGATGTGAAAGTATGAATGTGTAAATAGACAAACAATTATACTTTCATTAAATCATTCTATTTGATAAGATTATTTAAATTGTAATTTAAACAAGCAAAATACAAAAAATACTAAAAAAAAACAAAAAAAAAAAACAAAGCTTATATTAAGTGTACCAATTAGTTTGGATCTGCCATGTAATTAAATTTGTAATAGATCTATACTAAATATAAAAAATCTATGCAGTTAGAAATATTGAATATTGTATTTGTTTAGTGCAGTTTCATGCTTTTAGTGTTCTCAATCCTATCACTTGCCTGGGCCAGTTGGAAAGGGGTAGGGGAAGCACGGGGTATTAGGGTTATTGAATTTAAATGTATTTTTTAAAAAAAAAGGGAAAGACCTGAATTCAAACTTCTGGGCTAAAGCCTTCTCAAGCTAACGTGGAAACCACTCTGCTAGAGAAGAGTATATGAACACATGTTTGTGTTCACTGAGATGACAAGCTTAAATAATGGGGACTTATTCAGCTTATAACACCACTTTAGTCAAGTACTATTTCTTTCCCTTTTTTGAGAGACCAAACAAAGTAATTAATTAACTAACTGGTTAATTTTTAAAATTTTATTTTTGTGTTGTCAGGTAAAAGAAATAATTGTGCAAAATTTCAGCTTCATCCAAGATTGGATGTCGTGAGAAATAACTTGTACAAACGTTTGGCCAGACAGACAGAGTGAGTTGATATATGGGTTGTAAAAACGCCAACATTCTAATTATAAATATATTTTATTGTCTAGAAATGTTATCAAAACATTACATGCTGGAACATTCACACATTTCACAAAGATTTCTTGTTTTTAATTTTTTTCTTGTTCTTTTTCCCAGACTTGTTATTTTTGTCTGTCATTTCTTCCAGTTTTCTTTTCTGTACAAGATGGCTTTTGTTATGGAAGAAAAAGTACAAGCTGATAAATATATGCTACTAAATATCAGAAAGTAAGTTTAACATTAAACAATATCACATTGTACTAGAGGCAATCTTTAATCACTGATAATAATACTAATAATTTTCATGTGGTGTACATGTCAAGGTCCTAAGAAGTATAAACACAAGTTTATTTATAAATGTGGGAGCCTAAAAATTTGGAGTTTCTATGCAAAAGATTACAAATGTAGGGGAGATAATTGGTTTCATAATATCAAAGGATTGGAAAACTTTTGATTTTAAAACTGAGCTTGGCAGCCTATAAATCGGGAAGAAAAACATTTCTCAGGGTCCATCAGTCAATAGGGTTCAAGCTGTATTTGAAGAAGCATAATTTTGTGAAATCTGTGATTGAAATTAAGCTGTGCTGTGTGTTAATAGTGTGTGTTCAATCTTTTCTATATATCTCCTTCAGGAATAAAACTATTTTATTTTTCCCACCTAAAAAAAGATTCCTCAGCAATGCAATAGGATCATCAGATTTACATATTAGATCAAACTTCTGAAAATACCTAGACATCTTTGCCACCCAATCCCATTATAACAATATGATATTTGTGTTTCAAGTGAAGGCTTGGGAATGTAATAAATAAAGCACTAGTTATGTTTTCACAGATTCATTTAGAAAGTTTCAACAGCCAATAGTTTTGTGAGATAAATCTGAACTCAACAAGTGCTCATGAAAATGTAAATGTACCTTTTAACACTGATCACTGACTTGCCAGTACTTTTCAAGGCATCTGTCCAGTCAGATTCAGATCCTTTGATAGCATAACGGGAGAGGTCAGCCCCTATGATGCTGGCCACATCTTTCTTATGTTGTTGTTTAAACTCTTTGCCAGCTAACGCCTGCACATAGAAAACATTAAAATGTAAGAAACTCAATTATTTTATAAAGAATAATAATAAAATATTTTTTAAAAATACATTTTTCATTTCCAGGTCTTCAAGTTTGAGAGGAAAAATTAACTCCAAATCACTCTAGACCTGTGGGAAGAATATTAACCTTTTCCATTGCAAATTCTGAATCTAAACCTCTGCTATCTTATTTCATCTTATAAATTTCAGACATCCATTCAAAAAAGGATGATAATTAGATTTAAAAAAATCTTGTGGCTAAACTCTATAATGACTATAAGAAATCCTTCAGTAGTCATCCCTAAGAAAAAATCAGGAGTTGGTAACCCTTTTACTTTCAAACACATAGTGCTACATTTTGACAGATCCTGCAATGTTGCCTACCCCAAACTGTTCTGGTTATTGACTTTCTTTTGAACCCACCATCGGTGTTGAGAGGGGGAACTGCTTTGTGTCCAAAAAGGTTATGACCATATTAAATACCCAGGCCCTCATTCTCAACATAACAAAAACAGCTAGTATGATGACCAATTTAAGTGAGTAAATATGGGTTCATTGTGCAGGATATTTATTAGATTTGAACAGATCCTATTGAAAGTTCTCCACTAGAATGCACAACCGAGACCATAGTTTCAGCAGAAAAGATCCTCGAGTTATTCTGGGTTTATACTTGACTGAAAAGTTTGTGTAATTATAAGAAATTTAATACCAGCTAAACAAAAAGTTTTTTTTTAGGTCAGTAAAACTTTAAAATCTAGGAATTGGTGTGAGTGGTGGAAGGGAACAAAGAATAAGTTATCAATGAAGTGCAAACTAGTTTGAATGATAAAACTATAAGTAATGAAGATGGAACCAGCTAAGTACATACCAACTCTTCCTGCATAGACTGTCTCAATGGATCCATCACAATGTCCTTCTTCTCTCCTATACTAGACTCAGCTTCTTTTTCCAAAATGTCATTGAAATACTTTAAAAAAAAAATAAAACATTAAAAAATAATAGTAGGAATGAAGATACAATTGATATTTTAAAAAATACTTGTTCATTCTTAGAGTTACATTGCAAACACAAAATTAGTAACTACAAAACTATAACAGATTTTTTTTCACAAAGAATTTTTACTTCTTTTAGTCTTAACACTCTGCAGACAGTTGTCCTAGTTGTTCAATATCTCACTTTCATTCAAAACCAAGTTCATTATTGAACCTTACCTTAATGAACTTGCAGATAATTTTATTAACTTGGGCTAAAATTTGATTAGGCAGCAAATCTTTAAGTTCTTTTTCTGTTTCTTCCACAGTTTTACGTTGGAGCCCTAGAGCCAGTAATATTAACTGGAATATATAACAGTTTTAATAACTACCTAGTAAACAAACAATTTTTTTTAAAATCAATCATTTACATTCAAGACATTTGAAACAGTTTTAATTTCTCTTTCTACCTCTATGACTGTCCATTTCCAAACCAATTAGACTTATAAACATTTTTCTAAAACAAAAGCCTAATAATTATAATAAATAAATATATCAGACACATGTAGAGAAAACTACTTACACTCTGAGCAGAAATTAAAGAAACGTTGATGTGGTCAGTATAATAGAGCTTGGCCAGATCAGGCAAGAGGTCTCCCACTAGATGATAGTCCGCCAAGTTTTGGGAATACAGATCCAGCCTCTTGATGTCATAGGTGGAGAGATATTGCAACAATTGGGATTTACTCAAAGGACCTGAGAAGTACAGTTTAGGATGTATCCAAATGTTCTATTTGCCAAGGGTAAGCAAAAACTACACATAGCTTAATAATAAATATGTTACCATTTTTTTCAGATTTGAATTTTTCATTTTCCAGAATCTCTAGAGCCATGGCTGAGCTAAATGCACGAAATTCACAAGACAATAGTTTCACAAACCTCTTTTGGAAATCTGAAACAAAGAACAACAAATAAAAATGAAAAAAAAACAAAAAACTTTTTCTAGTAAGACAATAAAAAGTTGTATTCGTAAATGAATAATGACTGTAAATATTATAACTGAATAAATGAGTTGGAATGATAAATTGTTGAAATTTACAGACAATAAAAGTAAAATATAATTGTGCAGCAGATGTACACCTAAAAAAAAAAAACAACAACAAAAAAACTTAATAGTTAAAAATGTAAATTCTAAATAAACCTACAAGACCGGTACAGTCTTCAGGGCTTGCAAAGACCTTTGTTCAGGGAACAGTACCAGAAAAGAAGAAAAGGCAGACAGAGAAAGTGATGGGAAGACAACATAAAAGAATGGATAGGCCTGCCATTGAAAGAGGTTCTATCCAAGGCAAAAGATAAGAGAGGTTCCCCAACAGACTAAGAGATAGGTGAAGGTGACAAGATCGAATCTAGAGTTAATAAAATGAAATTCACAAAACAGTTTCATTTCGAGAATGTCACTCTTCTTTTTGACAGTACCAAATGTCTTCCATTTGAATTTTCATTTCATAGAAAGGTATCTTTTTAGACTTCAATTATAAAAAAAATTATAAAATTAAATTATAAAAAAAACAAGGTTACAAAGACAGTTTTTCCACACAAACTCAAAATCGGCCCCCGAAGTGGTCCACCCAGGCAGGTAAAAAGGCAGATTTCAATATTTTCAGAAACAACATCAGAATGAAATTCTATCAAAGACAAATGACAGAGAAGAATGGAGAAAGAAGGTTGACAGATCTTGTGTGGTGCCCCAGCAGACCAAAGGATATGTGAAAGAGAATGTGAAGTTAAATGTGATGTTTTTATAATGAATATAATGAATATCTAATTGATCTAATTGTTTTGTAAAGGGTCAATCTCTTATTCAAATCCTCAAGAAAAAAACATTTCCGTAAAAAAAAATAAAAAAAATTGATCTGCTGGAATGTTAAGAAACACTTGACCTCGGTAACTAAGGTACAGAGATAATTTATCTATATGCTTGACTGATCATGCCAATGTGTCATCTTTTTTTGCCTGCACACTAAACACTATTGCGTATGCCCAAGGAAAAAAAACGCATGAAGGTCAACACCATCAACTATACACACTACACTAGGACTACATGTGTAGGCTCACTACGTCTATCTGACCAGGTTGTTACGATCAGTCGAACAAAAAGTCTTTTTATGTTTTTGTTTGGTAGGGAGGGTGTGGGTGAGTTTTTTTTTCATCAATAGTTGGTTTTCCTAATTCTCTTAGATCTATATAACAGTAGATCTAAACATAGATATCAATAATAGGCCTACAGACTACAATTAAATCTATGCTTCGCAACATTTAAATCTCAGGCTATGAGTAGGTATAATAGATGTTCCTGCTGTTAATAAAATATCGTTTGCCGCAAATGGATTAATAAGTATATGACCTACTACGCTTCAGATTCCAACGATTAACTAACAGCTATCAGTATTAAGCCCTTGAAGCCAGAAGCAGCCTTTGGACTTAAAATTACAAGTCTGATGACCAGTTGTTGGTCAGAAATTATTGAACACATACATCCAACCACCATACAAGCCAGATGAGAGATTTACATTAGTAACTAGTTAAATATATACTAACAAATTTTACATTGACCCTCCAACACACAGCCTTTATAGTTGGTGGCCTCGTACATACACACAGACACGCTCATGCTACACCGATTAATTTATGTTTATAAATACTGTTAATCTTTAATAAATCAATCAGTAAAAGAGTTTAAAACAATAAGGTATATAAAAGGAAAACAAAATATTACCAACAAATATAGGTATGTTATTTAACAGTTTCGTAAAATGTTCAGCAATACAAGCTATTTACAAGACACTTAGGTATTCGGCTGAATATCAAATTTTACTATCCGGTTCCGTATATCAAAAAGTATTATCCGTTGCGTTCCTGGTAATATATATATATATATATATATTCATATAATATGAATAACTACTTGATGTTTTAAATTATGTCCAACTTATATGAATATTAAATAGATTTTTTTCTTAAAAAAAAAAAAAAAAAAAAGAAAAAACTTTTTTGTGTGTAAATGTAGTAGTTGGTATGAAAAACTTACATAACTTAGCAATACAAATGTAATAAAAAATTTGTTTACAACAATTCTAAAACCATTTGCATAAATATGTTAAAATATGGTAAATAGTCATCTCCCCTTCTAAAGAGCCTCCCATGTTTGTTACTATTAATAGTGAATAGTTGTAAAAGTGGTGTATTTTTATGAAAAACTGCTTGCAAAAGTGATTTAGAAAATTAGATTTTTCGCTTTCAGAAAAGAAAAAAGTAGTCATTGCATCAGAACTTTGAATGGTCTAAAATATTATGGAGTCAGATTTTCACTATCTTTTCTAGTTTACAAGATCTAAACGGGACAGACGAAAGGACAGACATTCCACACAAAACTAATATAGACAATCACATTAGATTAGACATTCGACAGCAATTATTATAAAAATAGGACATGAATTGAATGTGTCTGTTTCACCTTTCCAAAAAGCATGCAACCATGTCTGTTTGTCTTCCTCTGTGGTATGCAGTGTTTTCAACATTATACAAGAATGTTCTCCTGTGAGTTCGTTCTAAAGTGTCACAAATAAAAATAAACATTACTAATTAATTATATCAATCATTTACTAGCATTCTTCAAACATGAGTTATTACTTGTCATCTTTGATTGTCTACCTTTAAATGAGATCTAGATTGACTACCCAACTATAAAATGTGCAATGGCCAAAATTTAATACGACTATACTGATGAAGCTAACACATTGAAGTTTCAGGTCACTTTCCAAACTATGGCTAAAATAAACAAGTTTTAAAGTTTTCTTCACACAGTATTGAACTTCCAATTGCTCACACCAAACCGTTTTTGTTGTACTATTTTGTAAGTGCCTGGCTTCCGAACCTAAGGTGTGCCTATGTGCCGAACACCCATATTAAATATCCTGGTTTCAATCTTGGTGAGGGCTTGGATTTTGAATTTAGGGATTTAGGGCGCCCCTGGGTTCACCCAACTCTGACTTTAGTTGGAGAAAGTAAAACTGGTTGGTCCTTGTGCTGGCAACCCTGCTCCCCCCCCACCCGGTTGGCCAAAAAAAACCCAGATGACCTTAACATCATCTGCCCTATAGATAGTAAGGTCTGAAAGTGGAACAAATTTCCTCCAGGATAATAAAGATACTAATACTCCAAATGTCTAACATTCATGGGCTGCACAAATGCTTTAAATCCAATGCAACCAAGTTTTTGAGGCTTCATTGTGCACTGTGGCAAAGGGCAAGATACAAGCACATGATGGGCTCAATACAGGAATTTCTTACATTCTTTGGGCATCATTGCTTGACACTGGCGCTGACATTATATCGTAGCAATATAGAAACAAAAGTTGCAACCATTATATAGTAAAAACATAGACAAAAACAAAAGTTATCTACAAACCAGTGTCTATTATGTATTTTAAATATTTAATCAACTTAATCGATTATTCATAAAGGTCTAATTTACTAAATACTTTGTGAGTCTAATATTAATAAAGTATTGCATTGTGCACCATTATTACTATGAATAATATAAAGTAACTTACAGGACTGTGTCTGAGATATACTGGAGTAAAGGCAGACTTCTTCCAAAACCTGATAAACAAGTAGTATAAAAGTGTTTATATTTTTAGCCAATCTGCCCTAAAAGTAGGTCAATCCAGAATAAAAGGGTTGACCAGAATAGAAAGACAAAAATCTTTTTAAGTATAAATTAGAGAAAACTCAGGGTTGTCACAGAATGACTATTACTTAAGTGAGTTCCTACTCTGCTAAACAAGTAGTTTAAAATCATTCTCAAAAAACTTTTAATTCCTTTTGGCCACATTTTAATAAAGTCATAGGCTAGCACATTTTCCTTCTACAACTGATGTAAGGTGCGGTACTGATAAGATACTAGCCTCGACTAGAATGCCATACCGAGACCATAGTTTCAGCAGAAAAGATCCTTATGTGTGTGTCTTTATGACCTGGGACACAACAGTATAATGCTTTACAATATGGTTGACACTTCTCATTAAGCTGTTCATTAAGTTTTACTGGACACCATCTCAGAAATTCAACAGTACAATTGATCAATTAGTTTGGATCAGTCATATGATTAAATTTGTAATAGAGCTAGATTAACAATAATAAATCTGTGTGATTAGAAATAAATTTTTGCAGATTGTTTTTGTTTAGCCCAATATCATGATTTTAGCTTTCTCAATGTAATATGATCCTATCACTAGGCTGGACCAGTTGGGTAAAACAGAAAGGGAGGGGGGGTAGAAGGGGGTATTTTCCTGGAGGTTACTGTAATCCATTTTTAAATGCATTTATACAAAAAAAGTTGGAACAACCTGAATTTGAACTCGAAGATTCAAGCCTATATAAGCCTCCTCAAGCCAACATACTAACCACTGTGCCAAGGAAGTGTTTATGTAAAAAGAAGGTTTTTTAGTTTCAAACTTTAAAGCGGCCCCCTTATTACAACTTCTTTCCCTATCAAACAAAATAATTAATTACCAATAGTTAATTAACTAATTGGTTAATTTGTTTTATTGATTATTGTTTTTTCGGGTAAAAGAAACAATTGTGCAAACTTTCAGCTTGATAAGAGATAGGGTGTGGGAGAGATAACAATTACAAACTTTTTACCAGACACACTAAGCTTTGTAAAAAGTTTCTTTTTCACAATTAGCTAGAAATATGAGATTTTTTTCTAAGGGCCATGTATTAAATATTACCTTACAAGCATTTCCCTTTGCTTTCCTTAGGGTCAAGCACTCACCTGAACAGATCAGAGGTCAAGCCATAAGAAACACCAAGATAGTGCAATCTTTCTGGCGGCCTATCAGTTAGCTTCAGTAAAAGGGGAGGTAAATTCTTCCTGGGCTGGATCTGTTCACTTAGAAGATCTATTTCCTGTTTCAAACAAAACATTCCAGAAATTTGGTTGAAACAAAATATATTTGATTCGATTTGAGAAAGAAATAAAGGCTTAAATGATCAAGCCTAGTGGCTTTTTAAATCCATAAGGTAAAAATTACAGCAAACTATAACAATTTCTATACAAAAGTACAAAACGTACAATAAACAAACAAAAAAAAAAGATATTAAGAGAATAATATTAAAAGCAGAATAAAAGAAGATTCTATACAACAATTAAATAAAAAAATATTTTATACTTTTAAACATTGAAATGCCAAAACAAAATTAAAACAAATTGATATATAACAATAACAAATTATTCCCTTTTTCCAGTGAAAATATTACACAAGAAAAGAACAAGAAAAACATAAAAAAAAACAACAACAAAAAACAAACAAAACCAATGCTTACATAAAATGTAATTGTATCAATTAGTTTGATTCAGTCATCTAATTATGCTTGCCACCGACTTTAACATAATAAACTTGTGCGACTAGAAATACTTTTACCAATTGTTTTTGTTTAGCCTTAGCTTTCTAAATGCGCTATGATCTATCACTTGTCTGGATCAGTTAGGAATGGGGGAGGGAAAATGAGGTATCTTGGTGAATGTTTATATGATCGTTTTTAAATGCATAAAAAATGTTCACTGAGAGTTGAAAGAGTCCTCAAGGGGTTCAACTTATACCACCACATTTGTCAAGTACAATTTCTATTCCTTGTTCAAGATACAAAATCAAATAATTCATTACCAATAGTTAAATAACTAATTGGTTAATTGATTCTTGTGTTGTCAGGTAAAAGAAATAATTGTGCAAAATTTCAGCTTAATCCGAGATTGGGTGTGGGAGAAATAATGTGTACAAACATTTTGCCAGACAAAGAGAGTGAGCTTTGTAAAAAGAAGAATGCAATGTGTTAGGCATAATTTGTTAAAACCAACCCAGAGAAAATGTCAGTAATACTGAATCTTGCCATCAATTACAATTAACAGCTCCTTGCAGGGTTGAATAGATGATTTTTCAAAAGATTTAGATAATAATGAATAAATAAATGACATTGGCAATTTAAAAAAATTTCCTTACTACTTTTAGCAGTGATCACTCCTAAAATCAACCCTAAAATAAATGGACTGTCACTAATTCTAAATCAGATTGCAAAAAAAAAAAAAGCTGCTTATAGACTACTGTCAAACTTGGAAATTTGCTAATTATATTTTGTTGAGTTTTCCTACTTTAAACTTGTTACTACTTTGATACTAAGAAACAAGACATTAGTGACTTACAAACTGAAAAAGGCTAATGAACTTAATCAACTCTAAATCCATTCAGATGTAAAGACTCAATACTCTGTCAAAGTCAGGATGAAACGCCCCCCAGTAGAAGTAAAATGTACTAGTCTAGTTTTGTGTAGGTCCAGTTCAAATAGAAATAGATGACTGCCATCTAGATTGCTAGGTCAGAAAAGGGTACTTTACTTTTTTGACCAGTTCACACAGTTTAAAATGTCCAGTTTGAATTGTTTACCTGGTCATCAACCTCTGTGATCATACTTTCTTCTCCATTCTGATCACTTTCTTGGGTTTCCACTTCATCAGTTAATTCTTTCAAACTTAAAAACTGACCCTCAAAGTATTTCTGAAGCTGGTCCAAAGCCACTGAACCATAACCCATCTGAAACAGAAATAACATAATAATTTAGCTTGCATCAAACTTCTCAAAAGATATTACTGATCACATCTTGTTTAAAGGGAAAACAAGTTTCATTTATGTGCACCTTAAATAGAATTTTAATTTTTAAAAAAAAAATACCAACATAATTTCATCATTATCTATAGGAGCAGAGTAAGCTATAGGAAGCATGGCCAGCATAAAGACCAGCAGTCTTTGCTTCACCAAACTGATACCAAGTGACCTTTGAGAGCCAGGACATTTCAGTCCAAACTTCCAGTTGCAAATATATATTCTGACCTCAACCAGGATTAAAAATGTTGTCAACAAATATGGTAAGTTGTATGCATGCTTTCAGACTTTGGGACTGGAGGCCTTACCTTAAATTAAAAGTTGCATTACAGTGACTACAGTGTTTACGTCACACACAATATTCTTGACAACAAAACATGCCCAATACAAACTACTCCCTATCCATAAAGCCTAACTATTAAACACAAAAAGAAAACTTCATGTGTGCACGACAACTTACTCTCTGATAGTCTGGGTGTGTTGCTATCCTGACTATTCTAGCTCCAGAAAGCCCTGGGAAATCACTATCCTGATACTGAAGATATAGACATATATGTATTAGACAAGTGATAACAAGAGATGTGCAAATTTTAAGATATACCAGAACAGGTTAAGACCATAAATTTGATATTTTGATTTAAACATAATAATGTCTAGAAATCATTGTAAGAGATTTATTTCAGCGATAAAACAGAAATATATCCTAATAAAAAAAAAAGAATATTAATCTAGAATTCACTGACCTCTTGAGATATTGTCCAAGGAATAACATCTGATGCTCTTTTCTCTTTTGGTACAGTACTGGCTAGAGATGCTTTAGAGATTTCACCTTCTAGACACAGCTTATCAAAGAACAAGAACAGAATATTGTTTTAGAGAATTTAAAGTAAACATTGAGAACATATATGAAGAGTTTAGGTTCAAATATCAAATATAAGGAGAGAGTGCTTAGGAAAAACTAAATATTCATATAAGAGCTATGAAGAAAAAAAAAGATTATTTTTGGGGGGCTTAAATTTCAATTTGAGCTTTACCTGCAAGACACACAATACTTCAGGTAGTTCCCCTTTGACAGGCTGGACTGGACCTAATAAAACAAATATGTGATGAGCTGGAGCATCAGAGAGTACTTGCAGGTCATTGGGAGAATTCTGAAACAAAGGATTTAAAAATAAATGACAAATTAATGTGAAAAGATTAACTGTAAAAAAAAAAAAAAAAAGTTAATGTTAAAAAAAACTTACACCTTTTCTTTAAAAAATCAATCATATTAAGGGTATCGTAGGACTAACTGATGTTTCTGGAAGTTTGTGGACCTATGCTACACACAAGTTCTGATGAAACGATAAAAAGCTGTGTGGCTAGGTGGCATTAATCAGTTTTATTTTATTTAGATGTGTTTGACTTGAGCTAAGCATCCAATGGCAGCATGGAAAACTTCTACTAGATATCCCCCCACCAAAATAAAAGACTGGAACAGAGCACATTGAGCGTGTTATAGGAGTACAAAAGACACAATTTGAAAGCAATAAAATACTAACAACAAAAAGTTGATGTGTACAAACTTGGTTTCTTACCTTATAATGGGATGAAACATAGAGGGCCATGATCCTATGTAAGAATTTCTCAGACACAGGGTGATAGGAGAAAAGTGTATCCCTATTGACATAGTACAACTGACAGGATGCAGGGAGGGGACAGCCTGACAATGACCTGGGTATCACGCTGGCATCCAGGCACAAAAGTCTGTTCAGCCATGCCTCCACAGGATCTCCGTTGGAATATCGTATGGATTCCTTTAACTCTATCTCATGCAGTACCCTACCTGATTGAGAATTGGATAAGAAATATTTTAGTATTTACAACAGAAATGAAACAGTACATTTGATTGTCATCATGATAAGAGCATCCCAAACAACTGAGAGGGAAATTGCAAAATCAATCCAATTGTCAAATGAGTCAATTTCAACATTTGTCAAAAATAATCCCATGGCAAAGACCACCACTTCAGAATAAGGGCTGTTCAAAAGAAACAGATACAGCTAAGACATAAAATCAAAATAGCTTATATACCCAAACATCTGTTGCTATTAATGAGGACATTAAAACTCCTATTTTTAAGTTCTAAAAAAAAGTGCATAGATATTATACCAAGAAAATTCTAGATCTATTTACACATTTATATTTGTTGTTAATGTCCGTTAAGAAAATTAGATTCTCATTTTCACACTGCTCAATATCTTAAAAACAGTTTTATATGAGATGAAGGTTTCATTTGTTTGACCTACTAACCTGTACCCACAGCCTCACTTCCTTTCTTAGCCATTTCAGCAGCCAATCTGGCCTCTTTCACACTACCCCCGTAGGTAGTGCACTGTTGCCTGAGCTGTTGAATAAGTTTCAAAGACAGGGATCTACCTGTTCCTTCATACCTTTGGACAAAAAAGAAACAAAGAAAGGCTGGATAACAAATAGCTTCAAATCTATTTCAGAAACACACAATAGAATGGAGTAACAAACATAAACTAAAGATGTATACCACATGGACCAATTAGACGTCAGTAACACAAGCAGCATACTAATGACATAGCCCCACCCAGTGAGCTCTTGGTCCAAGAGGTTACTTTAATGTATGTTTGTTTATGTTTGTTCTATTTCTCCATTTCAGTTTTACTTGGTGTTTTAGCAATATTACTAATAATGGTTTCATTTATATAGCAAAGTGAACAAACATATTGTAGGCTGAAGGCTGCAAATACAAAAAATAAAAAAAAGGCTAAAACGGCAAACTAATCTAAATAAGTTTTTAAAATGTTCTTTGCTACTGAACAGGGTAATCCTAAGAAAACGTTGAAAAAGAAATGAAAAGATTAAAAAATAAGTTACCACAACAAAAATATTATTTCTCAAACAAGATGATGACTAGAGAAGCACAAGGTTGGCAACCAGTGACTTACCCATTGACAGTGGATGACATAAAGACTAGGTATGGTCCTAACAAATTTTTCACCAATGGTAATGGAATGGCAGCAGCTTCATCAATACAAACTAACTCAGCCTGTCCAAGTTTATGGGAGTCAGCAGGGTGGATATACTAAAGTAGAAAGAAATGATTTATATTTGTCACTGCCATCAGTTAAAACATAATTATTATACTAAAATGAAATTTTAGCCTTGTAAATATTCTAGAATTTCTTAAAGATTCTAAAACACTTCCAATGAAAGACGTGATATATCATCTTTTTTATTTACCCAAGTGAATGATCGGAAAGACATAAGTTTTATGAAGTAAGATTTTGTGTGTGATCAATTAGCTTCTTTGTCATAATTTGCTTCACTTTTAAAAAATAGCAGTAGCATGTCCCAATTGTCTATGGTCTGCCTAATCTGTAATGTTTTTATAATTGTGCTGTATTAATGGATGTAAGACTGGACTTCTTTCATTAGTAATACATTTTTTTTTACAGAGGCTTGTACTGACCTGAATTGTTTGTCTGTGATCTCTATAGATGTTAACTCTAACAACGGCTTTATTGAAGTCAGGGTTAGTTGACTGGATGATCTCATAATCAATGTGCTCCTTTGGTAATAAGTATGAAAGACATTCAAAATTAAAAAAAAAAATTAATGCTTTAAAAAAAGGGGAAAAATAAAAAAGCATGAAACAGTTGATGTTGAAAACATATACCACTACTATCTCATAGCTTCTGACTTGTCCTTTTTTTTAGTACATATAAACAAAAGTAGACTTTTAAAAACATTTTCAAACACCTAAATAGGGTACAACCAATTTCAACATCCCATTGATTATTCCAAAATAGTTGCAATGCATAAATATGATATTAAATTTTACATTTTGTCTAAATATGATATTAAATTTTACATTTATGTATTAACCATTGAAAAGAATTTGGAAAGGCAGCTAAAACTGCACATTTCAAAATTGTATTATTGAATCCAATTTCACTATAGCCTTCATCATCTTAAAAATGGGTAAAATGACTAGTTATGACTTGCAGAAGCAAACACTTTTTTGAAATTAAAATACATATACATACATATAATAAATTTTCTTTTTCATTATAAAGTGAAAATGGCAGCTTAAGTTATAGCTTTTATGCTTAGAGCACTATGTTCCAATCTCATTTGTGAACCAGGGGTGGGGGGTATATCTGGGAGAAGGTTTTGTGTGCTGCCTTTAGGCACTCAGGAAACACCACTCTGCTTGAGTCGGGTGTCAAACCTTGAGCCCCCTTCACAGGTAGCCTAGCCAAGCTAAGTTCAAGCGTACTTAGCCACTTGACCACGCTTTCCAACAGCTTATTTCCTAATACAAATCTAATTTCGTATCATGAGATGTAGAAGTGATTTTGTGTGTGTCACAGATATGTGTGAACCAAAATACACATAAAAAATTAAATTTCTTTAGCCACATTAATAATGAGAAATGTGGTGGTTGAGTATTGGTGTTTGACTTTGATTCTTGAGTTCTGTGATCTCAACTTTACAACAATTAATGCCATTAATAAAGCATGAAAAAATACAAACATTATAACATTTATTTTTGCTAATCAATCAACAATTTTGTTTATATCCTTGTAACCCTTCAGTGTCCTGAACATTATGAACAACTGTATTTTCTCCTGTTTACTATTTACACTTCACCAAGTAAGTTTCAGCTGAACAAATAGCAGCCTAATGTACAGCCATTCAAAAGAAAAACAAACTTAAATCTTTATCATTACCTGATAGTTTAAAGCATCAAAGCCTTTAAATATAAATTCAAATAAAGTTTTGAGATTTTCTGGGCTTGGGGCTGTCACAAATATATTGGAATACCTACAAAGGATTTAAATTTAAACATTAACTATAAGACTTAAAAAAAAAAAGACATTTAGAAAAAATTTAAAAAATTCAGCAATATATATCTACTTTGGTTTTCTAGTTGTTGAATTCACTTCTTTCTTTGATTAAAAAAAAGTCTTCCTTTTTAATATTTATATTACTTTATCTAGAACGAATAAGTCAATAAAGTCTAAAAACATAAAGACAAGAAGAAGGTATGAAAATAGACTATACCCAAATGCAACAGCAGCTGAAATAGCCATTCCTAGTGCAGCAGATTTTCCTCGACCACGGGCAGCTGTCATTACAACTGTGCTACGCAGAGTTTTTTCAACTATAGCATCAACAAACTTGAGAAACCCATGACCCTGTAAAAAAATATATTAAATGTTTAGCAAGACCTGACCACATCAACTGTTAGATTTTCCCAACAAATAAGGTTGAGTAGAGAGCTCATTTTACCTGGTCTAATGTTTTACAAAGTTTAATGATTTTCCCTGTTGTGACATCCATCTCCTGGACAGATTTCTTGAGTTCTGACAACTCTATTTCTTGGGAACTTACTTCATCCTAAATCAATGATTTGGAAATGAAAGACATTTTGATTTTTGTTTTGCACTTATGTGCGAAAATATTTCTTAATTATACCAAAATTCTCTTAAGTACATGTTTATACTATCATGATTATTATGATATATAGATAAGCTAATAGCATGATTATGTTGGGTTGATTAGAGCAAATAGCACACAGCATGATTATGCTGTGTTGACTAGAGCTAATACACACAGCATAATTACGATGGGTTGACTTGAGCAAATAATTGACTAAAAGTTGAGATTCAAATGTAAACTAATTTATTCTATAAATAGAAAAATTCAAGTGATGTGGTGCCTGCTGTAATTTCTTTTGTTGCAACCCCCCCCCCCCCCCACTTCTCAAAGTAATCCAATCTTTAAACATAATGTTGTTTATAAATTTGGAAAATGAATGTATAGTTTTAACTATTACATTCCTTAGTATAACGTATAACCACTAAAATACTTGAAATATGCTTTAAGCCTTTTTCTCAACACTAACCAATGATTTAGCTGGAAGTGCCTCTAGACTGAGAGCATGTGTAGATATTGGTATGAGATGTAGCTTGTCATCTATCACAACACAATTCTTACAAGATGACAAAGACAAGAGGAATCTGAGGAGAATTATAGGGAAATTATAAGTACTCTAGCCAAAAGCAAAATCAAAGTAATTAACAACCAAATGTCTTCTAAAATAGATGTGCACTAAAATAGCATAGCAAACCTTTCATTAAATCTACCAGCAACATCTTGATGGGCGTCTGTTCGAAACCTAGCATGAACATCCTGGAAAAGAAAATAAGTAAGATAAATATAAATCTTAAAAGCTGAAATTATATGGACACCAAGTGGAACATGGCTGGCATGGAATAACACAACTCCATTCCATCATCAATGATTTACAAACCTAATTCCTCAGTAGGAACGCATGAGGACCTAAGCCTAAGTAAATTGACAACTCTTGACTCATTTTTCAACTTAAACAAAACAAAAGAAATTATTAAGTATAATAAGCAAAATATGTCATAGACAAGTGGGCCCTGAAAACATAAAATTGGAGATACATTCATACATAGTGCTGGCAGCAAATGTGTAAATATCAAAATGAAAAAATTCTAAAAGTCAATAAAACTTACTTTCTTTTGCTTCCATAAAGGAGGTGTCAATGTGATATGTGGCTTTAAGTGCCTTGTCTTAAAACAGCCATCTATTCTATTTTATTTCCTTTTTTTTTTTAAATATTTTTTTAGAGCTTAGGTGTAACACTGTCCAGTTTAAGTAGATGATGTGCATATGTTTCTAGATGTAACTCCAGATGCACAATAAGCTACTTTTAGACCTTGATGATTTTTTTTTCTTTTTTTACTTTTGGTGAAATTCTTCTTTGCATAAGTTGGTTTCAATGTAAATTATTTCTTACCAAAAGCTCAAAAATTTTATTTAGTAACAAAATTTGTTTTTATTTCATTTTCTTTTGATTTATTTGTACAATTTCTTTACACTTTCTTTATGGATGGAGATTGAAGGGTGGAAGTTGATAGGAAACTTAAGAGAAAACAAAAAAGCATCACTTGTTTGAAGCAAAAACTTAGTACATATTAGTGTGACTGGATAGATTATTTGTCATAGCTTTGATTCTAAATACTGATCATTTGGTTACATTTATTATTTGAACAGAAGGAAGTAGGAATTGATTGCTAAAAGGTTTAGGTTAATTGTTTCCACTCTTGATATATTTAGTGTTTTATTTTTACTTTTTATAGTTCTGCTAGAAGCTTACATTCCAATAAAAAAACAAACAAAAAAAAAACAGTGCATGCAATGATTATAAGATTTTGATTATATATTCAGTTTTTAAATAATTTAAAGGTTTAAACTTACCATGGTCATTGTGAACAACTGTTTTAATGAAGACATGGTACGAAGGAGAATCAAAATGAGGCCACCTCCTTCCACTGTTTCAATTGTCCTTGCCAATAAATTAGGTGTCAGTGCTTCAAAATCCTATAATAGTTTTACAAGGTTAGTTCATGCACTTGCGATACGTATCTGGTTAATAGTAACACAATTAATAAGTAAAGGAGACATGGTATTTAAGCAGAAAAGTTCAAAACTAAGTCAAAGTAAATATCCAAAAAGTCAATGGAAGTCTTAATGATCATGTCAGGGTTAGTAGCACTTTTCCATGACAAAATTTTAGGAGTTTTTTTAAGGATGACCCACGGGTCTTAATTTGCATATCACTGTTGATATAGTCACTGAAAGTGTTTTGTAAACAATTAAACGAAATAATAATGTTATAAGTAAAGCGAATGCGGAATGCGTGAATGTAAAAATAGTATGAATGGAGCTATCAAAATAGCTAATCGACCTAAATCCTTTTTTCAAATAAAAACATTTGTTTGTAGGCCTACATATATTTGATTAAAATCTGAAATGAATAGATCTTTAGTTAGAGCTAGATCTAGACTAAGCTAAAGTTAAATATGGGCTTTGATAGAGTTCGTTCTGCGCGTGCGTGGAGGCTTCGCTCTCCACATGCGTGACCTTTTTTTTGTTAGATTTATGCAACTCATGAATGGAACTATTAAAATGTATGTCAACAAAGCTTTGCAGCTATAGCGAACGAATGTATGAAAAATGCTTTAGAAAAACAAATTTTAATGTTAATTTGATTAAAATATGAAAAGCATGGACTATAATTAGTATGTTCATGTGTTTAAGTATAAAACTATCTTTACGAAGAGAAGTTCTATCACCTTAGAGTAAATTAGAGTTTTAGACCTAGGAATAAAGAGATGTGTAACATTTCGGTCTTGTACGTCAGGAATTCTAAATTGGCAGATATAAGAAACGAATTTATGTAAAAATGCTTTTGAAACACAAATTTGAAGGTTAATTTTATTAAATAATGAAATCAATACACTATATTTTGTATTTTCATGTGTTAAAGTAAAAAAAAAACAACTATCTTTGCAAAGTGTAGTTTTAAAAATTAGATCTAGATCCATAATACTTTCAAAGAGTTGGGCAACTTTTTTTTTTGAGGGTCTTTAGTTTGTTTAAGGGCTACTATACATACCCACGGTTCCAGTTAGCGCTTAACAAGTGGGTGAAAGGTGATGTAGGCGCGTCACGGGTCAGTTCATTAACACAGCCAGCCCGTAACGTGATGCAATGAGAATGCATAGTTCAGCTGTTGTTTTTTTTTCCCACATATTTTTAGCAAGAAATAAGCAAAATTTTATTTTTAAAAAAATTGGGTAAAAATTTTAGGATTTTAGGAGACTTTTAATTTTAGGAGATTTTAGGAGTGCTACGAGCCCTGTCATGTCTATTTTGTTAGTTGGTATCATTACCTGTAGTACACACATGCCATAAGTGTTGCCTAAAATTTTGTGCGTTTCAGCATAGTAGCAGTAGCGGATATTTGTGGAGGAGACAAATAAATCAAACGGGTCATCTTCGTTGACACTCAGTTTACCACTTTTGATTTTCTTCTGTATCTCTTTCATTCTCTTCTTGGGATGACTGGAAACACAAACATTTGCTTGTATTATTTAACAAACATATCACAGAGAAATCCAACTAGCATCTAGATTTGACAAGAATGTCAGCTTTCCAATTGTCTTTTTACTAAACAACCTTATTAGAAGTAATATAACAGACTTTTTTTCTTTTTTAAATGATTTGAATGCAAAAAGGAAATATATGTTATTTTTTTTACAAATTACATATTTTATAAAGTAAATTTGTACACAAAAAGACCAACAAAGTACAAAGCTGTTAATATGCAGAAAAAAGAAAAAAACAACAACTCAAAAACACTAGTGAATTATTGGACCTGCTAAATCCCAGTTCTTTCTTGTAGCACCAGAGTACTGAAGGTCTAGCTTTCAGCTCAGCTTTACTCAACATGTGGTGCAGTATCACTACCTACAAGATGAACAAAGTGTATTGATAACATTAGGTAAGGACAAATATTTCATTAAGCACATTATATAGCTCTAATGTTTACCTGATATTACCATTAGCTGGGGAAAAGTAAAGTCAGTTGGTCATTTTTCTGGCCATATGACACTCACGGAAACCATTAGCCACAGAAACAGATGACCTTTACATCATCTGTGCCCTATAAAAGGGGAAATTTACTTTTAAGTTATATAGGCTTTCAGTACCAAATAACAGTTACTAAAGTAAGTAAAACAATTTGGGTTAAGTCAATTTTTAAATTAAATCTATGGCCTCCTTTAGTCATGAAGTGACTACAGATCATCTCATAAAAATGAGAAGAATACCAGGTCATTAGTTATGGTCACAATGATGCTGCCAACACAGATGTTCCCCCAATCTAGGCAGACAATGTTTATAAAGGTATGGCAAGTGCTATTACAGTTTGAGATCAGTTTCATAGGCTCTGCCAGGGTGTAACACTGTGCTGCAAGCTGCCAACTGCTGATTTTTCATCCAAAGCATTTCCCATGTTCGGGTATAGCTGCAATGCAGCAGAGGTTTGGATTCAAGAGTTTTCCAACTCTAATGGGTACCTGACATAAGCAAGGAAAAGTAAAGGAGGTTGGTTGTTGTGAGGGTCACATTACAGCCTTCTCAACTGTAGGATATAATAACAGACGACCTTTATATCTTCTGTTCAATAGAACAAGGCCTGAAAGGGGAAATTAAATATTAAGTTATACGTTTATAGGACTAAAACAGAAAGATTTAAAAACTCCTTTATCCCACTTTCAGTCAGAGTGTTACAAGATCATCTGTTGTCATCGAGAAGTACATAGAAGTCAAATTCATAAAGCGCTGGTTGTGAATGTGTTTCGTGTGTGAATGTTGTTTGAATTTTTCATCTATATTGTTATTGTACAGGTTGTCAATTATAGTCAAACTGAATTTCCATTTGATTGAATCACTGAAACTATCTAAACCTTATCTATAATCATATAGTGTATAGTTAGTATTACAAAAACATTTTTAAAAAATAGACTTCTTTTATTTTTCAGTGACCCCTTGCATTTAATAAATTCTTTCTAAATATCTTTTTCTTTGGTCTCGTAATCCTTAGATAACTTTGTTTCCTTCAAATAAAGGCTTTTTATTTAGAATGCTTACTGTTTGCTTTTAAAAAAGATATTTTAACTACACATGACATACATACAGATACTCAAATTGAAGAAAGACTTAACTGATGACTCACCTGGTCTTTACCATGGTCTCCAACTATTACAAACATAGAACGGTGATGAGAAGCAACACCATTCTCAATCATAATGCGAATTCGATTATCAACCTTTTTCCTCACCATTTTCCAATTTTAATCCTTCAAATATTATTGAATAGTTTTAGTTACCTATATAAGAGAAGCAAAGAGGTATTTTTAAAAGAAAGAATTACATTACAGGCAATACTATATATATATATAGTTCTAATAATATAACAGTAGCGGATATTTGTGGAGGATTAAGTGAATCAAGTATTTATAAGTAAAATAATTTTGAGTCCAATGATGAAAGATGAGGGCAGTATTTCACAGAAGACACTGTTGCAACCTGAATATATTTGCCATCACTGATGCAGACAAAACCATTCTCTGCAAAATGGCAAGGGGGAGGAACATTCAAGGGCAACACAGAATCTTGTGGTCTCTGACTAAAATCTGTACTACCGGCTTTGCAAAGCCCTGGACCATGGCCCCCCAATATCGACACTGTCATCATGGCTTCATACAATATAATATATATATCTAATAATGCAGTGGGCACCGAGTCACATAGGTGTGACTCGCTACACATTGCAGACTCATTGGCTAACACCACCTACCAAGCAGGCTGTGAGTTTTCATCATGTACCTGGCAACAATAAAAAAAATATAAATGGAAAAGTGGTTTGAGTGCTGGGACAAGCCCACAAAGTCTGGGAGCACATGAGGCACTTCAATGTTGAGGAGGCCTGAGCAAGCTATTACAGTGCAGTGCTGGACAGGCCACTGTCTAGACAAGGTCGCAGCACAATGGAACAAACCCTAAACCTCAGAATACTTTACAAGTGAAAAATACCCCCAACACCAAGAGAATCTTTTCCATGTCTTTATTGATTTCAAGAAAGCTTTCGATCAAGTATGGCATGGGGCACTCTGGCCAACAATGGAAAAGTACAACATAAATAAAAACATTATAAGGATTATCCAGAATCTCTACAAGGATGCCGTTAGTGTGGTGTACTTCAACAATAATATTGGGGACTGGTTTAAAACCACAGTTGGAGTAAGATTTATATGAGACTGCCTACTTAAACCAACACTTTTCAGTATATATATATAGAGAGAGAGAAAGAGGTTCTAACTAAGCAAAAGACAGAGAGGAATGGTAAACATGTTCGACGAATCTTACATGGTGCCCTAACGGTCCAACAGACTAAAGGTAAATAAAAGTAAAAGACTTATAATTCAGTATTCAATGAATGGACCTCATTCACCAATTGTAAACAAACATATTTAGCCACATGATAATATTGATAAAACAATGAAAAAAAAAGTATCATGTGACAGCCTTTGTGAGATTGGTATTTTGTACAGAAGAGATAGAGACCCACGTGGCTAAATGTTTGTTCACGATTGGTGAATGAGGTCCATTGTCACTTAATTGTCAAAATCAATTAAAAATAGTTAAGTCTAATAAGAAGTGTTTGTTTTAACAAACCACACTGACACAGGTGTCACAGTTATCACACATTGAGTCTCATTGACTTAATGATTTAATGTCTTAATGATGATTAATCATCATGAAGTTATGACCCTTAGACTTTATAACTATAACTCTATATTCTATAATATAATACCCTAAATCTAGGTATCATTATACTTATACTGTTATATTTATTCTTTTATTTATAGTGTCTGGTCTATACTTATAGACTATAAATATAGACAGATATTGAGATATATCTATTACTATTATAATCTATGATTATGAATAGTATGAATCTATGACTAGACTAGAGTAGTAGATTAAGTAGAGAGTAGAGAGTGTCACTAGCCTTCTACTTCTACTTAAGACGACGCGGCCGATATATCGGCTCAAGGCTATTTGGCGAAAAAGACGAGCCTGCCGATATATCTACACACTACACATATTTTATAGACCTATAGACTCTATATGTAGATCTATCTAAACTATCTCAGTTTAGTTTTACATTACTTTTTCGTAATCCACCGTGTTGTGCGAGATTTAAATTAAAGCAAATGTGCATAGTCTAATTTCCTGCAGTTAAAAATAAAGAATTATCCATTTACGTAGGTCAGTGGCAAAGCTAAAAGATCTGCACTAAATAGAATCTTGTCAATAGATGTAATAATAATATATTTTAGCTTTACTGGCTTTACTCAAATTACTGGCTTTAGTAGCTTTTTAGCTGATATACAGTGATATCAAGCTGTTCTAGATCTAGAGTAAATCTACTAGACTACTATCAAGATTATGTTGATATAATTATTATAGAATCTAATATTTAATTTAAAGATTGGTAAGATTAAGAATATTTATTATTTAATTTATAATTATTATTGTTATTATCTTTACTTTACTAACTTTAGATACTTTAGACGATTAGTATTAGACAATAGATTTAAGACGCTAATTCCAGCTAGATTACTCAAAGAACTAAGCAATGAGCTAGCCCCAGTGTTCAAAATACTCTTTCAGGCATCGCTTAACCAGGGCAGAGTACCAAAGGACTGGAAAGAAGCTAATGTCACCCCCCCCCCCTATTTAAAAAAGGAGAAAAATCTGACCTAGGAAACCACAGACCACTATCACTTACCAGCATCACATGTAAAATCCTAGAACACATAATATGTAGCAACATCATAAACCACTTAGACAAACATAATGTCCTCACCCCATACCAACATGGCTTTAGGAAATATAGATCATGTGAAACACAACTAATAGGACTAATTGATGATTTTTCAAAAGGTTTAGATAATAGTGAACAAATAGATGCTATCTTACTAGATTTTTCCAAGGCTTTTGACAAAGTTCACCACCATAGTTTGCTTAAAAGATTAAAATATTTCGGCATTAATGGTCCATGTCCATTGCATCAGTGGATTAAAGATTTTCTGATAGGGAGAGAACAAACTGTAATAATAAATGGCTCTAAATCAACACAGATAACGGTAAACTCAGGTGTACCTCAAGGAACAGTCTTGGGTCCACTACTATTTTTAATTTACATAAAAAGCATTAGGATTTATTAAAAGAAATTTCTATAAATCAAATAAGAACATAAAACTAAAATGTTATTTAACCTTGGTTAGGCCAATAATAGAATATGCATCCTCCGTTTGGGACCCCTCAACTCAAGAAAACATTAAGAAACTGGAACAGACACAAAATAGAGCAGTGAGATTCATAACAAACGAATATTCACATTTGACTAGAGTAACACCTTTAGTAAAATCACTAAATTTTGAAAGCCTTCAGGACAGAAGACTCAAAAGTAAAGTAGCAATTATACATAAAACACTGAACGATAATCTTCAAATACAAAAACAAAATTAATAAAATACTCTGAAAGACACAAAGATAAAGGCACATTCCTCGTCCCATATGCTATGACAAATTTATACAAATACTCCTTCTTCCCTAGTGCTATTAGAGCATGGAATGGGTTGCCTGAGCTAACCAGGAAAACCAGTGACTTGGCAGAATTAAAGTCATTGGTTAATATGCATGACTAAATGCATGACGCGTAGGACGTAATCATCTTTTTTGAAGTGATGTCTGTATTATATAAGAAGACACTTTAAAATTTAGACAATCTAGATTCTAGTAGTAGTTCTAGTCAAGTAGTCAAGGCTATGCTCTATACTCTATAGTGACTATAGTCTATAACTATAGTCTATAGTTGAGATCTAGATCTATATCATCATTAGTATTAGTTAAAAAGACTGCCTAATAATTAGGAGAGAAAATTCAAAAGTAAAGTACTTAAGTAGCAATTATACTATTTATACATAAAATACTGAACCATAATCTTCAAATACAAAAACAAAATTAATAAAATACTCATAAAGACACAAAGACAAAGATGAAGGCACATTTCTCATTCCATGGGCATAGCCAGGATTTTTTTTTGGGGGGGGCCCAAATATTATATATGTTATATATATATATAATAATATATATTTATTATATATATATATATATATATATATATATATTTATATGTGTGTGTGTGCATGTACATAATTAATCTTTATTACATTTGGATCCTTCATTCTTTCGGGAAGACATCTATTGTACCCTAGAATATGTTCTTCCTGGAGTTAGTTGAAAAATTGTAAACTCCCCTCCCTTGCCTGCAAAGGAGTCTAGGGGAGCACTGCAAGCTCCGCCAGCGGGGTTCAGGGCAAGCCCCTCTGCCAACCACTATTTCCGGTATTCAAAGCCAACAAAATGCATATTCTGATATATATCTACAGTGCATTATCCTGCTATTAAAAAGTTTTATTTTAAAAACCTAATCTGCCACTCTTACTTACTTAGATCCTCCCACTCATAGGATTTTGAGTGCGTAATTTTCTTTCTTTTTTTTTATAATTAAAAAGAGGTATTTTTTAGCTTCAAACCCTACTGAAGGGGAGTTTAAAATCAAAACCCCTTTGGCTATGCTTATAGAATTTTGAGTTTTTTGCTTTTTTTTTATATTGAAGAGTTGTTTTTTACCTTTAAACTCCACTGAAGGGGGGGGGGGTTAAACTCAAAACCTCTTTGGGTACGTCAATAGCATTTTGAGTGCATTATTTGCTTTTTTTTTATATTGATGAGGTATTTTCTATCTTCAAAGTGCGCTGAAGGGGGGTTTAAACTCAAAATCCACTTTGGCTATGCTCATAGAATTTTGAGTGTGTAATTTGCTTTTTTTTGTATAAATAAGAAGTGGTTCTTAGCTGCAAACCCTGCTGGAGGGGGATTTTAAACAAAAAACTCCTCTTGGCTATGCTTATAGAATCTGGTGACTGATGAATGGATAGTCATATATTGAAGATGGGTTTTATCGTTAATTTCAGAGGGGGTATTAAAATGAAATCTTCCTTAGCTATGCTCTTGGAATTCGGGGATTGTGGTTTGCATTATTTTTTTTTTATTGTTTCATAGAAGAGGGGGATTTAACTGCAGAACTCCCTGGTAAGGGAATTTAAACTCAAAACCACATTGACTGCGCTGGGGCAAGTGATGGTTTAGTATTAAAATCTTGCCTAAAATAAACAAAATCTAAGGAAAAAATCAGTCATTAAACTCCTATCCCCCTGCGGTGGGGGGGGGGGGGATTTCATTTGGGATCCTCCCTGGCTACATACATGCCTCGTTCCATATGCTAGGACAAATCTGTACAAATGCTCCTTTTTCCCTAATGCAATTAGAGCATGGAGTGGGTTGTCTGAGCTAGCCAGGAAAACCAGTGACTTGGCAGAATTTAAGTCATTGGTTAATATGCATGACTAAATGCATGACGCATAGGACGTAATCATCTTCTTTTTTGAAGTAATGTCTGTATATATAAGATAAGAATACCTTATTTTTTTTATATTAGATGTAGAATTTAATGAATATACATCTGTCATTGCATCCTGTTTTAAATGTTTCACTGTTTGGGACCCCTCACCTCAAGAAAACAGAAAGAAACTAGATTTTTAGATTTTACTAGATGTTAATCCAGATCTATAACAGACGAAAAATAGAGCCAAAAGATTTATAACAAACAAATATTCACATTTGATTAGTGTGATGTACCTCTACAACATTGGAGACTCAGACTAGTTTAAAACCACAGTTTGGGTGACACGATGCTGCCTACTTTCACCAATTCTTTTCAAAATTTTCCTTGAAAGGATAATGAAAGAAGCATAGGAGTGCTACAAAGGTTCTGTAAGTATTGCAGGAAGAAAAATTACAAATTTACGCTTTACGGACGGCATAGATGGTCTGGCAGGGATAGAAGAAGAATTACCTGACTTGAGGATGTGCATTAACAAGACTTTTGCAGCATATGGTTTGCAAATCAATGCAGAAAAAAAACACAAATTATGACCAAAAGCCATCAGGGCTTTAGTTTAAAAGGGACATCAGTATTGGTGACAAGTTTCAATAGTTTTAAATACCTTGAAGCTATTGTCTCAGATGAAATTAAATCTGGACAAATTTGTACAAAGTGCTCCTTCCCTAGTGCCATTAGATCATGGAATGAATTTTCAGAAAAGGCCAGGAAAGTCACTGATTAACTTGCATGACGAAATGCGTAGGCTATAATTATCTTCTACTTTTGAATTAACTTTTGTAATTTATTTTTTTGCTTCATGGTAATATGGTCATCACATTGATCTTGATCATCAGTGGGATCATGAATGACTTAATTGTTGATCAAGTTGATATCTAGAATTGATCTAGAATATCTAGGTATACCTCTAGACACTAGAGTGGTAATCATTTCATATCCCATGTTGGCCCTAGACACTAGCGGATCCAGAACTTTGGAGTGGGATGGGGGGCGATTTTTTTCCAAACCCTAACTTTATGCATAAACGTGAGTACAGCATATATATATTTCTATATCTATCTATCTATATATCTATCTATATATATATGAGAAAAAAGCAGTGTTTCTCAACTTTCTGCGAAGAAGAATACCCAGACATGTTGAGCCCTTTCTCTTGATAGTTTGGGGGTCTGGGGGAGCGCTGTAAGGCTCCTAAGTGGGGTTCGCGTTTTTTAGCATTCGTCACTGTAGAAACGCATTCTACTGACATTTATAGCTCATTATTTATCAGTGGGGTTCGGGGCAAGTCCCGACGCCAAAAGCAATCTTGCATTTTTCACTGCTGAAACGCAGTCTCCTGACATTTACAGCTAATCATTCATCAGTGGGGTTTAGGGGCAAGGCCCCGGCGCCAAAATCGTTTTCTTGCATTTGTCACTGTTGAAACGCATTCTCCTGTCATCTACAGTTCATTATTTAACTGTGGGGATCAGGGCGAAGCCCCGACGCCAAAAGCGTTTTTTAGCATTCGTCACTGTAGAAACACATTCTAATGACATTTACAGCTCATTACAGCTTCTTGCATTTTTCACTACTGTAACGCAGTCTTCTGACATTTACAGCTAATTATTCATCAGTGGGGTTTGGGGCAAGGCATTTTTCATTGTTGAAATGCATTCACCTATCATCTACAGTTCATTATTTATCAGTGGGGTTCGGCGCGAAGCCCCGACGCCAAAAGCGTTTTTTAGCATTTTTCACTGTTGAAACGCATTCACCTATCATCTACAGTTCATTATTATTAGTGGGTTTCGGCACGAAGCCCCGATGCCAAAAGCGTTTTCTTGCATTTTTCACTGCTGAAACGCATTCTCCTGACATCTACAGTTCATTATTCATCCTATTAAAAAATGACCTTTTCAATAATTTTTACTTGAAAAAATATTCTAATATGAATTAGAAAGGCCTTTACTACATTGCAAATAAAACAATTTGAAGATATCCCACATATTTAGATTTTGGATTTGAAGATCGCCAACCAAAAAAAAAATTAGAATAATAATTTTTTTTAAAAAGTTCATTTGTAAGTGATACATTTTGTTCAATAAGCATGTTTGTAACTTTGTTTTGTTACAGAACTATAATTGAAAGCTCTAAGGAAAAGCTTCGGAAGTGGGAGGAGAAATTAAGTGGACCAATTAGACTGTACTCTAAATTTGTTTGCATTTTTAGGATTGAAGCATAAATTATGAGCTTTATTCCCAAATTTATTTAACTAGAAAAATAGCAGATTGAGTAAAGGTTGGAAAAAAGGTGACTAGGAAAAGAATATTTGGGTTCAGAACTCATCTCAATCGTGACTCTTATACAGAAAAATTTCGTTTCAATTAAAACTTTTCCAAAGCAAATTCTTTCTTTAAAAAATTATGATAAATTTATGTGAAATTACATAAACTCTGTCGCCATATTTGACTAATTTGTTTTAAAACATCATGTTTTCGTCTGGAAAGGGGAGGGGTGGTAGAATGAAAACGATTAATCCTCGCTCCTTTTATAATTTCTGTTAATGATTGCATTTGGCATTAAAGAATAGGGGTTGTGCGACTCGATATAAGAATTTATTTTATAGCACATATAAAGTATATTTGTGACTGATTTTTCAAATAATTTTGTAATTTCTTAACTATAATTCAAAAAGAAAAAGCATTGGCTTGTCCGATGGGCGGAAGGCGATTGCATGTATCGCCCCTTCCACCTAGTACAACCCTTTTTCATTTTATATTTACTAATGATAAAATTTGAGATTAGAGTGTGTGTGCGACATAATATACAAATGGGTTCACATATCAATACGTAGCTTATATTATATAGATATTCAACTAATTTTGTTTACAAACTATGATTTCCCCATAAAAGTAGGACCCCCCCCCCACCCCCCCCCCCCACTCAAAGTGTTTAGGTGGGAATGGCAGTAGATGTATTCGCCCCCCCCCCCCCCACCCAATCGGACTACAGTGGAACGACATAATATAAAGATCAGTTAAAACACCAATAACACGTTTTAATCATAAAGATATTTAATTGATTCTGTTAGCAAGCTGTGATTTCTATAAATTTATTGGATCCTCCCCCCCAACTCGAAAGTTTAGGGGGGGGCGGGATTGATGCCATCGCCCCCTCCCGACCCTACTAAATCGGCCAAAATTGGTTGAAATATAAATAATTTACATATATTATTAACATAAGTAATAAATTCGTATACAAATTGTGTGAATTCTATACTAAAATTCGTCCCCCCTTTGGGGGGGGGGGGTCGATCGACCATAGACCACCAGCCAGCTTCCTCCAGGCATCTTGGTTATATGTGAGTCTCTCCATAGTAGACTCTACTAATCTCTAGTAGATCTGTATACTAAATAAATTGACATTGTCTAAATTGACTGAATCTAGATATGTAGAGATTAGATCTAGAATTCTAGATCATATTATTCTATATAGTTTATACCTTTCAGATGATGTGAAGGTCATCTGTTTCTATGACTGACTGTTAACAAGAGTGTCATGTGGGCATCACAGTGACCAACCTTTCTTCTACTACTGTTAAGTAGCCTACCAATTAGAGTTGGGTGAACTCAAGAGCAAGCTTAAAATCCCAGAGCTCAAAATCCCAGTCTTGACGGAGATTCAAACCAGAGACCCCTTAGTTAGGAAGCCAAGCATTTAACCACTCAGCCACCATGCCCCCATAGATTAAAAGATGTCTAAATCCATATATTACATCTGGATAATTGTAGCTCTATCTAGATTTTATAGATAGATGGAAAGTACTATGGATCTAGAGTTTAAATATTAAATCAAAACAAGTAAGGGCACTTTGAAAAATTGCTGAAAAGTTGGTGGCAGATCTTTTTAAGGAAATATGGGCACTTCCCTCCATAAGCAACCACCTGGTCATACTGTCTTTGGAGTCACCAAAGTAATGTCACAATGTATTTTTTGTAATAAAAAGGAAACCATTTACCTTTAGTAAGATTACTAGTTAAATTACTGGACAATCCAGGACAAATGACAATGACTAAAAAATAAAGAAGCAAAAATACATTGAACCATAGCCTAATAAAATACTCAGACACATTTTTTTTCCATATCTCTTCTAGAACTAATTATTATAGTGCTCTTTCTTTCTCAATACCATTAGAGCAAACAATGGATTGCCAAAATCAGCAACAAAATAAATGATTTCTAAAGAAGAATTTTGGTCTCTAGTTAAAATGCAGGACTAGATGGATATATGTAGGGCATAATTATCTACATTTTTGAAGGAACGTTTATAATTTATAAGATACAAGTTTCAAACTTCACTTCTTCAGTTTTCAAGAATAATTTTGTTACACAATTTTAACTTATAAACCTTACACATGTTTATCTCCCTTGGTTGGCCACATTAAAAAAAAAATTAAAATTAAATTTCAAGTCAATTTAAATTGTCCAATATTATTCTCCACAGGATAAACATGATGTTAAACAGTGAAGGAACAGAAAGTGGAGACAATAACTTCAGTATTCAAACTGGTACTGATTCATTTGTCTCTCGAAGTAATGATGTTTTTGCCAGTCTTGGAGTTCTGGAAGAAAAGCATTCAGCATTTTTGAAAGCAAAAATCTTGGGCAAAGATGACCCTGACCTGATGAAAGATGACCCAGAAGATGAAGATACATGTACTGCTGCTGAAAAAGAGAGGCTAAATCGAGAACAGAGGTTGAAATTGGGTCAAACAAGAGATTCTGATTTTGAGCCTCGTTCCCACAGCAGGTCACCGAACAGAGATTCCAAAAAGAAGAGTGATAATGGTGAGCAGTATAGAGAAGGTTGTCTGTTTAAACGTCCAGGTAGGCCACCTCGCCAACCATATGTTCCAGATTTCAAAAGGCATCCTGAGAGGTACACCTGCTATACACTAAGTGATGTTTCTGAGAGTCAGATGTCTGAGAAATCCAACCAGGGTGCAGCTTTTGCTTTTCTAGAGGAGCAGCGATTGCTCAGAGAAAAAAGGGAAAGAGAATCACTTGGCCAAACAGAAGAGGCTGAGAAATTTGATAGCAGTGATGCTGCCTGCTCACAGGGTAAAATAACCTTTTCTAATCCAAGGTCCAGAAAGCAGCCTGCAAGTGAGCAAATGATGTCCTGTAAAGACAGTTTAGCACCCGCTACTGGTGTGTCTGTTGATATAGATGCAGAGAGGGATGCCGATCTCTCAACTGAAGTAAAGACAGACAAGAAAATGGAAGTTGAAGAAAAAACTTTCAAGACCAGAAAAAATGTTAGAAGGCAGATAAGGAAGGGAGACAATGATGATCATTCTGACTGAAAAAAAATGTTTTAAATAAAGTCATATCATAAACAGATCATAAACTTCCAGCTTTGGTCCTGGGCTGGAATGTGTACATACAAGTACTTTAGTGCCTTCCTTTGAGGATGGACATCTGTGTATTGATCATGTGCGATGAGAAGAATTGTTCACTCAGAGTTTGGGCTTGCCAACAACTTTGCCTTATAGTCTGTTAGAATAATTTTAGGGTGCACTTCTAGTGATTTTGAATTCCCTAGAACCTCTATTACCTATAATGTCACTAGAACACCTGATCACATTAAAGTGATTAGTGTCACCAATTTTTTTTTTTGCCTGGCTTTCCAATTCCTTTCTAAAGTCAGTTGTACTGGTCACTTTCGAATGACTTTTCTACCTAAAATGTCCATAGTTAAATAATTTCTTCTTTCCTATTTCTTGATTCCACTCTATTTCTAATATATCAAGTTGCTCAGAAAATTCTTATTCATCTAACAATATACAAATGAATTTGTAACACATGTTACAAAAAGAAAAGAAATGATATGACTACATATCTGAATTGGAGGCGTGGTGGCTGAGTGGTAAAGTGCTTCAGCTTAAAAAAAAAAGTAATATATATATATATATACCAGCAGTGCTTTTTTTTGTAAACAAAAATAGGTGCCAATACTCAGTGATGGGTTGACAAACTTTTAACTTCTAATAAATGAATACTAAACGTTCAAAGACTAGAAAAGTAAAAATTTATTTCCCCACATTGAAGAAAAAAAAAGCACTGTAAAGCAGCTTTCACAATGTACTAAATTACATTGTAATCCTCTACCTATCTTCTAAAAAAATATAATATGCTGGTACATACTTCAGTATTAATTTCATAAATTTACATCAGCACTGCATCTGATTATTAAGTGTATCAAATTATGAATTGTCAAAAGAGTTGACTGTATTTACGATTATCTTTATGTATCTTTATGAGGCATGAATAATAACATGGAACAGTTGTTGGGTACAGTCCAAGGTTCCAATTCTAATCAGGCGATTTCCCAGTTGTATGTATGAGTAAAAGATGCGCTCACACATGATACAACTGTTAATTCAGCTCTAATTGATACATTACAAACTATATCTGTCATGGTGTTTGGTGATTTCTCTTCCCTACATAGTAAGTCTCGATGAAAATTAAGACTTCATTCAACAAACTCATCAGTGGAATGCATCTTATTATGAATCAAATAATGTCTATGGTGCAGCTATTCAAATAATAATGTTATCTTATCTAATGTTTTTTAAAATGAAAAATGCATTATAGAAATATTTTTTTTCTTCATTAGTTTATCCTATTTCCATTATTGTCATTTTATTATGATAATAAAAAAAAGCCTATTTTTTGTTTATATGATTTGCTTGGTTGTTTTTCTTTCATTTTTATTATTATTTTTTTATTTTAGACCTAACCCTAACCTGCAAATCAATGAAACAATTAATGATCCATTTTGGAATTATGTTTTGTCCCTTCACTTATCCCTTTGTCCAGAGTTGGGCACATGCAGCCCGTGGACACCTACACATCTTAGGTGTACCCACAGGCTATAGATTTTAAAAAAATGCATATTAAAAATATATAATTTTAAATTGCTCTGTAAATTATAAAATATTGAAGAGGCTGAAGCAGTGGTTCTCAACCTGTGGATCGTGACTCCTCTGGGGGGCCGAATGACCATTTGCCATGGGTCGCCTAAGACCATCGGAAATTTCGTTTTTTCGTCTATTTTTTGTTTGTTTTTAAATTTGTTTCCCCCCCCCCCCTTTGTCATACACAATGTCTTAAGTGTTGTTACAAGCACGTTTGTACCATAGATGGTATACATTAAGGTTACACTTTTTTTTTCTTTTAAATTTAAGCACAAATTTATTTTACTCTCGATAAAATTACATAAAGCTTTTGGTATTTAAATACATCATGGATGTCAGCTGTATACATTTAAAATGTGATAAGGATTTTATAACATTAGCAAAATCACATTTAAGACCTACCTAGGCCGATGAACGAAATACAGGTTTGTTAATGAAATTAAAGAATAATATTCCAACTCTAAACGGGAAAGTTTGTGCATAGCTGTATTGAATATCAAAAATGCTATTGACACAATATTCTCAGTGATCAAACTTAGAGCCAAGGGCAGAGGCGTCACTAGGGCGGGTGTCACCCGGTGCGCCCCCCTCCCCATTAAAAAAAATCTTTTTTTTTCGCTTGTTTGATGCGCTGTAATAAATTTAGTTTTTTTGATTGTTCAACAAATATAAAATGAGTGTCTATTAAATTTTAAAATTCCGTTGTTTATCACAATTTATCTACAGTTCACTGGGTTTGCGTAGTCAAGTTAATCTCTGCACGCATCCTTAATCTTTGGAATCGAAGACATTGCCATTTATCTATAGTTCAATTTTGCAGCATTGCAACAATAAGTAAATTACGCTGTTTTTTTTTTCTGGATCTCAGACTTGAAAACTTATCATTAACTTGATCAAAGTGAATGTCTTGAACGATGTCATTTTTAATACTATTCCCCTTTGTGAAAGTGTCGTTTGTTCCTTTGTTTCAAAAAGTTCTTAATTTTAATTTCAAAAATCCTTTTTCACATGACGCAACAGATAAGCAGATGGTAGGAAACGGTTGAAAGCTTTGTTAAATGATTTAGAGATATTTTTTAAGGTCTTTGTGGCATATGAATCTTGTAATGTCAACTTTTTATTTTCTTTAAGAATAACTTTTGTTGCCTTTCTCAGTCATGGTATTTCTGTTTGAATGCCGCCTTTTGAAAAATCATCATATACGCCTATATTTTGAAACTGACATCTACAATATATCGTTGGTTCTTGAACTAAAGAATGTTTCGGTTGGATTGCTTCAAATGTACCTTGTACATCAAGGATTGCTTCCAGTAGGAGTTGAAGCTCATAAGAATGAACCTCTCTATTTCTTCTTAAATAGTGAGTCCGGCACCTTGTGATTGCTCGCCTGACATTTTCTTCTTGTTTTTAATTAATTTTTTCTTCTGAATCGCAGTGCTTTTTTATTTTTTTTAGAAAAGACTTTTTTTTTTAAAAGAACACTTCGCCCTAACGTGTTATGCTTTTGTTGCAGAACATGTTTGAATGAGTCACCACTTGGTCAGTAGTCTAAAGATAGGTCTAGACTCTTGTGTAGCTTTGGACTTCTAGTACATCTTTCCCCTCTTCCCCACAAATAAAGAAAGGTAAAATAAAAGATCTTAAGCTGCGCCTCTGGTGGCTAAAATTTCAGAACGAAAAAAAAAGTCTTTCAATCGTATCAAAAAATGCTACGCAAAAAGCTTATTTCTGAAAAAAAGAATGTTGACCACATAGATTAAGTGAATGTGATACACATCTATCAAATAGATATTCAGTTGGTACTTAATACATTTCCTGTTATCCTCCATGGTTCCAGACATTCAAGCTGCATTTTCATATCTTTAAGCTACAAATATAAATTGAAGCTCAACCTTTTCTAGACACTTTAAGGTATTAACTTGATCTCATCAGCTTTTTTCCCTCTTAAAATCGTAGAACTTCTGAATCTGATCAGTGTTAGGTTTTAGGTTTGCTATGTCTGGTGTGTTGTCAAACAAAATACAAAGGTGCTTACAGTCATTCTGACTCTAATATCTTTTACATCGTTTGCTACAACATCTATAAACTTTTTAACATTACAGATGTACTTTCAGCTATGAGTTTTATCTACATAACATTTCCATCATCTCATGGGATTTCTTTATTCCATAAAGACTTGTTGTTAATATGGTCACAAAATGTCAAATTTTCTGCTTTTGTAGAAACTGTCCGTGCACTATATCCTTCCATTGTTTTTCTTCTTTACATCAATCATAGCAACGACTTCCTTGTCCATTGTATTTGTAGCTGGATGTCCTTGTTTTTCTTCTTTACATCAATCCTAGCCACGACTTCCTTGTCCATTGTATTTGTAGCTGGATGTCCTTGTTTTTCTTCTTTACATCAATCCTAGCCACGACTTCCTTGTCCATTGTATTTGTAGCTGGATGTCCTTGTTTTTCTTCTTTACATCAATCCTAGCCACGACTTCCTTGTCCATTGTATTTGTAGCTGGATGTCCTTGTTTTTCTTCTTTACATCAATCCTAGCCACGACTTCCTTGTCCATTGTATTTGTAGCTGGATGTCCTTGTTTTTCTTCTTTACATCAATCCTAGCCACGACTTTCTTGTCCACTCTATTTGTAGCCAGATGTTTTTGTTTTACTTCTTTACATGAATCCTAGCCACGACTTCCTTGTCCAATGTATTTGTAGCCAGATGTTCTGGTTTTACTTCTTTACATCAATCCTAGCCACGACTTCCTTGTCCATTGTATTTGTAGCCAGATGTTCTTGTTTTACTTCTTTACACCAATCCTAGCCACGACTTTCTTGTCCAATGTATTTGTAGCCGGATGTTCTTGTTTTACTTCTTTACATCAATCCTAGCCACGACTTCCTTGTCCATTGTATTTGTAGCCAGATGTTCTTGTTTTACTTCTTTACATCACTTATAGCCACGACTTCCTTGTCCAATGTATTTGTAGCCAGATGTTCTTGTTTTACTTTTTTACATCACTTATAGCCACGACTTCCTTGTTCATTGTATTTGTAGCCAGATGTTCTTGTTTTACTTCTTTACATCAATCCTAGCCACGACTTCCTTGTCCATTGTATTTGTAGCCAGATGTTCTTGTTTTACTTCTTTACATCAATCATAGCCACGACTTTCTTGTCCAATGTATTTGTAGCCAGATGTTCTTGTTTTCTTCTTTACATCAATCATAGCCACGACTTCCTTGTCCATTGTATTTGTAGCCGGATGTTCTTGTTATACTTCACAACATCAATCATAGCCATGACTTCCTTGTCCATTGTATTTGTAGCTGGATATCCTTGTTTTTCTTCTTTACATCAATCATAGCCACGACTTCCTTGTCCAATGTATTTGTAGCTGGATGTCCTTGTTTTTCTTCTTTACATCAATCATAGCCACGACTTCCTTGTCCAATGTATTTGTAGCCAGATGTTCATGTTTTACTTCTTTACATCACTTATAGCCACGACTTTCTTGTCCACTCTATTTGTAGCCAGATGTTCTTGTTTTACTTCTTTACATCAATCCTAGCCACGACTTCCTTGTCCATTGTATTTGTAGCCAGATGTTCTTGTTTTACTTCTTTACATCAATCATAGCCACGACTTTCTTGTCCACTCTATTTGTAGCCAGATGTTTTTGTTTTACTTCTTTACATGAATCCTAGCCACGACTTCCTTGTCCAATGTATTTGTAGCCAGATGTTCTGGTTTTACTTCTTTACATCAATCCTAGCCACGACTTCCTTGTCCAATGTATTTGTAGCCAGATGTTCTGGTTTTACTTCTTTACATCAATCCTAGCCACGACTTCCTTGTCCATTGTATTTGTAGCCAGATGTTCTTGTTTTATCTCTTTACATCAATCCTAGCCACGACTTCCTTGTCCATTGTATTTGTAGCCAGATGTTCTTGTTTTACTTCTTTACATCAATCATAGCCACGACTTCCTTGTCCAATGTATTTGTAGCCAGATGTTCTGGTTTTACTTCTTTACATCACCTATAGCCACGACTTCCTTGTCCATTGTATTTGTAGTCAGATGTTCTTGTTTTACTTCTTTACACCAATCCTAGCCACGACTTTCTTGTCCAATGTATTTGTAGCCGGATGTTCTTGTTTTACTTCTTTACATCAATCCTAGCCACGACTTCCTTGTCCATTGTATTTGTAGCCAGATGTTCTTGTTTTACTTCTTTACATCACTTATAGCCACGACTTCCTTGTCCAATGTATTTGTAGCCAGATGTTCTTGTTTTACTTTTTTACATCACTTATAGCCACGACTTCCTTGTTCATTGTATTTGTAGCCAGATGTTCTTGTTTTACTTCTTTACATCAATCCTAGCCACGACTTCCTTGTCCATTGTATTTGTAGCCAGATGTTCTTGTTTTACTTCTTTACATCAATCCTAGCCACGATTTCCTTGTCCATTGTATTTGTAGCCGGATGTTCTTGTTTTACTTCTTTACATCAATCGTAGCCACGACTTCCTTGTCCAATGTATTTGTAGCCAGATGTTCTTGTTTTACTTCTTTACATCAATCATAGCCACGACTTTATGTCCAATGTATTTGTAGCCAGATGTTCTTGTTTTCTTCTTTACATCAATCATAGCCACGACTTCCTTGTCCATTGTATTTGTAGCCGAATGTTCTTGTTTTACTTCATTACATCAATCATAGCCACGACTTCCTTGTCCATTGTATTTGTAGCCGGATGTTCTTGTTATACTTCACAACATCAATCATAGCCATGACTTCCTTGTCCATTGTATTTGTAGCTGGATATCCTTGTTTTTCTTCTTTACATCAATCATAGCCACGACTTCCTTGTCCAATGTATTTGTAGCTGGATGTCCTTGTTTTTCTTCTTTACATCAATCATAGCCACGACTTCCTTGTCCAATGTATTTGTAGCCAGATGTTCATGTTTTACTTCTTTACATCACTTATAGCCACGACTTCCTTGTCCATTGTATTTGTAGCCAGATGTTCTGGTTTTACTTCTTTACATCAATCCTAGCCACGACTTCCTTGTCCAATGTATTTGTAGCCGGATGTTGTTGTTGTCCACTCCAGTTGAATTAGTAGTTTATTATGATATTATCCCTGGTCTATCAGACCATGAGATCATAAAAATACACAGTCAGATAAAAGCAGTAGCCAATACAAAACCCAAAAGAAAAATCTTACTCTGGAATAAATGTAACCTAACACAACTACACCAAGCTTCATTAAACTTTCAACAAACATTCTTATTAGAAAAAGACATTAACCAACCAGTCGATGACCTCTGGAATTTCATTAAAAAACATCTTAAAAGCATTATAGAAAATCATATACCAACTAAATACACATCAAACAAAATAAATAAATGCTGGTTTAATAATAGACTAAAGAAGCTTTGTAAACAGAATGGAAACCTATATAGAAAATTTAAAGAAACCAAGGCAGAAAGAGTTTACAAAAAGTATATAAAAATTAAACACCTAACCCAAAAAATAAGCAGACAGCTGCAGAGTGAATACATAAACAATGTAATATCTAAAGATAACAACAAAAACCTATGGTCATACATTAAGTCTAAGAAAATGGAAACAACAGGCATAGCGCCATTAAAAGATGAACATAACATAATACATAATGATAATGAAACTAAAGCAAACATCCTAAACAAATACTTTGCATCAGCATTCTCAGCCCCAGGAGACAAAGACATAATTCTTAATTTGAACCAATTAGACAACATAGAAGATTTAGTAGTACAAGAAAATGGAATTCAAAAACTATTAGCCAACACCAAACCAAATAAAGTGTCTGGACCTGATGGTATTTCAGCTAGATTACTCAAAGAACTAAGCAATGAGCTAGCCCCAGTGTTCAAAATACTCTTTCAGGCATCGCTTAACCAGGGCAGAGTACCAAATGACTGGAAAGAAGCTAATGTCACCCCCCTATTTAAAAAAGAAAAAAAATCTGATCCAGGAAACTACAGACCACTATCACTTACCAGCATCACATGTAAAATACTAGAACACATAATATGTAGCAACATCATAAACCACTTAGACAAACATAATGTCCTCACCCCATACCAACATGGCTTTAGGAAATATAGATCATGTGAAACACAACTAATAGGACTAATTGATGATTTTTCAAAAGGTTAAGATAATAGTGAACAAATAGATGCTATCTTACTAGATTTTTCCATGGCTATTGACAAAGTTCACCACCATAGTTTGCTTAAAAAATTAAAATATTTCGGCATTAATGGTCCACTGCATCAGTGGATTAAAGATTTTCTGATAGGGAGAGAACAAACTGTAATAATAAATGGCTCTAAATCAACACCAATAACAGTAAACTCAGGTGTACCTCAAGGAACAGTCTTGGGTCCACTACTATTTTTAATTTACATAAATGATTTACCAAATTGCATTAGTTCAGGAACAAAAGTCAGATTATTTGCAGACGATTGCATAATATATAGAACAATAAAAACAACACAAAACACAGATATTTTACAAAGAGAATTAGATGAATTACAGAAATGGGAATCAAATTGGAGCATGTCTTTCCACCCAGAAAAATGTCAGTTGTTAAGAGTAACAAAAAAACTAAAACAAATTAATTCCACTTATCTTATTCATGGCAAACCAGTAACACAGACTAAAAACGCAAAATACCTAGGTGTTATAATAAATGAAAAACTGTCATGGAATCCACATATTGATGAAACTATAAAAAAAATCAAACAAAGCATTAGGGTTTATTAAAAGAAATTTCTATAAATCAAATAAGAACATAAAACTAAAATGTTATTTAACCTTGGTTAGGCCAATAATAGAATATGCATCCTCCATTTGGGACCCCTCATTACAAGAAAACATTAAGAAACTGGAACAAACACAAAATAGAGCAGTGAGATTCATAACAAACGAATATTCACATTTGACTAGAGTAACACCATTAGTAAAATCACTAAATTTAGGAAGCCTTAAGACAGAAGACTCAAAAGTAAAGTAGCAATTATACATAAAACACTGAACCATAATCTTCAAATACAAAAACAAAATCTAATAAAATACTCTGAAAGACACAAAAATAAAGGCACATTCCTCGTCCCATATGCTAGGACAAATTTGTACAAATACTCCTTCTTCCCTAGTGCTATTAGAGCATGGAATGGGTTGCCTGAGCTAGCCAGAAAAACCAGTGACTTGGCAGAATTTAAGTCATTGGTTAATATGCATGACTAAATGCATGACGCGTAGGACGTAATCATCTTCTTTTTTGAAGTAACGTCTGTATTATATAAGATAAGATAAGATAATTCTTCCTACGTCTTTCAACTAAGTGACTAATTTCTATTTTATTTCTATACAATTTGGTGAAAATAGTCGACAACAAAAGAATACAGAATCTTCATTTACACACTTAAATAACTTTGCTGCTAAAATTTCGACACAAGCAATTCCTTTCTTTTTGTGTCGACGGAGATAAGGGATGTAGTTGTTGATAGTTTCTAGTTCATATAGTTTCTAGTTCATAGAGTTTCTAGTTCATATAGTTTCCAGTTCATATAGTTTCTAGTTCATATAGTTTCTAGTTCATAGAGTTTCTAGTTCATATAGTTTCCAGTTCATATAGTTTCTAGTTCATATAGTTTCTGGTATTCTTTCTGAAAATGTTGAAAGTTTCTAGTTCATATAGTTTCTGGTATTCTTTCTGAAAATGTTGAAAGTTTCTAGTTCATATAGTTTCTGGTATTCTTTCTGAAAATGTTGAAAGTTTCTAGTTCATATAGTTTCTGGTATTCTTTCTAAAAATGTTGAACGTTTCTAGTTCATATAGTTTCTGGTATTCTTTCTGAAAATGTTGAAAGTTTCTAGTTCATATAGTTTCTGGTATTCTTTCTGAAAATGTTGAAAGTTTGTAGTTCATAAAGTTTCTGGTATTCTTTCTGAAAATGTTGAAAGTTTTTTTGAAACCTGCCTATTTTTACCTGCCTTAGCACGCAGACCACTTCGGGGGGCGATTTTGAGTTTGTATTTCCACACAAATTGTCTTTGTAACCTTGTTTAAGTATAGTGTTGTATTAGTGTTTAGAAGATCAACTAACTAAACGAAAAAGTTTAAACTTCAAGACTTATATTTATTTCAATGTGATTTTAGTTCAATATGAATAAGAAAAAAAGCATCAGTCAAATGAATCAAATGTGTAAATTGTTTATTTAAAACATTTGAACAATAGAGAAGATATGATCTTTCTTTTGAAATAGTTCATTTATAAAGAATTGAACATTCAAATAAAAATAAAAGGATCTTGGTGGGGTTTGTTATTGCTTGCTCCAGTATGCTAATAGTGATCTCCCCTACATGTTATCTTTTTTAGCGGCCCCCGAAATGGGAAAAGACGCTATTATTTATGTGTGGAATGTCTGTCCATCCGTCCGTCCGTCCCGTTTAGATCTCGTAAACTAGAAAAGATAGTGAAAACCTGACACCATAATATTTTAGACCATTCAAAGTGCTGATGCAACGGCTACTTTTTCTTTTCTGAAAGCGAAAAATCAAATTTTTTAAAATTACTTATGCAAGCAGTTTTTTTTTTCATAAAAATACACAACTTTTACAACTATTTACTATTAATAGTAACAAACACGGGAGGTTCTTTAGAAGGGGAGATGACCATTTACCATATTTTTAACATATTTATGCAAATGGTTTTAGATTTGTTATCAAAATTATTTTTTTTTATCGCTAATTTATGTAAGTTCTGTCAAACAAACTACTACATTTACAAAAAAAAAGTTAACTTTTTTTAAGGAGAAAAAAATCTATTTAGTATGTATATAAGTTGGACATAATTTAAAACAACAATTAACAAGTAGTTTTCATATTATCATGTGGACTGCAACAGTATACCATAGCAATAGTACACTTAACTAACTAAAGGAATTTTTTTTTTACGGAAATGATTTTTTCTCTTAAGGATTTGAATAAGAGATTGACCCTTTACAAAACAATTAGATCGATTAGATATTCATTATAAGACATCAGTTAAGCCAAGTTCACATCTAACTTCACATTCACTTTCACCTATCCTTTGGTCTGCTGGACCGTTGGAGCACTACACAAGATCTGTCAACATTCTTTCTCCATTCTTCTCTGTCATTTGTCATTGATAGAATTTAATTCTGATAATATTGAAACCTGCGTTTTTACCTGCCTGGGTGGACTACTTCGGGGGCCGATTTTGAGTTTGTGTTTCCACACTAACTGTCTTTGTAACCTTGTTTTTTTTTTCTAGTTCCAGTAGGCTACAATGATAAATACATAAAAATAATAAATTAGCTATTAGTGAGAGACTATAGATCTAAAATAACTTAGTTTTCTTTAAATTGAGTAATAAAAGTGCATTTTTGTTTGCATCAGCAGATCCTTATAGCTGACTAGTATGAAAACCTGCAAGGACCACTTCAATACCAGTGCAACTATTGGCTGTACAGATACAGCTACTATTGTAGTCTAGTTAACAAAACAACACAAACGTAAGGGCATGCTCTAAGGATTGGCGCTGAACTACTTAATATATTCATCTAATTAGAAATACATCACAGTTAAAAGAAATGTTGGTGCATGCTTTGCAATAAAATCTCAGAAAACATGGTCACTGGCTCCAAATGTTGATTCAAAACAAAAACGAAGAAGGGGAAATGGAGAAAACGCGGAACATCAAATCAACAGCTAGGAAGTTGGCCTCATCATGCAAGACAGCAACTAAGTTACATTTCAACAGCTAGGAAGTTGGCCTCATCATGCAAGACAGCAACTAAGTTACATTTCAACAACTAGGAAGTTGCCCTGATCATGCAAGACAGCAACTAAGGTTACAATATTTTTTGTTTTGTTTCGCATAGCACACATTTTGTTTTTTTCACTCCAAAGATGTACTGCATTTTGATTTAAAGGAAGATTACGATTTCACCATAGAAGATAGATAGAAATAATATAATGCTATTTTCACTATAGGACACATGGCATCATATTCCTCATTACATTCGAAATATATTTTTTCCATAGCAAAAAGCAAAAATATTTCTTCATACAGGGTCCAGGCAGAGCTAGCATTCATTGCTGTCTGTATGCTATATTACACAGCTTAAGGAAAAAAAAAGAAATCTCAAACCACTTGCTAGAAAAGGCAAGGTAGGCAAGCATGACACTAGAAGATATGAAAATGCTTCCAATGTGCAGTTGTTTTTTTTTAAAGAATAAACTATCTCAGCATTCAACTTACAGTTGAATAAAAGAATCCATCTTAACCCTTTTATTCGTAAACAATAAAAATGGCTAAAAGTGTACTGCGTTAACAACTCGAGTCCAATACAAGAAACTTCCGCCTCGCATAACTTTTCGAGCTGGAGAGGTTTAAACATTATTATCAATGGTACAGAGGAAAACAGCCGGCAGCAACTGACTTTCGAAAGAGACAGCTGGAAAACATTTAACGAAAACTGCGGGACATAGAGGCTAAATTGGACAGAGCGGACTTACATTGCATATAAAAAGAAACGCAGCCACCGCAGAGACAGTGTTGATGGCGGAATAGAACGAAATGGAAAAAAACACGTAGGTCTAGGCAAGGTCTGAGTAACCACGAGAAATGAAGTAGACATCTTCTTGACTTTATAACACCTACGTCTTATTTATCAGTAGGCGTGAACTTATTCAAACAAAAAGACTCTCGTCAGTATGTGTAGTAGGCAAATCAATCTTGGTAATCACCAGTAACTGAGATTGATATTTGATATCTTGATCGTTTATTGTTTAATGTGTTCACGTGACAAAACAACTTACAAAATACGTCTGTGCTAATAAAAAATATAAGCGAAAAACACACAGTGTTCAATGATATAGAAGATGATATAACTAAAACTGAACTTGAAAGAGAAATAAAACACGAAAGACAAGATTAATTAAATATATTCTGTGAAATAGCCAGACCATGATAAAAACATTTGGCAACAAAGATTTTTTAAAACTTCAGCCGTTGTTGGGTATAAGCAAATAAACAATGAACCAGAATTTATTAAGGAATAAAATGTCAGTTCGATGTAGAGCCATTAATTAATTATCAACTATGCTCAATAATGATTGGGTTGTTGCTGTTGCTGTTGGTTGTATTTCCATGGTGAAAACTTCACAGGCCCTGATGGTTTGATGTTGCTAAAATCTGCTGAGGGACCCCTGTAAAGAGAAAAAAAGATAATAAAACTATTGGCTAGTCAGATGCTACTGTGGAAAACTGTATGCAGACAACAAGGGCGTCAATTACCAGTGGTGGGTTAAAGACCAACAGGACGAACGAGTGCCAGATTTGAGTAAGTGGAGTAGACTTTTTGTGGAGGCAACTATCATCTTCAAGCAGAGACGGTCTAAGGGGTGGCTAGTGGGGCAACCGCCTCATGTGCCGCGTCTGAGGGGGGGGGGGGTAGGGCCCTTCATGGGAGATCGTGTCACCGTCAGCTTCGTGATCCAGACCAGTTCTTATAAACAATAAATTGTTACTCAATATTTTGGAATCCTTTCCTAAATCTATATGATTACCATGAAAACTCTTAACATTACATTTTTGGTAACGAAAATATATCTTCTATGCCAGTATCTACGTAAGGTACTATGTTTTTTTTTTACAAAAATACTGCCCACACTATAGCATTATATATGGACTAGCATGTTAGCGTTATGTAGTACGGTATATATATATATATATATATATATATATATATATATATATATATATATATATATATATTCTACGCTTACGGCTCCCGGGTCCGTGTTTGACACTCGTCCGGGAACTGGCGCACTGTTAATGTCGCCCTTGCTTCAAAGCTTTAATATTAATACACTTTATATTTAATAGTAATAAATCTAAAAGCATGACATATTGTAAAGAAAAAAAAAGATAACTTGTACATTTCAGATCATTTTCTTCTTTCTTATATTTAATATGCATTTTTGTTTTAAAAAATATTTTTGAAATGTAAAGGCCAACTTTAAGGATGCGGCCATGTGAGGCTGCTTAGTCTTACAAAGTATAAATCCTGCCAGTCTTACAAAGTATAAACTCTGACAGTCTTAACTTGAATTAATCCTGGCAGTCTTACATTGTATTAATCCTGCCAGTCTTACATTTTATTAATCATGCCAGTCTTACAAAGTATAAACCCTGCCAGTCTTATATTGTATTAATCCTGCCAGTCTTCCAAAGTATAAAGTTATATAGAGTTACGCGCTCTTGACAAGATGGCTGCTCCCTGTTTACAGTTATCATAGATGAGTTAAATTTTCGTTTTGTTGTATATAAACCAAATAAAATTCCTTTAAAAAGCTATTCAACTAATAAACTAATATCTTTAAATTATAGATTTAACTTAATTTAGCATTATTTCCACTAATTAATTCAAATTAACAACTCTTAGTTTAGGTATTTTTATATTCTTAGATTTTAGATCTAGTCAGTCTTAGACTTAGACTTTAATTAAGGCCTTAGATCTACTAATCATCTACAAATACTACTAATTATAAACTAATAGTAATACTCTATATAGTTAGTTAAAGTTAGTTAAACACATAAATATATTGATCTACAATTAGATCTAGATCTTGAATTAGATCTGGATCTAGTCTAGGTCTATATTTTGAATAAACCATTTGATTGTCATTGTAAATTAGCTATCACTTTAGACTTAGCTTAGGCCATCTTAGGCATTTTTAACCTTAAACTATTTTAGACTAGACCTTTTAAAACTAAAATCAACAACAGTCATCATGAAATTGCTCTGGCTATTTATCCTAATAATTAATAAATACACACTAGCTGAACACAGAACTAGATCTACCTCAGTCAACACTAAACTTAAAAATGAAACAACAGTCATAATCAATCATCACACTTTAGATCAATGCAACTTCAAAAATAACCTAACATACACATCAATAACATTAAAGAAGATTACCCATCACAAATGGAAGTTCTCAATCAGACACAGTAGAAATAAATACCTTTCACTGTTAATATTAATAGCAGGAGATGTAGAGTCAAATCCAGGGCCTATATCTAAAGATAGATGCAACATCTGCAAAAAAGTATGCACCATGAAACAGAAAGCCATTCAATGTGACACCTGCGATGAATGGTACCATGCATCATGTCTCCATATGAATACACCTGTGTATTATGCCTTAGGCAACAAAGATGCATCATGGCACTGTGTACCGTGTGGGTTACCTCAGTTTACATCAGGACTGTTTGATTCCTTTGATGCGGACACTTCTAACCTATGGGTTATCTTAAACACCATCCCAAAACCAACTCACCAACCACTAGCCAGATCCACTCCTGTTAAACCTAAATCTACTAAAATTAATACAACAGCCTCACTAAACAAACCTCCTAAAGAAGTAATACCAAAATACCTTAAAACCTTAGTAATAAATTTTCAAAGTATTAGGAACAAAACAGCAGACTTAGAAATTTTATTAGAATGTGAGAAACCAGACATAATTGCAGGAACAGAAACTTGGCTACATCCTGAAATTTATAATGCAGAAATTTTCAATAGTAATTATGAAATTTTTAGAAAAGATAGGGCTGATAATCATGGAGGAGTTCTTTTAGCAATAAAAAACACTCTTATAGCTGAAGAAATTACCTTACCTAACTCAAAAAACATAGAATCTACATTTTGTAAAATTAATACCACCTCAACATCCCTTATAATAGGCAGCATGTACAGACCACCAAATTCTAGTTTAGAATACATGCAGGAACTATGTAATCAGATTACTACACTTAAAGAGACAAATAAAAATGCAGTTTTTTGGATTATGGGTGACTTCAACCTACCTGATATAAATTGGAAAACACTAACCATAGATAAACACCAAAACCTTAAGGACATAAATGAGCTTTTCATAGAAACTTTACACAACCTAAGTTTAGATCAAATCATTAAAAAGCCAACTAGATTAAACAACACATTAGATCTCTTCTTAACCAACAGACCTGGATTAGTAGTTGATTATGATATTATCCCTGGTCTATCAGACCATGAGATCATAAAAATACACAGTCAGATAAAAGCAGTAGCCAATACAAAAACCAAAAGAAAAATCTTACTCTGGAATAAATGTAACCTAACACAACTACACCAAGCTGCATTAAACTTTCAACAAACATTCTTATTAGAAAAAGACATTAACCAACCAGTCGATGACCTCTGGAATTTCATTAAAAACCATCTTAAAAGCATTATAGAAAATCATATACCAACTAAATACACATCAAACAAAATAAATAAATGCTGGTTTAATAATAGACTAAAGAAGCTTTGTAAACAGAAGGAAAACCTATATAGAAAATTTAAAGAAACCAAGGCAGAAAGAGTTTACAAAAAGTATATAAAAATTAAACACCTAACCCAAAAAGTAAGCAGACAGCTGCAGAGTGAATACATAAACAATGTAATATCTAAAGATAACAACAAAAACCTATGGTCATACATTAAGTCTAAGAAAATGGAAACAACAGGCATAGCGCCATTAAAAGATGAACATAACATAATACATAATGATAATGAAACTAAAGCAAACATCCTAAACAAATACTTTGCATCAGCATTCTCAGCCCCAGGAGACAAAGACATATTTCTTAATTTGAACCAAGTAGACAACATAGAAGATTTAGTAGTACAAGAAAATGGAATTAAAAAACTATTAGCCAACACCAAACCAAATAAAGCGTCTGGACCTGATGGTATTCCAGCTAGATTACTCAAAGAACTAAGCAATGAGCTAGCCCCAGTGTTCAAAATACTCTTTCAGGCATCGCTTAACCAGGGCAGAGTACCAAAGGACTGGAAAGAAGCTAATGTCACCCCCCTATTTAAAAAAGGAGAAAAATCTGATCCAGGAAACTACAGACCAGTATCACTTACCAGCATCACATGTAAAATACTAGAACACATAATATGTAGCAACATCATAAACCACTTAGACAAACATAATGTCCTCACCCCATACCAACATGGCTTTAGGAAATATAGATCATGTGAAACACAACTAATAGGACTAATTGATGATTTCTCAAAAGGTTTAGATAATAGTGAACAAATAGATGCTATCTTACTAGATTTTTCCAAGGCTTTTGACAAAGTTCACCACCATAGTTTGCTTAAAAAATTAAAATATTTCGGCATTAACGGTCCACTGTATCAGTGGATTAAAGATTTTCTGATAGGGAGAGAACAAACTGTAATAATAAATGGCTCTAAATCAACACCAATAACAGTAAACTCAGGTGTACCTCAAGGAACAGTCTTGGGTCCACTACTATTTTTAATTTACATAAATGATTTACCAAATTGCATTAGTTCAGGAACAAAAGTCAGATTATTTGCAGACGATTGCATAATATATAGAACAATAAAAACAAAACAAGACACAGATATTTTACAAAGAGAATTAGATGAATTACAGAAATGGGAATCAAATTGGAGCATGTCTTTCCACCCAGAAAAATGTCAGTTGTTAAGAGTAACAAAAAAAATTAAACAAATTAATTCCACTTATCTTATTCATGGCAAACCAGTAACACAGACTAAAAACTCAAAATACCTAGGTGTTATAATAAATGAAAAACTGTCATGGAATCCACATATTGATGAAACTATAAAAAAATCCAACAAAGCATTAGGGTTTATTAAAAGAAATTTCTATAAATCAAATAAGAACATAAAACTAAAATGTTATTTAACCTTGGTTAGGCCAATAATAGAATATGCATCCACCGTGTGGGACCCCTCAACTCAAGAAAACATTAAGAAACTGGAACAAACACAAAATAGAGCAGTGAGATTCATAACAAACGAATATTCACATTTGACTAGGGTAACACCATTAATAAAATCACTAAATTTAGAAAGCCTTCAGGACAGAAGACTCAAAAGTAAAGTAGCAATTATACATAAAACACTGAACCATAATCTTCAAATACAAAAACAAAATTTAATAAAATACTCTGAAAGACACAAAAATAAAGGCACATTCCTCGTCCCATATGCTAGGACAAATTTGTACAAATACTCCTTCTTCCCTAGTGCTATTAGAGCATGGAATGGGTTGCCTGAGCTAGCCAGAAAAACCAGTGACTTGGCAGAATTTAAGTCATTGGTTAATATGCATGACTAAATGCATGACGCGTAGGACGTAATCATCTTCTTTTTTGAAGTAACGTCTGTATTATATAAGATAAGATAAGATAAATCCTGCCAGTCTTACAAAGTATAAATCCTGCCAGTCTTACAAAGTATAAATCCTGCCAGTCTTACAAAGTATAAAACCTGTCAGTCTTACAAAGTATAAACCCTGCCAGTCTAACAAAGTATAAATCTTGCCAGTCTTACAAAGTGTAAATCTTGCCAGTCTTACAAAGTATAAACCCTAGCTGCCAGTCTTACAAAGTATAAATCTTGCCAGTCTTACAAAGTATAAATCTTGCCAGTCTTACAAAGTATAAATCTTGACAGTCTTACAAAGTATAAATCTTGACAGTCTTACTAAGTCTTAATCCTGCCAGTCTTATAAAGTATAAACCCTGCTTGTCTTACAAGGTATAAATCCTGCCAGTCTTACAAAGTATAAACCCTACCAGTCTTACAAAGTGTAAATCCTGCCAGTCTTACAAAGTATAAATCTTGCCAGTCTTACAAAGTATAAACCCTAGCTGCCAGTCTTACAAAGTATAAACCCTGCCAGTCTTACAAAATATAAACTCTGCCAGTCTTACAAAGTATAAACCCTGCCCCTGTGGAACAAAATAAAGATATCTAAAAACTGATTCTTTCATGTAGTACTCTAACGTTATTAGTATGGCTGCACCCATTTGGGCTTCATTGTAGTATGTGTTCTGTTGCTTTCTGTACACCTAACTATTGGCATAAACTTTCTGTACACCTAACTATTGGACTAAACTTTCTGTACACCTAACTATTGGCCTAAACTTTCTATACACCTAACTATTGGCCTAAACTTTCCGTACACCTAACTATTGGCCTAAACTTTCTGTTATTATAAACACGGGTTAATATCTTATCTTATATAATACAGACGTTACTTCAAAAAAAAGAAGATGATTACGTCTTACGCGTCATGCATATTAACCAATGACTTAAATTCTGCCAAGTCACTTGTTTTCCTGGCTAGCTCAGGCAACCCATTCCATGCTCTAATAGCACTAGGGAAGAAGGAGTATTTGTACAAATTTGTCCTAGCATATGAGATGAGGAATGTGCCTTTATCTTTGTGTCTTTCAGAGTATTTTATTAAATTTTGTTTTTGTATTTGAAGATTATGGTTCAGTGTTTTATGTATAGTTGCTACTTTACTTTTTGAGTCTTCTGTCCTGAAGGCTTTCTAAATTTAGTGATTTTACTAAAGGTGTTACTCTGGTTAAGTGTGAATATTCGTTTGTCATGAATCTCACTGCTCTATTTTGTGTCTGTTCCAGTTTCTTAATGTTATTTTGAGTTGAGGGGTCCCAAACGGAGGATGCATATTCTATTATTGGCCTAACCAAGTTAAATAACATTTTAGTTTTATGTTCTTATTTGATTTATAGAAATTTCTTTAAATAAATCCTAATGCTTTTTTGATTTTTTTTATAGTTTCATCAATATGTGGATTCTATGGCAGTTTTTCATTTATTATAACACCTAGGTATTTTGCGTTTTTAGTCTGTGTTACTGGTTTGCCATGAATAATATAAGTGGAATTAATTTGTTTTATTTTTTTTTGTTACTCTTAATTAACAACTGACATTTTTCTGGATGGAAAGACATGCTCCAATTTGATTCCCATTTCTGTAATTCATCTAATTCTCTTTGTAAAATATGTGACAGGTTGGGGAAAGTGACGTGTGTTTGGCGCGTTTAATGTCTAGGGGATGATTATTTTTGAAGTTATCACACACCAACCCGTCAGCATAGAAATCGGAAGCAGGCACGCAACGAGACAAGCAATGAAAGAAAGATACAAAGTTAAAAATGATTGAATATTTATTTACATAAATATTTACATATAAGAATAAAAGGGGGGGGGGTTGCATCTGTCTCTAGTGAATACTATGTTTAATCATCACTCTTGCACTTAAGAGAGTATGTCACTTTGTCTTCTGAACTTAGCTGGGTGTCCTGTTGATGTCGCAGCTGGCTGTGTCCTGGCTTGAGGTTCTGCAGCTGGAGGTGGCGCTTTAGCGGATAGGGGGACACCGGTGATATAGTTCTTGTGGAGTCTCAATCCAAAGTGGGCACAGTAGGGCGGGTGGCCGGCTACCGTTGGTACAAGGATACTGCGGACAGAGCTGATCTGCCGTGGGCAGCGCAGGTGACAGGATAAGTCCAGTGAGTTGCAGAGGGTTTGGCGTAGCTATAACGTCTCGCACAGATCTGGGTCTATAGGGACGTCGCACCTAATAAGTTGACAGGTGGGCTGTCGAATAGGCGGGCAAGTAGGTCCGATAGCGCCATGTAGTAGAGTTGAGTAGATCCACGTACGCAGTAGAGGATAATAGCAAGTGGACAAGTGATCCGATAAATAGGCGGATGATTCCAAATGAATAGGCAGGTAAATAGGCAATAGTTGAGTAGTGTCGAGTAGACATTGAACAGCAAATAGGCAGACACCTGAGGGAGGCTGCGGATAAATAAAGACAAGTTAGGACATGTCTCTCATGTATCTTATCGATGCCCTCGACTGAGGTGCATTCGTCAGATTGGTAAAATTGCTTTTGAGCACGATGTGATGATGACAAATGAGATTTGGAAAACAGACGGCTGATAGTAGCAATATAGAAATGTACATAAAAAGGGGAAATAATAATCTCAAATAAACAACACAAGTTGGAAGGGAGAAAGGGGGGGGGAATGGGCGGTGGTCAGCGACCATGACGGTTTGTTTACATACGACATCAAGGCGGTCAGCCGAGATAAAGGAAATAAAATAAGATATACATGGTTGAGTCAACGATCAATTGAGCAACGTAGCATTAATAGATTAATGCAATATATTTAAATATATACATATGACATGTTTATGTTTTCTACTTACGACAGTGAGAAATACAGTAATTAAATACAAATGAAATAATAAAATACACATGATAATATCTAGTGAGAAATATGCACAAAGTAATTAAGTGGAACTTGTGATTAAGTTCGGCTTACCACCAGGTATTCCTCTAGGAGTAAGAATAAATGAAGTAGTCCATACTCGATTGACAGCGATAGAGAAATAAAGAGGGTCTGGCTTGATTTAATTTACCTTATATATAGGCCTGGAAAATGTGGGCGGAAACAGGAAATGTCCTAGGCTAAGAATTGTCTTACACGTGGGTGAATCCGACAAGAGTCGCACCTTGGAGTATCACGAGGCGTGTTGACCAGAGTAATCTCTTTGATCAAAGAGAGACGTAGGAGAGGGGGGGGGGAGAAAGATTGGCTGCATTCCACCCAAGGTGGTGTCAACTGCGGCTGTCAGACATCCGGCGGGCGAGACAAAAGAGACTGTGTTTATCTTTCCCCGATCAAGGGCAGATAAATGAAAGGACGCCAAGGTGGTGGACCAAGTCTAGCCTGAAGAGGAAAAGGTGGGGCGGGTGGAGAAATTGGGGATAGAGCGGAGAAATAATTAAAATAAAATAAATAATAGTAAATAATGATTAATGCTGTAATAAATTTGAGTGACTCTGACAGCAAGCTTTTGACTTGTCACAAAATATCTGTGTCTTGTGTTGTTTTTATTGTTCTATATATATTATGCAATCGTCTGCAAATAATCTGACTTTAGTTCCTGAGGTAATGCACTTTGGTAAATCATTTATGTAAATTAAGAATAGTAGTGGACCTAAGACAGTTCTCTGAGGTACATCTGAGTTTATTGTTATAGGTGTTGATTTAGAGCCATTTATTATTACAGTTTGTTCTCTCTCTATCAGAAAATCTTTAATCCACTGATGCAATAGACCATTAATGCCGAAATATTTTAATTTTTTAAGCAAACTATGGTGGTGAACTTTGTCAAAAGCCTTGGAAAAATCTAGTAAGATAGCATCTATTTGTTCACTATTATCTAAACCTTTTGAAAAGTCATCAAAAAGTCCTATTAGTTGTGTTTCACATGATCTATATTTCCTAAAGCCATGTTGGTATGGGGTGAGGACATTATGTTTGTCTAAGTGGTTTATGATGTTGCTACATATTATGTGTTCTAGGATTTTACATGTGATGCTGGTAAGTGAAACTGGTCTGTAGTAATATGTTCAATGTTTTAGACTTCTTTATAAAAAAAAATCTTATAATAGCTTCATTTTTATAGCACCATCAACAAACACAATATAGGCCAATAGGGTCAAAGCAAACTAATCTAAACAAGTTTTGAACAGGTAGGTATAATTGTTCTTTTTGAAGACCTGTAGCCTATAGTGAAGCATGTGGTCGTTGAGGTCTGCCTGAACGCAATGGAGAGCGAATTCTTCGATCAATGTAAATCTACTGCGTAAATTTGGAAAGAAAACAACTACGAGTCTATGGAGTGCAGGAATCACTTCGAGGAACACGCGAGGTAATCAGTTTATTATCAAAAAGGGGCGAGGTAAATTTATCCGTAGCATTCTCGTTCCCATGGTAACTGAGTAGATATATCATAAACAAAAGCGCGCGCGAGTAGGCCTACGTTTGATGAAAACCCAAAATAAATTAAAATGTAAAGCTAAAAACTTTTCCAATCATGTCAGGTTTAAAAAATAAATAAAATGTAATTAAGATCCACACCTGATTGTCAGACATGTATACATCTTGATCTAGATACTGTACCTTATTATGGTAAACTGCACGGCATTACCAGCACTTTTAATGAGATGATTGGCTTGCATGTGTGTCAGATTCTGTGTGCCAGTGTTACCAATACCGATAATACGGTCACCTGGCCTAAGTTGTCCGTCTGCTGGACTGCCAGGTTGAATCTGTCAACACAGTCATTTAAAATTAGATTATGTTTAATTAGTCTAATAAGCAAAACATTAAAGGGGTTAAATTTTCATCGATAGTGCTTCTGTTGGATTTAGCAAAAAAAGGATAAAAAACAACAACCTTTAATTAAATAGAATTGGTGTTTAATTATATATGGTTTCTCTAATCTATACGAATGTCTAGATAAACGTGGTTTGATTGAGCCTACAATTCTTCCATCGGTGAAGTCTGTAAGTCATAAGATAAATTCTTGCTGTATCAGCTTAAAAATGATTGCTAATTTTTTTCCCGCTTTTCAACAGGTTTCACATTTACTTATAGACCTATAAGCAAGCAGTTGCTTTGCTAAGAATTATGCTATTCATTTTACTTAGTGTGAAAAAGGGAGGTCTCCAGAGCCTCAACTAACGTAAGCAAGTAACATGTAAGACCTAGGTTAGGTCTCCTTTTATCACGGATCTGTAGGAGTTAGAGAGTGCAGACCCCAAACACACTTCTTACAGACACCCCGTGAGAATGACCTCGCGCCATGTTGGGACTGAACAACAACACAGCGCTCTATATGCATGTGATCTTGACGTGATGATTCAGATTGTCTCAGTGATTAGCTTGAATGTCTCTCTCAGATTGTCTCAGTGATTAGCTTGAATGTCTCTCTCGGATTGTCTCAGTGATTAGCTTGAATGTCTCTCTCTCTTTCAAAGACCCTTTAGAACTTGCCCCATTCTAAAACAACACTATTTGAGTCCATCTTTCTTCCTTGCAAACTCCACCACAACCCCCTATTCTTGAACGATTGGTTTGCTCTTTATCTTGCTACCCATATTGAAAAGTCTTTACTTATCTACTCTCTGTACGTTCCATAAACATTTCGCATCTTTGTTTCCCAACCAGTCTCACACGCCAAAGGTGTAATGTAAACAAGGCTAATGTATTCCATACAACTCACAAACAATCTAATTACATTAATGATTTTGTTACAATAAATAGTAAGTAAATAAATAAATATCAGGAATAAATGCAACTATAACCAAATTACACTAACTGAATTAAAATTCAACTTAACATTTTGCATTAATTTTAAAAGCAATCTAAATATCAACTAAATCAAACAAAATAAATAAATGTCGATTCAATACCAAGTTAAAGAAACAAAACAAACAAAGAAAACATATTTGTAAAATACAATAAAGAAACTAGACTAGAAAGAGTCCATGAAATGTGTTTTACTATTAAACACCTAACCCTAAACTCACCAGATTCAGAGAGCATAAATATAAACAAGCCAAATAAAAAAAGCTAATGAAAGAGGAAGAACTTCTCACTTACAACTATGTCTCAATAATGTAGACGTTATTCTCCTTAGTCGTCATCAAACAAAATAATTAAGTACCAGAAATTAATTGACTAATTGGTTAATTTTTTAAAATTAATTCATATAAATAAATAATTGTTTAAGTGTCAACTTGATACTAAAATGGGTACGGGAGAAATAATGTGTTCAGTTATATGAGAGGATAAAACTCTACATATTTAGCCGTATCTATTAAACATATATGTATGCATTTCCTTGTTGGTATCAAACGAAACAATTAATTACCAGTAATTAATTGACTAATAGTTTAATTTTTGTTATTGATTCATGTCTTGCCCATGCCTATGAATAGTTGTGCAAAGTTTCAACTTGATCAGAGAATGGGTGAGCGAGAAAAAACGTGTACAAACTTTTGACCACACAGACAGACAGACAGATTGACTTGTTATAAGATTTGTAACAATGAAATATCAATATATAACAATAGAAATCTATGTTCAATCATTAAATCAAGGAAATGGAAATGGAAACAACAGGAAAAGCCCATTAATAAGAATAAAATTAATAAGCATGACACTTAAGGTAAACTCAACTAATAGGTCTAATTGATGACTTTTTAAATGGCTTAGATAATAATGAGCAAATAGATGCCAATTTATTAGACATCTCAGTTTTCTTAAAGATAAAAATATTTGGCATTACAGTCCGCTACCATCTTAGTTCCAATTTCTTCTCAATAGATAGAGAACAAACTGTAATGTCAAATGGCTCCATTCCACCTTCAACTACAGTAAGATCTCTCACAAATTACTTTCAACAATTTAATCACAACCTACTTTCTACAACCTACTAACTCACAACCTACTTTCTACAACCTACTAAATAAATCATTTTTACAACCTACTAATTCACAACCTACTATCTGCAATCTACTCACATAGAACTTACTTTCTACAACCTACTCACAAGCTACTTTCTCTAAACTACTCCATCACAACCTACTTTCTAAAACCTACTCACTCACAACCTACTTTCTCTAACCTACGCACTCGCAACCTACTTTCTCTAACCTACTCACAACCTACTTTCTCTAACCTACTCACTCACAACCTACTTTCTCTAACCTACTCACTCACAACCTACTTTCTCTAACCTACTCACTCACAAGTTACTTTCTCAAACCTACTCACTCACAAGTTACTTTCTTTAACTTACTCACTCACAACCTAGTTTCTCTAACCTACTCACAAAAGTTACTTTCTCTAACCTACTCACTCACAACCTAGTTTCTCTAACCTACTACCTCACAACTTAGTTTCTCTAACCTACTCACTCACAACCTAGTTTCTCTAACCTACTCACTCACAAGTAACTTTCTTTAACCTACTCACTCACAACCTAGTTTCTCTAACCTACTCACTCACAAGTTACTTTCTCAAACCTACTCACTCACAAGTTACTTTCTCTAACCTACTCACTTACAAGCTAGTTTCTCTAACCTACTCACTCACAAGTTACTTTCTCAAACCTACTCACTCACAAGCTACTTTCTCTAACCTACTCACTCACAAGTTACTTTTTCAAACCTACTCACTCACAAGCTACGTTCTCTAACCTACTCACTCACAAGTTACTTTCTCAAACCTACTCACTCACAAGTTACTTTCTCAAACCTACTCCCTCACAACCTACTTTCTCTAACCTACTCACTCACAAGCTACTTTCTCTAACTTCTCACTCACAACCGACTTTCTCTAACCTACAAATTACATCATTTTTAGAACCTACTCACTCACAACCTACACATTACATAATTTTTTTTTCAAGCTACTCACTCACAAATTTTTTCTCTAACCTACTAATTCACAACCTACTTTCTACAACCTGCTCATTCACAACCTACTATCTACAACCTGCTCATTCACAACATACTATCTACAACTTGCTCATTCACAACCTACTATCTGCAATCTACTCACATAGAACTTACTTTCTACAACCTACTCACAAGCTACTTTATCTAAACTACTCCATCACAACCTACTTTCTAAAACCTACTCACTCACAACCTACTTTCTTTAACCTACTCACTCACAACCTACTTTCTCTAACCTACTCACTCACAACCTACTTTCTCTAACCTACTCACTCACAAGTTACTTTCTCAAACCTCCTCACTCACAAGTTACTTTCTCTAACCTACTCACTCACAACCTAGTTTCTCTAACCTACTACCTCACAACTTAGTTTCTCTAACCTACTCACTCACAAGTTACTTTATCTGATCTACTCCCTCACAACCTACTTTCTCTAACCTACTCACTCACAGTTTACTTTCTCAAACCTACTCACTCACAACCTAGTTTCTCTAACCTACTCACTCACAAGTAACTTTCTTTAACTTACTCACTCACAAGCTACTTTCTCTAACCTACTCACTCACAAGTTACTTTTTCAAACCTACTCACTCACAAGCTACGTTCTCTAACCTACTCACTCACAAGTTACTTTCTCAAACCTACTCACTCACAAGTTACTTTCTCAAACCTACTCCCTCACAACCTACTTTCTCTAACCTACTCACTCACAAGCTACTTTCTCTAACTTCTCACTCACAACCGACTTTCTCTAACCTACAAATTACATCATTTTTGTTTTCAAGCTACTCACTCACAAATTTTTTCTCTAACCTACTAATTCACAACCTACTTTCTACAACCTGCTCATTCACAACCTACTATCTACAACCTGCTCATTCACAACATACTATCTACAACCTGCTCATTCACAACCAAACTTACAATCTTGAGCAACAACTACAATCTCTCCACTCCCTTTCTCCTGACTCAAATCTCTTATCAATCGCCTGGTCACATTTCTAAATACTACTTGCTCTACAGGACAGCAGAGAATGGGTGTGGCCTCAGACTTATAGACATCTCTCTTTGTTCTTAGTTAATATGACTCAAGAACTTTAACATTCTCTCTGCACACTTGTTTCTTTGCTTTTTTTTTTTGTTGTGTTTCTCGCTTGAACACAGCGGCGTAGCGTTGTTCTTAGACAAAGACTTGAACACAGCGGCGTAGCGTTGTTCTTAGACAAAGAAAGACTTGAACACAGCGGCGTAGCGTTGTTCTTAGACAAAGACTTGAACACAGCGGCGTAGCGTTGTTCTTAGACAAAGACTTGAACACAGCGGCATAGCGTTGTTCTTAGACAAAGACTTGAACACAGCGGCGTAGCGTTGTTCTTAGACAAAGACTTGAACACAGCGGCGTAGCGTTGTTCTTAGACAAAGAAAGACTTGAACACAGCGGCGTAGCGTTGTTCTTAGACAAAGACTTGAACACAGCGGCGTAGCGTTGTTCTTAGACAAAGACGTTACTTAAAAAAGAAAAGAATTCGGCTTCTTTTAATTTTATTCATGACTTATTTGTTTCAACTTTGACCCCACCAGTTTTAACCCTGCTTAAGAGGAAATTCATAAATAACGGATCTATATTATATCTGTAAAATACCACCGAGTGGCTGAAATGACGGACTGATTCGCGTATCAAGAGATCTCTTAAAAAAGCGAATGGATTTGCATTAACTTTCGTTCAAGGGTTCATTTTACAACTTAGGTGCTTGCTAAGACGCGCTTTTGACATAGTCACAGCCTGAACACCGCAACTTGCAAAAAACAAACTAAAATCAAACTTTCTGTATTTTTAACGTATATTTTATTTCTTTGTTTCCAAAGTCGACTTATTTTTAATTTGCCTTACGTCATTACCGCTTCCGTTTAGACATGGTTCCAAGTAACAAATCGAAACTAATAGAACGAACAAATATAAGTATTATTTTCTTTTTCTTTCTCTTTTTCTTTCGAGAACACAGCGAGAAAGAGAAAGAAAGCAATGAATGATTGGGTATGCTGGACGAATTCAGATTAGGTGGATTCAGAGGCGCCCGAAGATCCCGAAATTAAAAATCCCAGTCTTCACCAGGATTCGAACCCAGGACCACTGTTCGGAAGACAAGCGCTTTACCGCTCAGCCACCGCGCCTCCTGATAAAAAGTGTAGCACCCAAAATACAATGACTATGAGGGAAAATGAAAAACCACACATGCACCCTGTCCTTTCATCGATTTCCCATGGCACCATGTATACAATCAAATATGTAGATTATCTCTGAGTTACACACGTGGCTGTGTTCAGGTAGATAGATCCCAATCCTGCAGACTACACCGGCTCATCAAAAGTCACAAAAGGTGTACTTCTCTGCCAGGACTGCTCATGCCGTGACCTACTTTAGCTTGTTGCCAAAACAAGATTCCAAAGGCCTAATCGCTCATCTGAACATTATGTAGTTGGAAGTAGGCTGGTACCTCTTGCATTTTAACCTAAGCTCTAACAGAACGCATTAATTAAACCAGAAAACAAAAGGGGAATTAAATAAAAAAAAACCAAGGAAGTGAAAAGCAGGAATAGATAACGGATTTTATTGTGATCGTACTGTAATGCAGTTCTTGAAAACTTTTATAAAAAACGCCATATTTTTTCTGAAATAGCTTTGTAATGACAATTAACAGTTTGTTTACACTAAAAACAGAGATTAATTCTGATCAACTAAACTAACTTTTCATGACTTAAGCCACTATTTTATACAAAGCCTAACACTATGACACATATTACATGTTACTTGGTATTACCGTGCATATAAATACTTGTATACAATTTTAGGCCTAAAATAAAATTCGATGTTGAAACCGGAAACACGACAAATAGTTCACCAACCAATTATTCAATGACAAATTGCTCATTGGATAGTAACATGTTGAATATTCTAGTCGCGTTTTTAATTTATCACAGTAAATGTACACTAACACTTTGTTTCTCTTATTCCAACGTAATAGTCACTCTCAAACTCCCTTTTCTTATGCTCTAAAAGTTACCATTTGTTGCCGCCATGATTTCCATGTCGTTTTCACACCTTTTATTAGGTTACTGCATTTTATGACTTACAGAATGTAAAAACCTTAAAACTCAAAATTGAAAGAAATCGCAGAGTACTGTGTTTAAAGTTTCTCAAGAAAACCCGGACATTTGTTGAATGCTTTCCCAAGCAAAGAGATCATTTTGAGAACTACAACTATTTTGTATTAGTTTCTCTATCGTGTAGAGTTGTCTTTGAAGAGCAGCGATCCAGTGGACGATATTTGTACTCACTTGTCTTCTTTCATCAAACAGATTATTTGGGGTCGTAAGTTAGTTTTTTCTTATAAAACCTTATTTTTTTCAAAGCTTTTTGCGGATCTATGTTTCAACAGAAAGCGCGTCATTAAGGTGTAATAAGAATTTAATATCATCCGCCCTCAAGTATCCCCAACCCAGAATACTGGACATCCCGTTAGAACTTAATTGACATAGTCAACAAGAAAAAGATCTTTAAGAATTTGTTTTCAAGACAGCAATAACTCCTTTATACAACTTAAAGAGCGATTGTTATTCTCTTAATATCTAATGAATATTGTTTGTTAACAAACAATGGAACATTTTTCACCCAGCCCCATCTTCCCCACCTGGTTAAGAATCCCGTTTAAGCGATTGTATCTACTACTTTTTATATTCCAATGTTGGGCCTTTAGTCATGACTAAGAAGGCGATTCACAAAATTTTACTGAACATTAAATTATTAAATCTTGAATCAATAATATATTACATTCGGAATCTCCAGAACGCGATAGTCCTTTGACTTCTTTCAGGAACGCAATAGACCTTTTCAAAACCGATGTTGGATCTGGATCTAAACCTAGTTCTCTAGCCAAATTTTAATTTCTTTTTTTTTACTTTAATACAATGACAACGATCAAATAAGTGTCTAGTATTTCTTTTCTCAGCAATATACATCATCTGTTACATTTCTAGGAAATTCGTTAGAGCCGTTTTTGAGATCCGTGTCCAGGTTCCATCCTCCGCACTCTCTCCATGAAGTTGTAACATGCATAGATGTATTGTAACCAAAAAATTACATAGGAAAGTATTTCAGGATCTACCGTGGACTTTGAGCCTAGAAACACTTGAGTCTAGATTTGGTAGAGGAACGTTTAAAACCACTTTCTATCTAGAATCTAGAGGCAGAGAGAGAGAGAGAGAGAGAGGAGAGAGAGAGAGAGAGAGAGAGAGAGAGAGAAAGCGTGTGAAAATAAACATTTAAATGTGTTTGTTTACCACTGAGTTCACCAAGCAATAGCCACGCCCATTAGAGCAGTACCTGTATGCATTTGTATGGAGGAAAAAAAGGATTTCGTGTGAGTTGACCCAGAGACTGGCCGAAATAAAGAAGCGAGTTTCATGAAATAAAGAAGCGAGTTTCATGAAATAAAGAAGCGAGTTTCATGAAACAAACGTTCCTATTCGTCCTGCCAGCCCTGTTTCCTGTCTACGTCGCTCTGACGTCATTCACATGAAACCCAGGATTTGTGCAGAGAGCAAATATTTACACCTGACTCCCAACATAAACAATGTGGTTTCAATTTACAATCCCGACTCGTTAGTTCTTTTTATAGACTTGTCTTTGAGAATTCATAGAAAGAATATTTCTAAGTGTTCTTGTTAGGAACGAACTGACCTTGATGGGGAAAGACAAAAGCTCATGAATCAAACCCGCATTTGTTTTGTTTTGTGTGTACAAAGCTCATGTATCAACTTACTCCGTCTATCTGTCCAGGTGAATCTTGTACACCTTATTTCTCCCACCTCCAATTCTCGGATCAAGTTGAAACTTTGCATAATTTTCATTGTCAATAACAAAACATGAATCAATAAATAACCTGTTAGTCAATCAATTGGTCGTAATTCATTCATTTGGTTTTATATAGAACTGGTACTTAGCTAAGGGGAGATAATAAGCCTTGTGTAGAAAAGTATTGCCAACAATTTGGAACTATAAAACCTTCTATTATTATAAGCACTAGATTCATCTTCCATATTGAAGGCTCGAGTTTGAATTTAGACACAAGCAATTTTTTTTAGAATATTGTTTTAGAAAAGGCAGTATGGAAACCTTCTTTCAGACCAACAACTAGATCTAGATCTAAAACTCTAGATCAAGACTATTGTAGTATATTACGGAACAGATAGATGATGGCCATTTATTCTCTCTCTGGCTCCTCCCCTCAAGGTATCTCTTGATAATGCCTTTCATTTATTAATGCCCATTAACCGAACCATCTTTCCCCATTAAATGGCAAGTGTACAAATAAAACGAATGATGTTTTGATAAATGCTTAGGTTAATCTACAGCTGTGAAAGGTGTGGCACTTGCCCTTTATAAGGAGTGAATGCATGCCAAACAAAATTCTTTTGGTGAGCTGAAAAAAGAACTGCGCAAAAGAAGCGTTCCCCAGTTCAAAAGCGAAATCTTATTTTCTGGAGAACATTTGGCAGCAACTGACTTCCAATAGGGTACAATGGTTTTTTTTTTGGTCTGGGTGCAATATACATTTTCTTTTCGCGTGTCACGGGCCGCATCGTCGTAAAGAAAAAAAAAATGTTGAGTCCAGTGGAACCAAACATCTTTAGCTTAAGTAGGCAGTGGGCAAGAATTTCAAGGGGTATGGATAGCACAGCTTTAACTGAAAAAGATAAGGTCTATGGTCCGTCATTAGGGATAACTGCTTCTTATTGAGAGTGTGCTCGTTTCTGATCTAACCATGACAAAAGGTGGGCGGATGGTTTGGTTGTGTAGGCTGAATAGGCTCTGATGAAATCACGAGCTGGTCTGTTGGTAGTTCAAGTAAATACTGGCGTGAACGTTTAAGTTAGAGGAACAAACAAGAGATGTTTAAGTTTAGACTAAGTGAGAGATAGTTCAAATAATCACTTCCCTTGTGTTTCTTCATACATTCACTTTCAAATTGAATCTGCGTAGATTTAAGAATAAAACTAATGTTTACTTTTTTTTAAAGAGAAGTTTGTCTATGTTTGTTTAAAGTTTTACAATACGTCGGTTTACTTGTATTAGCTGTTTGGAATTCTCAACCAACGACTAAGCGAAACAAATTTATATCAGCAGGCATTTTTTTTATCTGCTTCAGGTTTAGCTTAATATATAGGTAACACTCTAGCCACATTCCTTTATGTTCTGCTATCTAATAATAGCCCATTTATTTGCTTACCTAAACTTGAATAGTAAAGACACATCTTCAACACCTTTCAGCAGTGCCAATAAGAAAAATAAAGTTTTTTTACGCTCTATGTTGGTCAGTGCACTGGCACTGAAAGGTCATAACGTTCACGCGAGAAATACAGACGCAGTGAGATAGGAGGTATCACGTGATTAACTTCAACAGGTAGAGAAGGTAGGAAAGGAAAATATGTTTGTGCAGTCAATTTTGGTTCAAAAATGTTACTATGCGCTATACAGACTCCCAATCACGATTATATCAATGACAAGTTATCTGCTCAACGAACTTTCCATGTAGATATTTGTCTGTCGTAAAAGTTAAAAGTTTATCAAAGGGAAGTTCTGGTCTGAATTTCTGCGACAAGGATGAGACTAAACTTATGTGAAATTTATAATTAAAGACTTTCAATGGACTGTACACAGCTTTAACGCGCGTTTGGTTTATGCACATTCAAATGTATAATTTATAAGAACCTCTTGAATCTACTTGATCCATATTCAAACATGTATTTACAGGCCCTAACTACATTGCTCAGTGTTGTGGACGGTCGTTGACTTGTAGCACCAAACTGCTGGTAGACAACTGAACCGCTGTAGGTGTTTTATATTTTAAGTAATAAAACTTGAAATGACTTAAATAGCTTCCTCGTGAACAGTGCTAAATATAACTTGTTTTATAATAGAGACAAAATCAAGTTGATATGAGATGAAATCAATGTACTAGACTTAAATTAATAACCAAATCTAACTCATTACAAGAACACAACCTTTCAGTCTCACGTTCATAGGTTCTCTCCCTTAACTAAAACCAATGACGACAATGCCAGCTATGTTGCATCATTCACAACCAATCTCTAACCTCTCCCCACCGTCACCATTGAAACGTACTCACACACACACACCATAACACTAATTCAACCGATTTATTTTTGGTGTCCAGGAAAAAAAAAGATAATTTTACCCCCGACTCACAGTGCCACTCGCCCATATAGAATAAAATTATTAGTCCCCATCATGGGCGTAGCCAGGATTTTTTTTCGGGTTAGGGGGGCGGGCTCCGAAAAAAAGTTTGTATATATATATATATGTTTGTATGGATGTGTGTGTGTGTATGTACATAATTAATCTCTATTACATTCTGACCCTTTATTCTTTTGGAAGACGTTTATTGTGCCCTAGAATAGGTTCTTCCTGGAGTTAGTGAAAAAATTGTAGACCTCCTCACCCTTGCCAGTAAGGGGTCTGGGGGAGCTCTCAGCGCTCCCCCAGTGCAGGGCGAAGCCCCGCCGCCAAACACTATTTCTGGTATTGAAAGCCTACTAAATGCATATTCTTAGGTACCTATAGTGCATTATTTTTCTATTTAAAAGTTTTATTTCAAAAACCTAATGTGCTATTCTTACTGACTTACACCGGCGCCTTCGACATGGATGTCACGCTTACACCCTCCCGCGCCGTTCGGCGTATTCACTGGCAAGCTGTTTCCACAAAAATCTGTCACTGGCAATGTCCGAAGCCTCTTCCCACCTGCTCTGAGGACCTCCATGAAAGTGTGGCGCCAAGTTGTACTAGGATGTCATCGCAACTCTTACTATGTGTTATTCATTTTGTCAGAGAACATGTCCCGCAAACCTTAAGCGACGCTCTGTCTTACTAAGAGGTCGACTTCCATTTAGGCATAGGATTTCCTTGATTTAGACCCGACCTCTACAACTGACTCCTAAAATCAGTCTTAGCCATCTTTGTAGAGCCACATTCAGTGCTTTTCAATTTCATTGCACTTTATTAATGGAGCCCAGCCACTGGTAGACGTGTAACTTCTCTTGATTACGATTTTAAAATTAGGTGACTATTTTGCTTTAGCTGTTATATCGAAAAGTGAAGTTTTATCGTCAAAATCATCTGTTGGGGGTTTTAAACTAAAATATATCTGGAGTTGTTTTTTTTTTAAATTCAAAACCACATTTAGCTACGGTCATAGAATTTGGTGTCTGTAGTTTGCTTTAGAAATAATATTGAAGAGAGAGAGGCTTTCAACCTTAAAACGCTCTGTAGGGGGATTTTAAACTCAAAACTATCTTGAGGGGTTTTAAACTTTTACAAAAGCCATCTGGAGGAGAGGGGTTGAAACTCAAATCCCCCCATTGGCTTGGCTAAGCTCAAAGAATTTTAGTGTGTAATTTGCTTTTTTTTTTATTTTGAAGAGGTATTTTTTTAGCATCAAACCCCTCTGAAGGGAAATTTAAACTCAAAACACCAAATAGGCTTGGCTACGCTCATAGCATTTTGAGTGCGTAATTTCCTTTTTTTTTATATTGATGAGGTATTTTTAGCTTCAAACTACGCTCATACAATTTTGAGTGTGTGATTTGCTTTTGTATTTTGAAGAGGGGTTTATCGTAAATTTTGGAGAGGGGTTTAAAATGAAAATCTTTCTTAGGTGTGATCTTGAAATTTTGGGATTGTCGTTTGCATTTTTTTATAGAAGAGGGGGCTTTAAATGCAAAAACCCTTTGTAGGGGGTTTCAAACTCAATACTCTTGTTAAGGGGTTTTAAACTCAAAACCCCCTGGTATGGGGTTTCAAACTCAAAACCCCAGGTAGGGAGTTTTAAACTTAAAATCCCCTTGGCTGTGCTTGGGCAAGTGATGGTTTAGTATCAAAATTTCACCTAAAATAAACAAAATTAAAGCAAAAGATCATTCACTAAACTCCGACATCCCCATTCGGGGGGAGGGTTTGAACCCCAACCCCCACCGGCTACGCCCATGGTCCCCATTAAATAATAACACACAATACTCCTTAAAAGCAATGTTAGACATTTTAAGAAATATCATTATATAGTTTTTCATAATATAGCATTTGTTTCGTACATTTATTGTCATAACCAACCGAACTCTTACATTGCCAATTGTTATGTCTATCTCATTTATGGTTGGATAGTCAATTTGGCTTTTGCAACTGAACAGCACTAGAGTTAATCGGTATGGATCTAAAATAGTGGTAATACCGTATACCTCTAGGGCACTAAAAAAGACTTCATAATCTAACTTAAAGTTGATGTAACTATAAATGACTTCTAAGTGAATGAATAAAACCCTAAAAAACAAAAAAACAAAAAAAACAGCAACAAAAAAAGATGTATTCCTAACGTACACTAAACTCTTTTTGTTTTTGAATGACTTTCTTTCTGCATGTTTTTTCCTATAAATCTAAAACGCTGACGTAAAGAATGTCCAACCCACCTTTTTGACGCTAAGTTCTGAAGAGAAGTCCCGTCCACCTTGTAACCTAAATCCCCAAGGAATGCCGGGATTCCTGTGCAACTGGACAATGGTTTGAGCCATGTGGATTTCTGACCTTTCAACTTTCTTCTCTGTTCTAAGTTACACAAATCCTTTTTTTTTTAGTTCAAATCCTCAAAGAAGTAAAGTGTCCAATGAAGATCTCAGATAAACAAAATGTCCAATCTAGAACTTAGAGAAATTCAGTAATGTCCAATCTAGACCTTAGAGAACTTCTAAATAATGCCGTTCACTATAGTTTAAAATGTATCTGTAGCAATTTGTGGAAAGAATAAACAACAACATATTTACGTTGAAAGATTTCATTACTAATTAAAAATTAAATAATTTAATCGATACTAAGAATTACATATTTTTATAAAATCAATTTTATCAATTTAAGCTTTTTAATATAAATACAAGTGCGAAAAAAATTGCCACTGCTTTTAATTTTCCAAAACTTTTCATGTTATAGTATGATTATTACTATGTACTACAGGCTACATTGTCATAGCAAATCTAGAATTAATGAAACACGCACGCAATTCTATCTATCAGTAAAATAGTCAAACAGAACAATCTAACTGTAAAATAGTTCAACAGGACAATCTAACTGTAAAATAGTCAAACAGAACAATCTAACTGTAAAATAGTTCAACAGGACAATCTAACTGTAAAATAGTCAAACAGAACAATCTAACTGTAAAATAATTCAACACTTTTTTGCCCTTGAGATAAGAAAACAGACTGGCACAAGGTAGTCGGCACAATCAAAATTGTACTCTCTGCTCACACACCAATTGTCTCCGCGCCACGTGAAATCTCTGAGTGAGTTACGTAGACCCGGTGATATACTCACGGGCTAAAAATGCTGCTCACTTACCTCAACACGCATCGAAAGCGCGTGTTTGTTGTCTTTTTTTTCCTGTTTCGTTCCTTGAAACACTGCAGCACTCTCTCCATCCTGCACAGCTCCATCCTGCACAGCAGACGCCCACCTTACACTCACCCTCCCCACTTGTTTATATACACCTACCAGATCCGCCCCTTCCCAATGAAAAGCAAGGTGGGTAGTAGTAGGTAGGAAGGCACAGAGTGTAGTCAAGGTAACGTATTAAGTCAGTTGTGTTGGTACTTTAGTTGGGTTGTTGTTATTTGTCCAACACCATAGAATAAGACATGGGTTCTTACAAATAATACAACTATAAAACTCACAAACTTTTTCTTGCTTAAAAAGAACATTTTATTCCTTATTATTTTTAAACAAATATACATGCTATTGTACTTCACCCACGTATCAGGCACATCGTTTGATTTAAACAAAATTCTAGAATTTTCGTAACGCTGAGTATCCCTCGCCCCCCCCCAGCCCAAAGGATTTATTTTAATAAAAATCAATCTTGAACCACTGTAGCAGATGGGGGATGAACAAATGACTGTAATAATTGTCTCAAATGACGTCATCAACTTCGCAATGCAAAAAGGCGCAAAAGTCATAAAGCACAATTGAAATTGGGTGAAGAAATGGGTGAATCTAAAATATAGTGGAGTCTAGAAGAAGTCAAAGCATAAAGTTACCTTCTAGACTTTGCGATCCATGGGCCAGATGATGTAATGGTCATGGGGCAGATGATGTAATGGTCATCTGTTGTTGGAGTGGGGGACTAGCGTAGACACTTTCTTGTAGGCCTAGCGGTCACTGATGGGGACAGAAAGTAGGAAGATCTTCTGGAAACTTCTTGTAGGCCTAGCGGTCACTGATGGGGACAGAAAGTAGGAAGATCTTCTGAAACTTCTTGTAGGCTTAGCGGTCACTGATGGCGACAAAAAGTAGGAAGATCTTCTGGAAACTTCTTGTAGGCCTAGCGGTCACTGATGGGGACAGAAAGTAGGACGATCTTCTGGAAACTTCTTGTAGGTCTAGCGGTCACTGATGGGGAAAGAAAGTAGGAAGATCTTCTGGAAACTTCTTGTAGGCCTAGCGGTCACTGATGGGGAAAGAAAGTAGGACGATCTTCTGGAAACTTCTTGTAGGTCTAGCGGTCACTGATGGGGAAAGAAAGTAGGAAGATCTTCTGGAAACTTCTTGTAGGCCTAGCGGTCACTGATGGGGAAAGAAAGTAGGACGATCTTCTGGAAACTTCTTGTAGGCCTAGCGGTCACTGATGGGGAAAGAAAGTAGGAAGATCTTCTGGAAACTTCTTGTAGGTCTAGCGGTCACTGATGGGGAAAGAAAGTAGGAAGATCTTCTGGAAACTTCTTGTAGGCCTAGCGGTCACTGATGGGGAAAGAAAGTAGGAAGATCTTCTGGAAACTTCTTGTAGGTCTAGCGGTCACTGATGGGGACAGAAAGTAGGAAGATCTTCTGGAAACTTCTTGTAGGTCTAGCGGTCACTGATGGGGAAAGAAAGTAGAAAGATCTTCTGGAAACTTCTTGTAGGCCTAGCGGTCACTGATGGGGAAAGAAAGTAGGACGATCTTCTGGAAACTTCTTGTAGGTCTAGCGGTCACTGATGGGGACAGAAAGTAGGAAGATCTTCTGGAAACTTCTTGTAGGCCTAGCGGTCACTGATGGGGAAAGAAAGTAGGAAGATCTTCTGGAAACTTCTTGTAGGCCTAGCGGTCACTGATGGGGAAAGAAAGTAGGACGATCTTCTGGAAACTTCTTGTAGGTCTAGCGGTCACTGATGGGGAAAGAAAGTAGGAAGATCTTCTGGAAACTTCTTGTAGGCCTAGCGGTCACTGATGGGGAAAGAAAGTAGGAAGATCTTCTGGAAACTTCTTGTAGGCCTAGCGGTCACTGATGGGGAAAGAAAGTAGGAAGATCTTCTGGAAACTTCTTGTAGGTCTAGCGGTCACTGATGGGGACAGAAAGTAGGAAGATCTTCTGGAAACTTCTTGTAGGTCTAGCGGTCACTGATGGGGACAGAAATTAGAAAGATCTTCTGGAAACTTCTTGTAGGCCTAGCGGTCACTGATGGGGAAAGAAAGTAGGAAGATCTTCTGGAAACTTCTTGTAGGTCTAGCGGTCACTGATGGGGACAGAAAGTAGGAAGATCTTCTGGAAACTTCTTGTAGGTCTAGCGGTCACTGATGGGGACAGAAAGTAGGAAGATCTTCTGGAAACTTCTTGTAGGCCTAGCGGTCACTGATGGGGACAGAAAGTAGGAAGATCTTCTGGAAATTCGTTTTGTTTTTTTAAACGTTCCAGGTCTCTATGACCCACAGATCACGTGGTACAGTAATGAGATACAGATGTGTCTAGATAAACTCGTCAGTTACGTGAATTTACTGGGAAATCTTCGCAATTCCTTTCGGGACAGCTAATTAGATGGTTTGCAATCACGGCTTGAAGATACCACTGATTGAAGATACCAATGGTTGAAGATACCACTGGTTGAAGATACCACTGGTTGAAGATACCACTGCTTGAAGATACCACTGGTTGAAGATACCACTGGTTGAAAATACCACTGCTTGAAGATATCCCTGGTTGAAGATACCACTGCTTGAAGATACCAATGGTTGAAGATACCACTGGCTTATTTGATACTAGAGAAAGAGGAAACATAAATCTTAATTATTTCTTGATTAGTTCATCTCCACTTCAACAAAGTACCTAAATGTTGTAAGTTATCAAGAATAATTCTTTGACTTTAATAAGTGATAAAATGCATAATATTTAACTCGTATCAATCAATGACAGATATAATCATTAACAGACTTTGTAGAAAAGTAAAAAAAAATAAGTTGTTTGAGTAACAACATTCTTTTTTTAAAAAGATTTTTACCTTATATGTTACTTGAATTTTTCAAAGAAATTCCCCCCCCCCCCCGGGAGAAATCAATCCTGATAAAGCCCACATATAGATCTAGACTTTATAATGATCCAATAATAGGCCTTTGGATCTAAACGTTTTTTTTCCACCCATTAGTTTTTTTCCACTCAAAAGTTTCTACAAAGTTAGGAGTTGAATAGAGGCATTGAAAAAAAAAGTCATTGGTCTAGTGCCTACTCACGTACATATATACAGCTAGCATGCAGGTGGACCTATGAAGTGACGAATGGACGAACACTCAACTTGACCTCACACTAAATTTAATAATGGTGTCATGACATTCATCAATTTTATAATGGTGCCATCATACTTAATTTTATAATGGTGTCATGACATTCACGAATTTTATAATGGTGTCATCATACTAAATTACTAAACAGTAATTTTTTTCCCACATTGAAAAAGGTGCCAGTACGCCGTACCTGTGCGTACCGTTACCAAAAAAAAAAAAGCACTGTACATATATTTATACAAAAAATATTACTTTTCTTGTATTTTAACATTTTTTTATTAATTTATTAGTATTTAAATGTTAGGCAATCCATGACTGAGTACCGGCCCCTACTTTTTGACACTATTTCTGAACGTGTTTTGTAGTTTTGAAGTGACTGAACTATATTTCTCCTCCAATTGTTGACTGAACTATATTTCTCCTCAAATTGTTGACTGAACTATATTTCTCCTCCAATTGTTGACTGAACTATATTTCTCCTCCAATTGTTGACTGAACTATATTTCTCCTCAAATTGTTGACTGAACTATATTTCTCCTCCAATTGTTGACTGAACTATATTTCTCCTCAAATTGTTGACTGAACTATATTTCTCCTCCAATTGTTGACTGAACTATATTTCTCCTCCAATTGTTGACTGAACTATATTTCTCCTCCAATTGTTGACTGAACTATATTTCTCCTTCAATTGTTGACTGAACTATATTTCTCCTCCAATTGTTGACTGAACTATATTTCTCCTCCAATTGTTGACTGAACTATATTTCTCCTCCAATTGTTGACTGAACTATATTTCTCCTCCAATTGTTGACTGAAGTTTAACATTTTAAATAAACATAAGACTTTAAAATGTCTTTTCGTAAGCAATGGTTTACTTCGTTAATCTAGAGATATACTGTTTAATATTTGGATTCAATGGCTTATTAAGGCACTTAACATAACTAGTTAGGCTCTAATTTACATAAATGATTTATCAAATTGCATTACTTCAGGAACAAAAGTCAGATTATTTGCAGACGATTGCATAATATATAGAACAATAAAAACAACACAAGACACAGCTATTTTACAAAGAGAATTAGATGAATTACAGAAATGGGAATCAAATTGGAGCATGTCTTTCCACCCAGAAAAATGTCAGTTGTTAAGAGTAACAAAAAAACTAAAACAAATTAATTCCACTTATCTTATTCATGGCAAACCAGTAACACAGACTAAAAACGCAAAATACCTAGGTGTTATAATAAATGAAAAACTGTCATGGAATCCACATATTGATGAAACTATAAAAAAATCAAACAAAGCATTAGGATTTATTAAAAGAAATTTTTATAAATTAAATAAGAACATAAAACTAAAATGTTATTTAACCTTGGTTAGGCCAATAATAGAATATGCATCCTCCATTTGGGACCCCTCAACTCAAGAAAACATAAAGAAACTAGAACAGACACAAAATAGAGCAGTGAGATTCATAACAAATGAATATTCACATTTGACTAGAGTAACACCTTTAGTAAAATCACTAAATTTAGAAAGCCTTCAGGATAGAAGACTCAAAAGTAAAGTAGCAATTATACATAAAATACTGAACCATAATCTTCAAATACAAAAACAAAATCTAATAAAATACTCTGAAAGACACAAAGATAAAGGCACATTCCTCATCCCATATGCTAGGACAAATTTGTACAAATACTCCTTCTTCCCTAGTGCTATTAGAGCATGGAATGGGTTGCCTGAGCTAGCCAGGAAAACCAGTGACTTGGCAGAATTTAAGTCATTTGTTAATATGCATGACTAAATGCATGACGCGTAGGACGTAATCATCTTCTTTTTTGAAGTAACGTCTGTATTATATAAGATAAGAAGAAGATAAGTTAACTTTAAAATGCCTAATTCATTGTCGATCTACTTTGTTAACAATGATCTGTGTCTCTCAGACTATTTACTAAATCTATCCCCCCCCCCCCACATTACCTTTTTTTTTGTTTCAAGACCTGCTAAATGATGCAGACACAGGAATAGTTTAAAATTAGCTCAACATTTTCTGAACAGTTGCCAGACAGGAACACTATGTACGTGTGAATTTCAACATGTATGTCTGTTAATGAAATAGCGTGTAGTTCAGGAGTTCTCAACCTGTGGGTCGCGACCCCTTTGGGGGTCGATTGACAATTTGCCAGGGGTCGCCAAAGACCATTGAAAAAATGAATTGTTATTGTCTATTCTTCAATTGCTGTGTGTGTGCGGGGGAGGGGGTGGTCGCGGCTAAGTGAGGGATGGTAAAAAGGGGTCGCCAAGCATAACAGGTTGAGAACCGCTGGTGTAGTTTCAACACGTAAAACAAAAAGTTGTATTCCATTAACAAATGTTTTATTATATATATAGCCAGATTTTTTAAACTACAAAAGCCAATTTGTTTAATATATATATATGACAAAATTATTTACATGACATATATGTGAACATCATTCCATGCTATTTACTGGCATTCAGTAAAATTCACCTTGCATTCATTCATCATTTCTAAAATCAAATTACATTATTAATACAATTATAGTTTTAAACGAAATAACATCAGCGATTTGCAGAAGTTCAATGAAGATATATGAATATATCTATGTGTGAATGCAGCTAAGAATAAGAAAGAAAAAAGATTTTAATTATGAAATTTGGGGGACAAAAATTAAGCACGACAAAAAAAAGCATCATAGAAAACTATATTAACATATTACATTAAATGATCGCATTGCAAGCATTTTTAAAAAAATGTAATGAATTATTTTGTCACCTCAATATATCTTAGAGACTTCGTGAGTCCAGCCATCAAGTTTAGGCTGTGATTCTCTCCCCTTCCCCCAACCTGTCAATCACATGAAAATGAAAACATCTCAAAGGTAGAGGCATACCCTGTGATGGTTACCTCGGTCTCCCGGACCTGAACCACGGAACCACGGCTGCACTTCCTCTCCACCATGGAGCTCAGCGAGGCGGAAGACCTGTCCGGGGGCACCTTCACCCTCTGACCCTCTCGGGCGTGCCTCTGCTGGTACGCCCTGCCATTGTTGGTACAGCTCTCCTCATAGCTGCAGGCAGTTTTGGGCTGGTTCCTGCGTGGGCACTGGAAGAAGCCAAACAGAGTCCTCCGAAACTGTCGGTTGAAAACACCGTAGACGATGGGGTTAAGAAGAGGGCTGAGAAACAGCAGACTTAGGGTGACAGAATGGATCGTCAGGTCCAGATGCTTGACGTCATTGATGGTGTCTATTACTAATCGTACCTGAGAAAAATAGACAGTAGATTAAGAGTCTATCTACATTTTAATAAGAGCACTTGTTTTACGCTGTTACCTGCAGTTAAGGTCATTGCAACGTTTGATAAATAAGAAGAATGCATGGTATTGGAGGCTAATCTATAAATAGAATGAATGATAGATGGTCCAGTTGATTCTCTATGTGTTAGTATAAGAATGAATGATAGATGGTCACACTGTCCAGTTTATTCGATAAGACATAAACTATCGAGGCACTCACCACGAAAGGGGCATAACACAAAGCATAGACGAAGGAAACCACCAGCGTCACGTGACCAAATTTCCGTCTTTTGCCGTGTGCGTTGGTCCGTGTGTCGGACCGGACACTTCCTCCCTGAGATCGTATGGAGTTCCTTTGTCTCAGCTGTCCCACATCAACATGGACAAACAAGGGGAGTAATGTTTTAATATGTTTTAATCTTTTACAAATTGCAATGTTCTATACAAAAGGGAGTTAGCAAAAAATAAACATTATATTTATATATTATATATATATATTGTATCTTTAAATTATTTATTTGTGCTCACCAAAATAAATTTCTTTCATTTCAGTTATTTATCTCTTTAATTTCAGTTACTGTTAATGGTACCGTGCACGTTAGTGAATGCTAATTACAATATTCTGCATTGTTCTTGGTCAATAATCAAAATATATATATGCCAAGTTGTGTGCAACCACTTACAGTCTTGACGATGGTCAGGTTACAGACTAGGACATGAACCACAGTCAAGCATCCAGCCACCCCTGTGACGCCGATAAATATCCGTTGACCAAGTCCCGCACCACCGGGTGCAAACTGTGTGGAACAAATGTGGTTGTCTTCATACAAACTGAAAGTCAAGAACAAATGTGGTTGTCTTCATACAAACTGAAAGTCAAGAACAAATGTGGTTGTCTTCATACAAACTGAAAGTCAAGAACAAATGTGGTTGTCTTCATACAAACTGAAAGTCAAGAACAAATGTGGTTGTCTTCATACAAACTGAAAGTCAAGAACAAATCCTGCATGAAATCTTCCATTCCTATTTTATACGTTCCTATAAATAACGTCCCCCCCCCCACCTCAATGGATCTGTATCTTTTGTATTCTATTGAAGATACTTCGCTAGGAGACCTAGAGCAGTGGTTTTAAAACTGTTGTCCGCGGACCCCAGGACAAGCAGAAAGATGAATATTATATTCAGTAAAAATAATTTCTTCTCTAAAAGCCAGTTGATCCTATCGGATAGTTTTAATAATGATCAAGTCGCCCCTCACAACTGTTAAATATGTCTATAACGTAGGCCATCTAATCTATGACAACCTAAACCAAAGATTCGAAAACATTCTTCACTTAGATATTGCCGACCTTTAGGGCATGAACAAACTCAGGTCCCAATCACTGATGAATCTCTACTATTACAAGAGCAATTGAAATATCCACAAGCGAAGAACTTAAAATCAATGTTTGAACAAGGATATCATGAATTTTATTGTTTAAAAAAAAATTTGAATTTTATATCCTGCATTATAGGTTATTGTACAGTATTGTCTTCTTATTCGGTACAACATGGATTCATTGCCGTAATGAATCCGATTAGAAATGTGTAATCATTGAAATTTGCGGTTGATACTTACATAGGCCTACATTAAGCGGGACACAAATAAACTTATAACATCTTATCAAGCTCATCCAATAAAAAAAAAAAAAGATTTTTAGGGGCCCGAAAAGGGAATAACTGCTACTAGTTTTGTCTGGTCTGTCTGGTCTGTCTGTTCTGTCTGGTCTGTCTGGTCTGTCTGGTCTGTCTGTTCATCCGTTCTTCCGTCCCCTTTAGATCTGGAAAATCCGACACTATGTTATTTTAGATCATTCAGAATTCTGATGCAAATAATACTTTTTTTTTTTCTGAAAGCGAAAAATTTAATTTTTAAAATCCAATATGCAAGCAGTTTTTTCATAAAAAAAAAACAAATTCACGGGAGGTTAGTTATTTAAAAAGGTCACAGACTTCTTCATTAATAACTCTAGCTTTATTCATAGAATTGCGCATTGGTACAAAAAAATTGCATCTAAGGACACAATGGAAAAAAAGTATCAAATATTTTGTCCATTTATGTACTAAATTATTCAATGAAATACTGATTCAAATGTTTAAAAAAATAATTTTTTGATACCAACTTTATTTTAGTTGTTAGTTTAAAAAAATGAACCACTTTTACAACGCGCAGTTTTGACATATCCTCATTATACAATTGACAACAATCCATAAGGAGTCAAATGGAGGTCAGATGTAGATCTAGATTGAGATATAAATGTACTAATGATTTGAAAAAAAAAATTACATTTATAAATTATTAAGGCAATAGCTTATCTTCTGAAAGCTTAGGGGTGCAGATTTATTTATTACTTATACGGTAGTATCGCATTAAGAAGCGAATCAGACTTCAACGGCATAATGTACATTATTAATGCATGCACTAGATTGGACTAGATCTAGTAATTCTGATCACATTGGTCTAGTTATTTTAAGATTAAACGAATTCTAGTCTAGATCTAAATGTGCACAATTTCAACTTGATTGGGTGTCAGAGAACTAAGGTGAACAAACTTTTTACAAGACAGAGTGAGATGATACAAGCTTTGTTAAAAAAACAGATCCTTTTATACATGTCACTTACGTAAACGGTTCTGTCAGTCCAGTGAAAGGCCAGATAAAGAACAGAAGACAGAAGATGAATGTCCCAACCACTGCACGTGTGACACTGGTCACTGTGACATTCGTCCTATAGTAGAGCGGCTTGACCAAGGATAAGTATCTGAGTTAAACAAGAAAAACATTTTAATAATACTTTTAAAAAAAAGGTTAGCCTAAGTGCCATTATATCAATGAGTTTGGATCAGTCCTATAACTACACTTGTAACTGACCTAGACATAATAAATCTGTGTGATAGAAATGTTGGTACTAATTGTTTTTATCTTTTAGCTTTCTCAGTGGCGCTATGATCCTATCACTTTCTCAGTGCGCTATGATCCTATCACTTTCTCAGTGGCGCTATGATCCTATCACTTTCTCAGTGCGCTATGATCCTATCACTTTCTCAGTGCGCTATGATCCTATCACTTTCTCAGTGCGCTATGATCCTATCACTTTCTCAGTGCGTTATGATCCTATCACTTTCTCAGTGCGCTATGATCCTATCACTTTTTTAGTGCGCTATGATCCTATCACTTTCTCAGTGCGCTATGATTCTATCACTTTCTCAATGCGCTATGATCCTATCACTTTCTCAGTGCGCTATGATCCTATCACTTTCTCAGTGCGCTATGATCCTATCACTTTCTCAATGCGCTATGATCCTATCACTTTCTGAGTGGCGCTATGATCCTATCACTTTCTCAGTGGCGCTATGATCCTATCACTTTCTCAATGCGCTATGATCCTATCACTTTCTCAGTGGCGCTATGATTCTATCACTTTCTCAGTGGCGCTATGATCCTATCACTTTCTCAGTGCGCTATGATCCTATCACTTTCTCAGTGCGCTATGATCCTATCACTTTCTCAGTGCGCTATGATCCTATCACTTTCTCAGTGCGCTATGATCCTATCACTTTCTCAATGCGCTATGATCCTATCACTTTCTGAGTGGCGCTTTGATCCTATCACTTTCCCAATGCGCTATGATCCTATCACTTTCTCAGTGGCTCTATGATCCTATCACTTTCTCAGTGCGCTATGATCCTATCACTTTCTCAGTGCGCTATGATCCTATCACTTTCTCAATGCGCTATGATCCTATCACTTTCTCAGTGCGCTATGATCCTATCACTTTCTCAGTGGCGCTATGATCCTATCACTTTCTCAGTGCGCTATGATCCTATCACTTTCTCAGTGCGCTATGATCCTATCACGTGTCTGGATGAGTTGAGAAAAGGGGGGGGGGAGGAGGTATCTTGGTGAATGTTTACATGATCGTTTTTTAAATGGAAAAAATAAATAAAATTCAGCGTTCAAGAGTCTTCAAGGGGACTAATCCAACTTATACCACCACTTCAGTCAAGTACGATTTCTTTTCCTTGTTCAAGATACCAAACAAAATAATTTATTACTAATAGTTAATTTTTTTAAAACATAAGAGATAGGTTTTATAGATTCAAATTGTTTTTAAATAGACCGAGAAAGAGCAGAAGTATAGTGGATGTAAGTTTCAATTGATGTATAATCACTAACCTGCAACTAGTCATAATAACTATGATACCAGCTGACCAAACCACCAATGCACTGCCCAGCCAGCCGAATATGTTGCAGAATATTGACATTTTGAGGAGTTTGTTACACGAGGCCCAGCCAGACAACCACATGATTGTGAAGATAACTGTAACATCAAGTAACAATCAATTAATCTTTGAATCAATCAATCAATTGATCAGCTGAAATATATATCTATACTTTAAAAATATAAGTCAAGTGACCAATAATCTTTTATGCATCATATCATATCAATCATACAGCATCTATCTATCTATCTATCTACCTATCTATCTATCTATCTATCTATCTATCTATCTATCTATCTATCTATCTATCTATCTATCTATCTATCTATCTATCTATCTATCTAATTACCAGTGGATATTAGATCATTAACATTCAACAGTGACACAAGATGGTGATCCAATGTGTCACAAGTGCCACGCATGCGCAAAAGCACTGCAGATGCCAAGATATTGATAGTCAGAGTGACAAAAAGGATGACCGGAAGCTCAATGTTGTCAAGTTCAAGGCTACAGAAGGAACTGTTGGGCGCTACCAAAGAAGCGTTCTGTGATAGCTTGGCGTTGACCAACTGTCTAGTTTCTAACGTTGATTTTACAGCAGCAGGTAATGGAGACCCATGATTTCTAGAAATATTCATTTACAGAGCTTTGAAAAACTTGAAAATGTGTCTGAGGAACAAGATTTTATAACTCAAGATTAATTTACTTGTTTTTTATGTTCCACTAGGTTCGGTAATTATAGGCCTAAATATTGAAAGAAAATCCAGAATGCTGAAATGTTTATAGAATGGGTTATCCATTTTGAATCAGATGTCGAATATTTACACATGAATCAATAGACCAACAAATTAGCCAACAAATTAGTGGTAATCAGTCAATTCTGTTTTATAAAAAAAAAAGGCAGATGAACATTGCGGCATTGAAAGTTATGGCAGTGATCTTGCGTTTTTTTTCTTTTGCAGAAGCTTTATTTTTTAAAAAGTATTTTGCTCGTATGATATGTAAAAGCTTTCCCGCTTTGATTTTGTTGTCTAGAGCAATATTGGTTCGAACTCAACTAAGTTACGTGGAGCAATATTGGTTCGAACTCACCTGAGTTACGTAGAGCTATATTGGTTCGAACTCACCTGAGTTACGTAGAGCAATATTGGTTTGAACTCACCTGAGTTACGTAGAGCTATATTGGTTCGAACTCACCTGAGTTACGTAGAGCTATACTTGTTCGAACTCACCTGAGTTACGTAGAGCTATACTTGTTCGAACTCACCTGAGTTACGTAGAGCTATACTTGTTCGAACTCACCTGAGTTACGTAGAGCTATATTGGTTCGAACTCACCTGAGTTACGTAGAGCTATATTGGTTCGAACTCACCTGAGTTACGTAGAGCTATATTGGTTCGAACTCACCTGAGTTACGTAGAGCTGTATTGGTTCGAACTCATCTGAGTTACGTAGAGCTATATTGGTTCGAACTCACCTGAGTTACGTAGAGCTATATTGGTTCGAACTCACCTGAGTTACGTAGAGCTATATTGGTTCGTACTCACCTGAGTTACGTAGAGCTATATTGGTTCGAACTCATCTGAGTTACGTAGAGCTATATTGGTTTGAACTCACCTGAGTTACGTAGAGCTATATTGGTTCGAACTAACCTGAGTTACGTAGAGCTTGTAAGACATTCAGTAATAAATATTTTACATAAACTTAAAAACCATTTTTAAATTTAAAATGAATGTTTTTCAACTTTTGAAGATCAATTATTTGACAATATTGATAGTTATTGCTTAATAAAATCAAAATTATTTTGAAAATACTAGTATGGTATCAAAAAATAAAAACAAAACAAAAGTGAAAAAGATGTTTCTTATAACGTATCTAGCTTTCAGGTTGAAAAAAATAAATTTCATAAACTTTTTTTTCTTCTTGTCTTTTTGTTTGAATTCTTGTCTAAAAGTTGAGTTAAAACAGCAGAAAAGGAAACACAATGAAAAGGTGATTGAAAGTATTTTCCCTACGCTGCTCATTGTGCCTGTAGAGACTATGGCGTTGTTTGTCTGTGGCTAGCTAATGGTATATAATTACCTTGACTTAAGGTGTCTCAGATATCCAAAGTCCAGATCGTTACTGGGCTCTGTTATCTGCGTTGTAATGGACAGTGAAGGCCTGCAATTGATCGAACCATTTTTTCCCTACCAACGACAAGTCTGACCAAAACAACTCGTAATTGCATCCCAAGACGTTGGCTTGTAGAAATCAACTAATTCTCGGCTTTCAGGTTTGTAGGTTTGTGCCATTTACTTTGGCTTATGTCACGTGGCAGAGGATATCAAAAATTTAATTCATTTGACAAACAAAACAGAAAGCACTTTATATCACAAAATAATGATGATCTAATGGATAAGAACATTTAGGCCAGAGTTTAACTGTGGTCTGCGGGCCCAGTGGTCCGCGAGACAACCGAAGGCGGTCTTAAGAAAGATGTAAATTGTTAACAATTATAATCAATTCTTCGGTAAAAGCCAGCTTATTCTATTGGATAGTTTGAATACTAATCAATTCACCCCCCCCCCTCACTACTGTTTAATGTGTCTAGTACGTACTATTCTATGACCACCTAAACCAAAGATTTGAAAACATTCTTCCCGGTTGGCTATTGAACACTTTCTCATGTGGACAAACCCTAATCCCTATCACAGATGAAGCTATACCAATACTGGAGCAGCTTATTGAACTATCCACAAACGAGGAACTTAAACCCATGTGTAAGCAAGGAGACCACAATCTCTGATTACAAAACATTCTACATTATTGTGTTGACTGCTTTCTCGGCTTCATAGCTGGTGTTCCTTTTGTTCTCCATAGCTTTGTATTCTTTTAGCTGGTCTAGTATTCTTTTAGCTGGTCTAGTATTCTTTTAGCTGGTCTAGTATTCTTTTAGCTGGTCTAGTATTCTTTTAGCTGGTCTAGTATTCTTTTAGCTGGTCTAGTATTCTTTTAGCTGGTCTAGTATTCTTTTAGCTGGTCTAGTATTCTTTTAGCTGGTCTAGTATTCTTTTAGCTGGTCTAGTATTCTTTTAGCTGGTCTAGTATTCATTCCTTCGACTGGTCTAGTATTCTTCGAGATGATTTAGTGTCCCTTTGACTATTCTAGTATTCTTTTAGCTGGTATAGTATTCATTCCTTCGACTGGTCTAGTATTCTTTTAGCTGGTATAGTATTCATTCCATCGACTGGTCTAGTATTCTTTTAGCTGGTATAGTATTCATTCCTTCGACTGTTCTAGTTTTCTTTTATATGATCTACTGTTCCTTCGACTGGTCTAGTTTTCTTTTAGATGGTCTATTTTTTTCGTTTTTTCTCTGAACTGGTCTAGTTTTATTTCGACTGGTCTAGTTTTCTTTAAGATGGTTTAGTTTTATAGTTTTATTTCTACTGGTAAACTATTCGTTATGAGGGTCTAGTTTTATTTCGACTGGTCTAGTTTTCTTTAAGATGGTTTAGTTTTATAGTTTTATTTCTACTGGTAAACTATTCGTTATGAGGGTCTAGTTTTATTTCTACTGGTCTAGTTTTCTTTAAGATGGTTTAGTTTTATAGATTTATTTCTACTGGTCTAGTTTTCTTTTAGATTTAGAATTATGTTTGTTTTTACTTCTCCATATCGTTACCAAAACAGTTTTGCAAAATGAGAAAAAATTCCTAAATACATATTTAGCTCAAGTGTGAAATCTTCCCCTCTTTGTGTGTGTGTGTGTGTGTGTTTGCATTCAATATTGTTGTGAGATTATGTTCGATGCTGGTTACCTGACATAGAACAAGAACACACACACACACACACACAAGAGTTTGTTTTATTACTATTTCGTTACATCTCTAACCTAAAATTAATTTAATGTTAATTGTACCTGTACAAAGGTCAATGGACAACTGGTCTCAAAAGAACAAAAGTTACAGGTTGCTCTCTTAAGGGCGAAGGTAATGCATTTATGACATGAATAAAACTAAAATATCCTATCATAAAAAGTTCCATATCACGAGAGTAATACAAATGTTAAAAGCTATTCACTTATTGTGATATTTATATTTCCAACTTTACCTTTTTTTTTTCTCTCAAGTCTTATCCTTGTTTATAATAAATATCCCCGAAAATTGCTACTGTGAATGGTCACTGGTCAGCCCCCTTCAAACCAAATGTCCAGGCGGCCACAATGCCGCATCTATAATTGGGCTGTGAATCAGACTCTGAGAGACTTTTAAAGCGAAGAACATTAATGCCGGGGAAGGGGGGGGGGATGTGAGTATTAGCAAAAGAAAAGTGTCCATTGTTTAGATAAATAGAAAGTATAGCAGGGTATAAGAGAGTATGAATGAGTATTAGTGAATATGGATGAGTCTTAAAGAACATGGCTGAGTAGTAGAGAGTAAAGATGAGTAGTAGAGAGTAAAAATGAGTAGTAGAGAGTAAAGATGAGTAGTAGAGAGTAAAGATTAGTAGAGAGTAAAGATGAGTAGCAGAGAGTAAAGATGAGTAGTAGAGATTAAAGATGAGTAGTAGAGAGTAAAGATGAGTAGTAGAGAGTATTGATGAGTCTTATAAAACATGGCTGAGTAGTAGAGAGTATAGATGAGTAGTAGAGAGTATTGCATAGTGGATTGTTTTGTTTAAGAGAAAATGGTTTTATATTGAAGAGAATGTTTGCGTTTTTAGAAGGGTTTTAGCGAAGATGGTTATGCATTTAAGAGGAAATCTAAGCTTTCGAGAGCATGGCTGAGTATTAAAGGGGTTGTATGAGTATTAGAGATGATAGCTGAGGGTAGAGGTTAGATCCAAAACGTAGTTTTTAAAAGTTCAAAGCACATCTTTTTCTATTTTTTTAAAGGATGTCGTGTAAATCCATACCTTCCTCCTGCTTGAAGAATGCATTACTGCAGATAAGACTGTAGATCCTGTTAGCTGAAAGGGGGACATTTTAACGGATTTCTCTCAATTCGTAGCAATGGGACCTGTATTTTCTTTTACAATATTTGAACATTAAATCCGATATTTCTGTTGTTAAAACCTGATATTTCTATTTCTTCAAATTATACATAATTATTGTTAAATCTAATATATCTATTGTTATTCATCGTTAAGCTTACATCGCCAATGTTGATAAGTAAATCTCAATAATTGAACTTAACATTACTATTTATTAACTTACATTTATATTGTTAAATCTAATATCTCTGTTAGGTAAACCTCATATTGCCATTGTGAACCCTGCCATCTCTTTGGTTTAACCTGACATTTCTATAGTTAACTTTAATATAGTCATTATTAAATTCAGATTCTCTGTGGTTAGACCTTACATTATTATTGAAACACATAAGAGTTCTATTGTTGAACTTTACATTTTTAAACTGTTTAACCTAACATTTCTAGTTAAATTTTAATGTTTAATCTTACAAAACTGTTCTTCTAGTTCAACTTGTTATTAATAAAGTAGTTCAGTTTTTCTCCTAAGCGTATCAGCATGTGATGCAGGCAATGACAAGTTCAGGGGATTTACTCAAACGAGGATAGAAGCCAACTTAACGACCCACCGTCTTTTCTTTCCTCTCGCTGAGCCCATTACCATATTAAGATAACACAACCCATGAACTTTAATCCTGACATCAAATCTTAAGAAAAATATGTCACGATCATTGTTCAGACTCAGTAAATCGCAATTAATAGACATTCCCGAATTCTTCCAATTAGTAATAATGTGGTTTAGAGATATAGTACACAAAATATTGTTTTAAAATTAAAAATGTGTCAATCAAAGTCAGCTACTCTTGCTACTAAAAAAACAAAAACTCTTCTAACAATGACAGAAAATGGTAAATGATTAGATCTTCTCTGGTTGAAAATATCTTCTTGTCTTTTTGACTTAAGTCTCCATAAGTTTCATTCTCGTGTGTTCTTCTCCACTTCGTCTCATGACTATCCCAATCAGTGGTTCTTAAACTTTGAGTCTATTATTTATATTCTTTTGGCTCCATTGTTCAAAAGTTGTACATGATAAATGATATAAGATTCACATCTATATCAATCACCGCGTGTTGGTGAACGTTTAGAAAGCGACTGGTGTAGGCTACAATGTTTTAGTAAGATTTGGGATTGCGCTAACAACTTTAGATCCTCTGATTGGATTCACGGAGTGTTCACGTGAAGAGTTGGCCGCTTCTAGACTCAACTGGTTTTCGCTGGTACTACTCTAGTTCTTTAAGTACTGACCAATTTTTGGTTCATCAACATTATTGATGATTAATCAATGCTTGTTCCTGATTCACCGGCTCCATTCATCTTAAATATGGGGGTGGGGAGTTTTTAAAAATTAAAAGGACTAAAACTTCAACGTTAAACGTCAGTGAAACAATAAAATGTTTTTTTTTTTTTTTTTTAAAGAAAAAATATATATGTGAACTATTTAATAGTATTCTTTATATCAAGGGGCGCGGTGGCTGATTGGTTACGTGCTTGGTTTCCGAATCTGGGGTCCTGGGTTCGAATTTCGGTAAAGACGGGATTTTGGATTTCGGGATTTTTAGGGCGCCCCTGAGTCCAGCCAAAGCCTAATGGGTACCTGACTAATTGGGAAAGTAAAAGCGTTTGGTCGTTGTGTGCTGCTGGTTAGCCGATCCGATGACCTTGATATCTTCTAGCCATTTAGATCGCAAGGTCCTAAAGGGAAACTATTCTTTTTAACGAATGACAGATTTTTTAGCGACATAGTTGACACATCGGAACTATAAGAATATAGATATTCATGTGGCTAAAGTTTAAAAAGTGAGTGCTGATTGCCGAGGAAAGAAGCATTGCCTTCCTATCAATTAAGTTCGTAATTATTTTCAAATTAAATTTATCCTGTGTTGTATGATTTAGCCTGTAGCCTAATATGTGTTGTGCACTTTAAGTCTGTGTTGTGTATTTTAAGTCTGTGTTGTGTACTTATGTTTGTGTTATGTACTTTAAGTCTAGGTTGTGTACTTTCTTTTCTCACTCATGTTTCCGTGCATCAAGCTTGATGGAATAGAAAGAATTATTTTAATTCAGAAGTTGTATACGTTGGTTACATCTCCAATCAAATGTATATGTACATCATATCAAGTAGTGTATGAATAAACCGTTCGCTGTGCTTCTGTTGACCTAATTACCTTAGACCAGATTATGATATCATATACTAGACGTCCTGCATCACATAACAGTGGACTAAATATTAGTAGATCGACTTTTCATAGCCCCAGTGCTATATAACAAATTAACAATCAACCATATCTTATCTTATATAATACAGACGTTACTTCCAAAAAAAAGATGATTACGTCCTACGCGTCATGCATTTAGTCATGCATATTAACAAATGACTTAAATTCTGCCAAGTCACTGGTTTTCTTGGCTAGCTCAGGCAACCCACTCCATGCTCTAATAGCACTAGGGAAGAAGGAGTATTTGTACAAATTTGTCCTAGCATATGGGATGAGGAATGTGCCTTTATCTTTGTGTCTTTCAGAGTATTTTATTAAATTTTGTTTTTGTATTTGAAGATTATGGTTCAGTGTTTTATGTATAATTGCTACTTTACTTTTGAGTCTTCTATCCTGAAGGCTTTCTAAATTTAGTGATTTTACTAAAGGTGTTACTCTAGTCAAATGTGAATATTCATTTGTTATGAATCTCACTGCTCTATTTTGTGTCTGTTCCAGTTTCTTAATGTTTTCTTGAGTTGAGGGGTCCCATTTGGAGGATGCATATTCTATTATTGGCCAAACCAAGGTTAAATAACATTTTAGTTTTATGTTCTTATTTGATTTATAGAAATTTCTTTTAATAAATCCTAATGCTTTGTTTGATTTTTTTTATAGTTTCATCAATATGTGGATTCCATCTAATTCTCTTTGTAAAATATCTGTGTCTTGTGTTGTTTTTATTGTTCTATATATAATGCAATCGTCTGCAAATAATCTGACTTTTGTTCCTGAAGTTAATGCAATTTGGTAAATCATTTATGTAAATTAGAAATAGTAGTGGACCCAAGACTGTTCATTGAGGTACACCTGAGTTTACTGTTATCTGTGTTGATTTAGAGCCATTTATTATTACAGTTTGTTCTCTACCTATCAGAAAACCTTTAATCCACTGATGCATTGGACCATTAATGCCGAAATGTTTTAATTTTTTAAGCAAACTATGGTGGTGAACTTTGTCAAAAGCCTTGGAAAAATCTAGTAAGATAGCATCTATTTGTTCACCTTTAGAAAAATCATCAATTAGTCCTATTAGTTGTGTTTCACATGATCTATATTTCCTAAAGCCATATTTCAATAGACCAAATGTTATTAGACTAATTGTCACTTAGGCCTAATAAAGTTTCAATATACATGTACAACATGTCATTAGACTGTCAGTAAATTTCAATAAGACCACATATCATTAAACTAACTGTCACAAAACCAAATTTCAATATACAAAATGTCGGTAGACCAAATGTCTAAAGAATATACGACATTAGTTTAAATGTTAGTAGATCAAATATAGTTAACTCTATGTTTGCTTGCACCGCGCCGACCAAGTAGACAAAATGACCAGATTTTGTTTCTTTCATTCAGACCTCTTTTTTTGTTTACCAGGTCAACATATTTTTCTCCTTGTAAAAGTGTGGGTAAAAGTTACGGCAACTTCTGCAAGGTCAGACAAAGGTCTTGACATCATTTATTCAAGTCCAGTTCCTGTCTGGTTGATGGCCCTTTTTGTTTCCGGTTAGTGTGGCGGCGCATGCGCGTCTGTGTATGATCGTATTTAGGTATCTATTTAACTTGTAAGACTGTACAAAAATCACTGTAATAGATCATTGTTTCACAGATATAGAAATCCTAGACATATCAGTTAGTTTTGGTTTGAGATGTATTTTAATATGTAATAAGTATCACAATTATAATTGACATGAAGATAAAAAAAGCACATAAAATACCGACACATTTAGTTCAGTTTCATTCGAGAGTTCTACATAGAGACAGAAAAGTATCAATTGTATAAACAAAAAACTGTAGAGAAGTTACAAGTCATACCAAACTGTAAGTGTTTTGTAACTGAGCCCTAGAAAAATGATATATCTCTTTGGTTTGTTGCATCACTTTGTTGGTTTGGGTCCTGATCTTCTAATCTCACTTCTACATACACATTGCAATTAGCATTGAAAAAGTCAGGACAGGCTTAACCACAGACATTTGAAGTTCAATAACAATTTGTAATAATATTAATTGGAAACGAGACTGGATGGCAGACTGGTCAAGTTGTATGCGCTACGGAAATTCATCACAAAGGTTCCTGGCTTAATGAGGTTGCGTGTCAATATGCTATACGCCAGGAGGCCCATTGACTCCGACTTCAGCCTGCTTTTCTTTTGGTCGTGCTCCCATAGCCTTTGATCATCCAAGATCATCTGCAAGGCAGCAGGTGTTTATTTTTGGAGTTGTCTCTCCTAGATGAACTGCTATCCCTTGCTCACGAGTTTCATCTACCCGGGTTTAGAGTTAGAGCGCCCTATACTCGCTTTTTGCAATCATTTCCCTGGATTTCTGAGTTTTTAGTAAATATTCTAACCACTGGAATACTCCACCTCATCCTTCATGACTGCAAACCAGTTGGTCCGCGGCTGTTTAATTGGTATTCACAGCTAATCCTTATATCTAAGAGTGCTTCCCCTATCAGCCACCTGGGGACGCGCTTGGCAGAAGGTGGAAGCTCCCCAATCTCCCTGATTCGGAAACTACTGCGCAGTTCATCTCATATATTGGTCTAGCCATCTGAACGCTCCAACAGTTCATCTCATATATTGGTCTAGCCATCTGAACGCTCCAACAGTTCATCTCATATATTGGTCTAGCCATCTGAACGCTCCAACAGTTCATCTCATATATTGGTCTAGCCATCTGAACGCTCCAACAGTTCATCTCATATATTGGTCTAGCCATCTGAACGCTCCAACAGTTCATCTCATATATTGGTCTAGCCATCTGAACGCTCCAACAGTTCATCTCATATATTGGTCTAGCCATCTGAACGCTCCAAAATAAAAACGAGAACGAGGAAGAAGAAGTTCCTGGCTTAAACTCTGCATGTCGCCATCGGCATCCTTCCCTCATGAGATACAATATACTCGGTGAGGACTTTGTCCTTTATTTAGTGCAATTACTGTTTGGTGAGAAATATGGCTTTGTAGACACGTTTTAAGCAACCTGATCTGATATGTGTTTACACAGTTATAAAAACAAAATAAAATATATGTAGGTGTCTAGAGCTAGATAGATCAGACGGAACGTCTCAAAGGGAAGAGGTTGAAATTGACGCGTTGTTTAAACAACTCTGAATTTCATGATTGTGTAAGTCTTCGAACAGCTAGAATGACGTCATTCTATAGCACTAATTATTGAGTGGCCGAGAACGGAGAGCACCTTAGTGGGAGACAGTTCACGAGAGTCATTTCCCTAGAGACTTCTCTGTCTTGATCCTTGATGTAAGCTCCTGTAGGTCCAGAGCCGTCCAACGGCATTTACAATTAAAAAGAAATCTATCTTGATACTTAATCATATTCCTGTTTTAAGTCAATGAAGACTGCATATGTTCTTTCGGCCCATTGGAATACGTCATCTCTGTACTGCAAAAAATGTTGTAGACAATAACAACAATTAAAATCTAAATATCAACGAAACCCGGACATTAGAAATGTTGGAGCCTTAGAAATTCGACACTGGAGCTTTTGGAGGTCGCATTATTTTGAATTAAGAGGTCCCATTAGGTACTAGGTTTGATCTTTCCCATCATAGCTGGGGAACTAGATGAGGAATGAGTTGAGGAAAAAAAAACACCATCAAAATTTCAAATGATAGGTATAGAACTGTTACCTCAAAATAATAATAATAAAAACAACAAATGTGTCAAAGATCTAGACTAACCAAGAATAAATCTGTACGATTAGAAAGTGTGTCTGCCAATTGTTTTTGTTTAGCTTTGAGCTTTCTCACTACGTTAGGGCTCTATCACGTGTCTGCAACAAGTTGGGAAAGGGGGGGGGAGAGAAAGAATGTTACTGTGATTGCTTTTTAAATGCATTTATTTAAAAAAAATTGAATGACCTTAATTGGAACCTAGAAGCTCAAGATTCCCCAAACCAGCACACTAACCACTGTGCCAGCGAAGTGCTTATGAAAATAGAAGGTTTTATAGTTATCAATTGTTAGTCTCAAAGCGGCGACCTACTTCTCTCTACAAAGTATAAAGGTGTCTAATAACACCACATCAGTCAAGTACAATCTCTTTCCCTTGTTCGATGCTAAACAAAATAACTACCAATAGTTAATTACCTAATTGGTTAATTACTATTTTTTATCTGTTATTGTTTTGTCAGGTTATAAAAGAAATAATTGTGCACAATTTCAGGTAAATCCAAGTATGGGTGTGGGAGAAATAACGTGTACAAACTTTTGACCAGCCAGACAGACAGAGTGGGTTGATAGAAGCTTTGTAAAAATGTTTTGACTCTCACGTGTGATCGTAAGACTAAATCAGGGAAGGCTTTGTTGCCCACCCCTGTTCATTAAAAATTGAAGGCCACTGTAAGGGTGCCAACTCCTACATCGTGATCATAGGCATATTTTCTAAGTTAGTCAAAAGGCCAACATAAACAGCATAACTTTGCGCAAGTAAACGTCATTAACTCCTTTAATTATTTTATTCAGTGCATTAATTTGAGTTGTCTCTCTCTACAAAACACACGCTGCATGGAGAAAATATTTGGGCAATACATTAAATCGTTTGGAAAATACACTACAACAAAATCAATAGGCCTACTATCGTGAGCGGAGTGAATACACTGACAACTTCTAGGTTTTTATAAAATAATATTTTCATATTTTGAACTTTCAGCATCATCATCAAACTGCATTTGAGTGAGGAATTTAAGATAAGATAAGATAATTTTATTGATCCAATCAAATGGAAATTCAGTTTGACTACAATTGAAAACATCAGCGTAACTACTGTACAATCACAGTATAGATGAAAAATTCGAACATTCACATACAAAACACATACACATTCACAACCAGCGCTTTATGAGTTTGACTTCTAAGTAGTTCTCAATGACGACAGCTGATCTTGTAACACTCTGACCGAAAGAGGAATAAAGGAGTTTTGAAATATTTCTGTTTTAATTCTAATGGAAAGGAGACGACCACTTAGTTCAGATCTTATGTAACAGTGGTTTAATGGGTGCAGGTTGTCTTTAAGACTCGTGAGTGTTTTGGAAAGGCATCTTTCAAGAAAAAGCTCTTCAAGAGATGGTAGCTGTGTCGAGTGATATTCGATGCTTTTTTAATTAGTCTATTTAGTCTAAGTCTTTGTCCCAGTGAAGTATTACCATATCAGCAGGTGATGGCAATGTTAATTACACTGCTGATTTTCTTAGCTTTCTGAGATAGAAGAGTCATTTAGGTTCAAATCTTCTTTGCAAAAGCCCTGGACAGAAACCCTAATGTTTTACGTATTACATGTATGCAGTGGCGTAGCTAGGGTGGGGGGAGGAGGGGGGAGAATTTGATAATCCCCAAGGCCCCCACTTGAGGGGAGCCCCCAAATGAGTGTTCTTTTTACATTAAAGGGCCCCCAAAAAGGTCAAGCCCTCTCGGCCAACAAAAAATGGAAAATTCCTAGCTACGCCCCTGTCATCATACAGATCGAGAATTTGTGGTTTTCCAGACCTGTCAGATGGAGATTAGCAAGTCTGGGGCAATAAAAAAAAATCGGTGACTCGATTTCATCTTCTTCTCCACAGTGGGGGCCCTGAGATATGATCCAATTTTTGGCAATTTTTTTTTAGTCCTGTGCAAGGTCCCCCACCAATTGGAGGCCCCAGGCGGCTGCCTAGTTTGCCTATGCCTAAGGCCAGCCCTGAGTACATAGAGTACATCAAAAAGCTCTTCTATTTATAGATAAGCCTCCTTTTTTTTACAACCGTACTGTGCTATCTTGATGTGAACTTTTCGACATACGGTATTGATTCGAATTGAACTTATCTCTTTAACCCAGCGCAAGGACGATGACATTACCTATCCCCCCTTTCAGTCTAAGAAAGACTTATGTCATCTTAGATCGCTACAAGAAAACACGTCACAGATTGATTTTTGATGAAAATCAGACAACAAATTAAAATCAATAATCAAGCTGAGTATGTGTTTATGTGTAACTTTCCAGTGACATAAAGTACACTAGACCTACCTGGTACTTTATAATAAAGACCCCCCCCCCCGCATTCCTCTCAAAGGGTTAGGTTTTGTTTGGGTTGGCTGAATGGTCGGTGTTACTGTCAACATACTCTTTTGGTTGATGGTAGAATAGACTTAAGACATGGTCATAGACCGGACAATGCAGTCACTTACTCGCAGAGTTTAAACAGCGCGAGGTTTTGGGCCTACTGTCTTGCAGCTGAACAATAACGGCATTTGTTAACAATTCCGCACTCACTTTCCACACACACTAGACGAGCATGTTAAGCCTTCCTGGGCGAAGCTAAATTACTTAAGGAAAGGCCAGTAACTCACATATAGACTGGCCGATTAAAGAGTTTTATGAAATGAAAATTTGTGACTTGCAATTTAAGTGTACTTTATTCTACAGTATTTATGAGCAGTATAAAAGTAAAGTATTCATATCTATTTCAGCCACACACCTATATATTGTAAATAAGGAGGCAGTGTAGTTTTATTTAATCTCTAAGAATAAAGATTATGCAAATTTTCATAATTCGGAAATCCGAATACAATAGATATACATGTTTTCAAGTCACATGAAGTTACCTCCTTCGGCCAGTCTATATAAGAAACACATCTAAAGGGCAAGAACTCTGTTCTACAAACTGTATCTACCAATAATGTACGAGTAGTTTCCCCTATTCAATATCAAACAAAATAATTAATTACCAATAATTAATTGACTAATTAAGTATTTTCGTTTGTTGATTCATGTTTTGTGAGGTACAATAAATAATTGTTTAAAGCAGTGATGCCTAAAATACGCATCTGGCCCGCGACAAGGTTTTATCCGGCCCGCCGAAACGTTGGCACAATGTGTAAAAAAATTCCCCCCTCCCTTATACCAAAACAATGAAAAGTGTCTCTTTACCTAAATTAGGGTCCTCACTTATTCTCTGAATACTGGAAACGGTGAAATATAACATTTGGCGTTTATAAAATGGGACTCTGAATGTAGAAGCTACCACCCAAAGTTTAAGAACCTTTACTTTTTGTGGAACATGATAATAAGTTAATATATTAGATTTGTAAGGCAAATATGGTAATTTAAAAAAAAGAACATATAAACGGCATTATAAAACAAATATTCTTGGTTTGAAACGCAACTATAGAGATAATTAAGCTACGCCAAGAGATTGGAGTAATCAATGGGAATATTGACCAAAACTAAAGAGACACGAAAAGGAGTCGTTGGTTATCTACAATGTTACCCACATTTGAAGTAGAGAAATGAAGCTAGCTTCCGATGGGTAAAAATACAACAACAAACAAACAAACAAAAAAACAGCTAATATCCCATTAATTAATTAATTTTCGGTCATATGACCTGCGACACGAGTTTCGGAAATTAGAATGTCCCGCAGGTCGAATTGAGTTGGGCATCACTGGTTTAAAGTATCAACTTGATCGCAGAATGCGTGAGGGAGAAATACCGTTAAAAATTTCTGAAGGACTAAACAAAACAAATTTAGCCATTTCTGTGAATACTGAGATATTAGTTTCTCTTGTTGCTATTAAACAAAATAATGAATTACCATTAAATAAATGTCTAATTGTTTACTATTTAAAATTGATTCATGTCTTGTCTATGTCAATGAATAATTGTGCGAAGTTTCAGCTTGATCCGAGAATGGGTTTTGGAGAAATAATGTGTACAAACTTTTGACCTGACAGACAGACAGACAGACTTCGTTGATATAAGCTTTGTACAAATATTAAGACTAACAAAGGAATTCCGTTGGTCATATTTTTGACTTGTATTATTGAATGGAATGCTTTCATTTCCCGCCTGAAAAAAACGAATACAAAGTTTTTACAAATCTTTGTAGGCAGCCGCTGCGGGTCGTACATGCACATACTGTTGCACATGTAACTGTCCCTAGTTACGAACCGCCTGTAAATTCAGCTTTGAAATTATAATATATACAAATGTTTAAAAAAAAAAAAAAGTTCACATTTCAGAAGTTCATAGGCTGATTGCCTTAGCACTTAGGGCCTAATCTAGAGCAGCATGGATTGATCCTAAATGGGAATCTCCACAAACTAAATTAAACAAAACAAAACTTAACTATCATAAAGTTTAAATATAAAAATGAAGAGCGTAAATGAAATTGCATTCATAACTATTCACAAGCGCAATTTACTTTGACAGGATGAAGAGGATTTATTAAAAAAAGTTTTTTTTTCTTTTTTTTACAATTAGAAAACTCGAAATAAATATTATTGTCTCTGTGACGTAACATTGTCAAATATTTCATTTCATTTAAAATAATGTGACGTATTTCTGAAACTTCTGGCTAAATGTACTAGTAGGCACACAAATAAAAACACTGCAAAGAACTTCACGACTCTACTTTCAGCTTCATATAACTTTATTGACTATTAACTGTAACAATTCGTCATTGTAACATGTAGCGTAGAAGACTGTACAATATCTGTCAGTTTACAGTTAGCTATACTTCGTTGCAATTCATCTCTTCACTTCGTTGCAATTCATCTCTTGTCAACTTGCATCGAGCCGTATTCCACAGAACAGACCACCGACACATTTCCCAGTGTCGCTCCAGGTCTCACAAAGCTGAACCAAGTCGTACTCAAGTCTACCGAATCAGAGCCGTACACGTCTTATATCGACTGTATCGACTGTAACGGCTCAAGTCCACTGTAGTTTGCTTTAACGACAATAGTCCACTCCAGTTAACTCTACCCTAGTTAACTTGCATCGAGTCGTACACATTTCTCTTCCACTGTCTCGCACAGTAGACAACAGTAACGACGACTGCACCGTCGACTCTATCTACGACTCTACCGACGACTCCTTTCACATTAACTCTCTGGCTTATATAGAGTCCCTAATCACTCCTCCAAAGTTGCACAAACACTGCTTGTATCTTCTGGAACAACACGTGAGGAAACGTCACATCCTGTCTTTGTTTATACATGTAGATTCCAGAGAACACCCGCTGCAGTGTCATCAAGCCGGGGTCACAAGTAGTGACCTCTATCTGTCACTGAACACTCGCTGCTGTGTTATCTCGCCGGGGTCACACGTTAACCTCTTCCTGTCACTGGTCATTTGTAACACTGTATGAAATAATTTAAAATACAATTCTAGTCAAGGTTAGTTCCACCTAGGAAATTCCAATGACGCTAATAAGTGTTAGAAAGTTTTTTAAAATTAAATATTAAGCATTACGCAAAATGCAGGGCCCCCCAAAGAGGTCAATTCCCCCGGGCTCCCACGTGATGGCAAATTCCTAGCTACGCCACTGTTCCCCAATGTACAATTGCGTAATGCCAGATATGGTAAAAAAAAAAGTAGGTTGCATTATTCACGTTTATTTAATGCAAGCATCTTTCATTTATGGGACAAGGAGACATTCCTTTTATTTTTATTATAATTTTTATCGTTATTTTTATTATTAAAAGGAGTTCATTTTTTCTTTGATAGTATCTGGCTTTACTGAATGCATCAATAAATAATAATAACAATCAGGGCCGCCGCTACCTATTGTGCAATGTGTGCATTGAACGCAGGCGCCGACTTTAGGGGGCGGCCAAATCATTATTCCAAGATTACTTTTTTTTTTAATTTAATTAAACAGGAAAAAAATACTTAAATATTTTAAATAAATTCTAATTATTCCATTATCCTTTGAAAATATAAACGGCATTCGTACATAAGAAATTATTTTGGAAACTAGAACAAATAAAAAAGAGCAGCGTGCGAGGGATTCTCACGGATTTTTCCATAAGCGACTGCTCATTTCTGGCTTTGAATTTTCGCAGGTTGTATGTAATACTTGTTTTGAGTCGAGTAGCCTGCCTTGTAAGTAGATATATCACCGCTAATTAAAAAGTCAATTTTAAAAACATTTTTACTGGGGGGGGGGCGCTAATTTCTTGCATATGGAGGGCGCAACGTCCTGACAAAAAGGGGTGATATAGAGTGTGTTTGTTTCCCTACGTGCGGTGAAAAGAAGTGAAGCGATGGATTAGTTGGTTATGCAGTGACAATGATGAAGTTAACGTACCTAGTGCCAATGTGAGACGATCTGAAGACATGAGAGCATAAGGCTTTATTTTGATGTGAGCCAGATTGTGTTTAAACATCAGTTTATTTCATTACTTTTAGATCTATATCTCATCTCAAATTAAATCGTGATTAATAACAGTCATATCAAGTCTTTGTTCACAAAGAAGTTTGTTCAACGCTTACAATACTTAAAAATGATGTAGGCCTAATACAATGTTCCGAAACTAAAACACGTTTCAGTAAACTTTCACCAAGTAACTTTGAATTCTATACTTACTGTTCAATTAATAGAACTGAAACATTAAACATAAACATTGTGACAAACTTTTCGTTTTTATGACATTCTTTCAAACTAACTCGCGGACCTCACGACCGTGACAGTTGTCTTTGCTCCTCTGGTCTCCAGGTTTCTAAAGGGGGCTCGAACGAAAATGTTGTTATCTAGGGTGTCGCCACCCGGGAATATGAGAAACACTGCCTTACTATGTTTTATCTTAAGTCATTGTTTAATGTATTTTGGATTATTTACTTTGTATTAAACTCAAGAAAAATATTCAGCGCTGAGTATATAGATCATTATTGATTACACTATTCATTGTAATATACCTGCCGCATCTCATCAATTATAATCGTCGCAAATATAGGATCATGAATGAGTAGTCAGAACGAGATCAGTTTTTAATGTTTATCACAATGAACCAAGATGTCTTATTTCTGAGTGCATGTAAGTCCAAAATTGTTCCTAGTACATGGTTCTTAGTTGTACTTGAGGGATTCAACAACGGTGCGAATATGAAAGGGAAAAACGGAATAGTCTACAAAAGATGGTTTTAAATCAAAGGGCATTTTTGGAACAGTGTCCAGCTCAGTCTTAATGGATTATTTTTTTCTAGAAAGAAAAAGGGAGGGGGCGGCATTTTTAATTTCACACGCAGGCGGCCACAACCCTCGCGGCGGCCCTGATAACAATTCAATGAACGTTTAATTCCCTCTATCAAAGCTCGACCCAGAGAATGGAAATTAGTTCATTTCTATCATTAAAAGGAGATTACAAAAAACGAAGATAGTAACAAATGTAATAGGATGCTGCCAGTGTTGGTGTAGCCCTACATTCAGCGGGACACATAATGCAGCTACGATATCAAGTTAATGACAATTGCAAAAACGAGTTTCAAGTCTTTTCATTGCCAAAATTGTGTACTTACAACACATACAGACACTCGCACACACGCACACACACTGAAATAGTTCTAGGCAGGCCCTAAGCTATTCGAGATATGGGGCCCCATGAGCCCCCATGTACTCAACGTAAAGCCATTTTTCCTTCGCTTTTCTTCAAAATTATTGAAAACATTCCTGGAAATAGTTTTTAGGGGGTCGGGGCAATCAAGTGGGGGCCCTAACCTATATTTTGTGTTGCCTATAAGTAAATCTAACACAGGTTTTAGGTACAGAAATGTTTTGAAAGAGAGCGAAGAATTTATGTGTTTACGAATATCAACATTCCCTTAATGCCTATGGAGGGCTAAGAGTGGAGCAGATTGAGACTCCCTGATTTCCAAATCACGTGCCAGTCCCAATGGGACTTTTCGGACACGTATTATTGACACGTCGTTGATGTCAAGCCTGGTTTCGACAGACTCGCCCGCGGCTTGTGTGGTGACCACCGTGTGGATCCCTGATTATATGTGGCTTTAGTTTTCTTATTTCTCTAGGACCCAATGGCCAAAGATAATGTTTTTAAAAAAAACAGGTCACGAGAAGATGAGCAGACGTTCTGTTTGTTGAACAAAAACTACAGCGTCAACTCTTTGTTGTATGGAGGTATTTAAACAATCAGTTATTCATTTTCATCTAATAACATGCCCAACTGGTGCTGTGTACGTGAATCAGTGGTGTCCCCCATTTAATTAGTTCGACTAATATATACAAATATAGAAGTCAATAGTATACATGTACTTTGGTACTTTGGTTTAAAATGCTTTCAATGGCACGCGTTTCAAATAGCCTCTAACAACCAGTCCAACTCCTGAGCCTCATTTGCGGCTTCGATATTGGGTCCAGCGGAACTGTTCTCACTGACAGGAGAAGGGGCAAAGGCGAGCAACTGGCGCCCAAACCAGTTAGCTACGGACAGGGACCCACCTAGCACCTAAGGAAAGAAAACTCTGAATTCATACGTCTGCTACCTTGCGACAATACACAATAATGTGAAAGGCTTCAGAAGTCAACGCTGAGGGAAAATCTGGAGCCGGCACCCCTAGTCATCCTGCAGTACATAGTGTAGTCAAACTGCATCTGCGCCTGTAGTTCCTTTGGATACATCCGCTGCGTGGTAAGAGGAGGAGCGCTGCTTCAACAAATTCTTCCATTGAAAATGTCGTTAGGCCTCCAAGTCTTCACTTTGGCTTTCCATTGCGTTTCTTATCTCGTGCTTAAGGTCACAAACTTTATTCAGCCCAAAACTTTTCAGATGATCAAAAACTTGTTTATATTTCCATAATTTTTGTTTCTCTAGAGTCTAGATCTTGATATCTTTATAATTAGCACATATACTGTACCAGAATGATACATATATACTTCAATTAGTTGTTTTTGTTTGATGCCTATTTTCTATCTTATTGCCACGAACGTTGGTCTAACTATTTTGTAATACTTTTTCTCTCCCTATTGCCTAGTAAATTCTATAGTCTTTTGGTTAGTCTTGGATTTCAGCAGCAAATCTAATCCTTCCTTCTGATTGTTTGACTTTTAACGTCTATGATTGTTAATTAGCTTTCCCTGACGTGGGTACTAAAGTATGCGCGTGTAGCCTTTTTTCTTTCACTTCTAAACACCACCAACATTGACACTGGCTGGGTCACAGAGTGTAAGATAAGGTGTGACGTAAGCCATACACTGTTTCTAGACATCTGGGGCAAAGCGTTCAAATTTCAAGAAGTACATATACTATTATTTAGTGTCAAAGAATGAGCTGCCTTTTTTTGTGTGGGCTCTGTTTATGTGCATGTATGTTTGTGACGCAGGCACCAGATAACAAAACGCACAGCCAGATCTACTTTATACTGTTTCCTTCGAGGTTTCAATCAAGCATCAATAAAGCTAAAGACAGAACAATCCCTAGAGCTGACATAGGCATTGACCATGACATAGTATTTATTACAGTAAAATTGAAATTAAAAAAAGAATCGCAAGCATACGAACCCACGCATTAAATACGACATTGAAAAATTCAAAGACCTAAACATTGTTGGAAGGGAAAGTGGCAGCTCTCAATCTTGTACACGCCGACATTGTCTCACAGATACTATCAGAACAGCAGTACACGACGACATTGTCTCACAGATACTATCAGAACAGTAGTGCACGAGAACATTGTCTCACAGATACTATCAGAACAGTAGTACACGAGGACATTGTCTCACAGATACTATCAGAACAGTAGTACACGAGGACATTGTCTCACAGATACTATCAGAACAGTAGTACACGAGGACATTGTCTCACAGATACTATCAGAACAGTAGCACACTAGTCACAAGCTCATACATAACTCAATGTTTTGGGACATTCATATGGCGGCAAGGATGCATTCTCTCTCCAGCTTTTTAAAAACATATTTTTGGTGCATATTATGATGGAAACTCTAGAAGGATTTTCAGATTAGTAACTATAAATGTGCGGCCTATTTCCAGTTTGCTGATGATATAGACCTCATTGGAGAAAATGCAAACCAGGTACAAGATCTTACTTCAAAACTGAATGCTGCAGTTACCGTGGAAATCAGTGCAATACTAATTTTTTTGGAAGAGATATTACGAGCATCCGCTGCCATGAGCAAACTGGAAAATATGGAAGAGCAAAATCAGCTTCCAAGTCAAATTAAAACTGTGTTCTTTGCTGGTGATCTCTGGACTTCTAGAAGGTTGTGACAGTTGGACACTGAACGCTAAGGCTGAGAGAAGAATTCAAGCATTTGAGAATTAAAAAATTACTTAATGCTACAGAAGAATGCAGGATATCAGATACCATGAACAGAAGACAAATGATTTTGTACTGTTACAAGTCAACACTCTGGCTGGCATATACAATGGAACATATCAATACTGTGAAGGCTGAGCTGGTTCGGTCATAGTGTAAGACTTGACTCACTGTCTAAAGTCATCCTTCAAAGTACAGTGGAGGGAGCACGAAGAAAGGGTCGTCCAATGAAAAGCTGGCTGGACAGTGTAAAAGAATGGACTGGCCTCTCTCTTGATATCCTACTCAGAACAGCTGCTGACTGGGAAATATGGAAGGGATTTGGTTACGCCAACTGTCACAACACACCTACCACAAAAGTCAAGGGACAGATGCTGATGATGTGTGTTAAGGTGTATGCCCTGTATGTGTGTGCACTGTCTGTGTGTATGTGAGTGCTAGATTGTGATTGTTTGTGCCCTATCTGTGTGTATGTGGGTGTGACCCTGTCTGTGTGTATATATATGTGTGCCCTGTCTGTGTATGCATAATTACGATTGTATGCCCCCCTGTGTATGCATAATTACGATTGTGTGCCTCCCCCCCTGTGTGTGCATGATTGTAATTGTGTGTGCCCCATTTGTGTGTATATGTGTTTTCCCTGTGCGTATACTTTTATGATTGTGAGTGGCCTGTGATTATACAGCCTGTGTGTGCGATTATGTTATTAGGCATGCCTTGTCACTGTGAATGTAAGTGTGTGATTGTGTGTGCCTGTATGTTATCAGTTAATGTGTTTCTCACAGACCCAGCTATACCTATACCCTCCTCTCGTTAGAGATATATTTTTAACCTTTAGTGATTCTAAAAAGAACATTAAATAATGTATCTTACGGCAATCTCTGTTTTATCTCCTTCACAACATAGACTGCAATGGTGAAAAGGGGCGATAATAACGCTTTATTATCTTCGGCAGACGCGCTAAATAAAATGGCCGCTAGATAAAACAATAAAAGCCTTTATTTAATAACAGCCACCCTATGATGTTATGTACAATCTGTTAGGCAATATGGAAGAATAATATCATTGCCCTCAAGCACAAATAGTACGGGTATATTACCAACGTCGGAGCAATGTATGCGACACATGGGATGGAATAGAGATCTCTGATACAGCTTCTTGGTCTTAACACTCTGACATGTACACTGTAGAAGACAGAGTAAAGTGTACACATTTAATACTTTGAACACATCAACTATAGAGGTGTAACTTTAAATGGCCTATGTAATCTTTTTCTGTCCACCAATCTAGAATTGCAGATTAAAAAAGACTTGTTTCGGTTAGAAAACTAAAACTATGTGGGCCGTGCGGTCCAGTTGTAAACTATAAATAGCTTAACCACAGAAATGGATATGGAGTCATGCCGCAAATTTGCGTTAATATATATAGTCCTGTGATGAATACATCTCTATATAAATCTATATATTTGTTTCCGTTTTCCAGTCTAGATATAATATATATAGTCCTGTGATGAATACATCTCTATATAAATCTATATATTTGTTTCCGTTTTCCAGTCTAGATATAATATATATAGTCCTGTGATGAATACATATCTATATAAATCTATATATTTGTTTCCGTTTTCCAGTCTAGATATAATATATATAGTCTTGTGATGAATACATCTCTATATATCTATATAAATTGTTTCCGTTTTCCAGTCTAAATATAATATATATAGTCCTGTGATGAATACATCTCTCTATATCTATATATTTGTTTCCGTTTTCCTGTCTAGATATAATATATATAGTCCTGTGATGAATACATCTCTCTATATCTATATATTTGTTTCCGTTTTCCAGTCTAGATATAATATATATAGTCCTGTGATGAATACATATCTATATAAATCTATATATTTGTTTCCGTTTTCCAGTCTAGATATAATATATATAGTCTTGTGATGAATACATCTCTATATATCTATATATTTGTTTCCGTTTTCCAGTCTAGATATAATATATATAGTCCTGTGATGAATACATCTCTATATATATCTATATATTTGTTTCCGTTTTCCAGTCTAAATATAATATATATAGTCCTGTGATGAATACATCTCTCTATATCTATATATTTGTTTCCGTTTTCCTGTCTAGATATAATATATATAGTCCTGTGATGAATACATCTCTCTATATCTATATATTTGTTTCCGTTTTCCAGTCTAGATATAATATATATAGTCCTGTGATGAATACATATCTATATATATCTATATATTTGTTTCCGTTTTCCAGTCTAAATATAATATATATAGTCCTGTGATGAATACATCTCTCTATATCTATATATTTGTTTCCGTTTTCCTGTCTAGATATAATATATATAGTCCTGTGATGAATACATCTCTCTATATCTATATATTTGTTTCCGTTTTCCAGTCTAGATATAATATATATAGTCCTGTGATGAATACATATCTATATAAATCTATATATTTGTTTCCGTTTTCCAGTCTAGATATAATATATATAGTCTTGTGATGAATACATCTCTATATATCTATATATTTGTTTCCGTTTTCCAGTCTAGATATAATATATATAGTCCTGTGATGAATACATCTCTATATATATCTATATATTTGTTTCCGTTTTCCAGTCTAAATATAATATATATAGTCCTGTGATGAATACATCTCTCTATATCTATATATTTGTTTCCGTTTTCCTGTCTAGATATAATATATATAGTCCTGTGATGAATACATCTCTCTATATCTATATATTTGTTTCCGTTTTCCAGTCTAGATATAATATATATAGTCCTGTGATGAATACATCTCTATATATATCTATATATTTGTTTCCGTTTTCCAGTCTAAATATAATATATATAATCCTGTGATGAATACATCTCTCTATATCTATATATTTGTTTCCGTTTTCCTGTCTAGATATAATATATATAGTCCTGTGATGAATACATCTCTCTATATCTATATATTTGTTTCCGTTTTCCAGTCTAGATATAATATATATAGTCCTGTGATGAATACATCTCTATATATATCTATATATTTGTTTCCGTTTTCCAGTCTAAATATAATATATATAGTCCTGTGATGAATACATCTCTCTATATCTATATATTTGTTTCCGTTTTCCTGTCTAGATATAATATATATAGTCCTGTGATGAATACATCTCTCTATATCTATATATTTGTTTCCGTTTTCCAGTCTAGATATAATATATATAGTCCTGTGATGAATACATATCTATATAAATCTATATATTTGTTTCCGTTTTCCAGTCTAGATATAATATATATAGTCTTGTGATGAATACATCTCTATATATCTATATATTTGTTTCCGTTTTCCAGTCTAGATATAATATATATAGTCCTGTGATGAATACATCTCTATATATATCTATATATTTGTTTCCGTTTTCCAGTCTAAATATAATATATATAGTCCTGTGATGAATACATCTCTCTATATCTATATATTTGTTTCCGTTTTCCTGTCTAGATATAATATATATAGTCCTGTGATGAATACATCTCTCTATATCTATATATTAGTTTCCGTTTTCCAGTCTAGATATAATATATATACTCCTGTGATGAATACATATCTATATATATCTATATATTTGTTTCCGTTTTCCAGTCTAGATATAATATATATAGTCCTGTGATGAATACATCTCTCTATATCTATATATTTGTTGCCGTTTTCCAGTCTAGATATAATATATATAGTCCTGTGATGAATACATATCTATATATATCTATATATTTGTTTCCGTTTTCCAGTCTAGATATAATATATATAGTCCTGTGATGAATACATATCTATATATATCTATATATTTGTTTCCGTTTTCCTGTCTAGATATAATATATATAGTCCTGTGATGAATACATCTCTCTATATCTATATATTTGTTTCCGTTTTCCAGTCTAGATATAAAATATATAGTCCTGTGATGAATACATATCTATATATATCTATATATTTGTTTCCGTTTTCCAGTCTAGATATAATATATATAGTCCTGTGATGAATACATATCTATATATATCTATATATTTGTTTCCGTTTTCCAGTCTAGATATAATATATATAGTCTTGTGATGAATACATCTCTATATATCTATATATTTGTTTCCGTTTTCCAGTCTTGATATAATATATATAGTCCTGTGATGAATACATCTCTATATATATCTATATATTTGTTTCCGTTTTCCAGTCTAAATATAATATATATAGTCCTGTGATGAATACATCTCTCTATATCTATATATTTGTTTCCGTTTTCCTGTCTAGATATAATATATATAGTCCTGTGATGAATACATCTCTCTATATCTATATATTTGTTTCCGTTTTCCAGTCTAGATATAATATATATAGTCCTGTGATGAATACATATCTATATATATCTATATATTTGTTTCCGTTTTCCTGTCTAGATATAATATATATAGTCCTGTGATGAATACATCTCTCTATATCTATATATTTGTTTCCGTTTTCCAGTCTAGATATAATATATATAGTCCTGTGATGAATACATATCTATATATATCTAAATATTTGTTTCCGTTTTCCTGTCTAGATATAATATATATAGTCCTGTGATGAATACATCTCTCTATATCTATATATTAGTTTCCGTTTTCCAGTCTAGATATAATATATATAGTCCTGTGATGAATACATATCTATATATATCTATATATTTGTTTCCGTTTTCCAGTCTAGATATAATATATATAGTCCTGTGATGAATACATATCTATATATATCTATATATTTGTTTCCGTTTTCCAGTCTAGATATAATATATATAGTCCTGTGATGAATACATATCTATATATATCTATATATTTGTTTCCGTTTTCCAGTCTAGATATAATATATATAGTCCTGTGATGAATACATCTCTATATATATCTATATATTTGTTTCCGTTTTCCTGTCTAGATATAATATATATAGTCCTGTGATGAATACATCTCTCTATATCTATATATTTGTTTCCGTTTTCCAGTCTAGATATAATATATATAGTCCTGTGATGAATACATATCTATATATATCTATATATTTGTTTCCGTTTTCCTGTCTAGATATAATATATATAGTCCTGTGATGAATACATCTCTCTATATCTATATATTTGTTTCCGTTTTCCAGTCTAGATATAATATATATAGTCCTGTGATGAATACATATCTATATATATCTATATATTTGTTTCCGTTTTCCTGTCTAGATATAATATATATAGTCCTGTGATGAATACATCTCTCTATATCTATATATTTGTTTCCGTTTTCCAGTCTAGATATAATATATATAGTCCTGTGATGAATACATATCTATATATATCTATATATTTGTTTCCGTTTTCCAGTCTAGATATAATATATATAGTCCTGTGATGAATACATATCTATATATATCTATATATTTGTTTCCGTTTTCCAGTCTAGATATAATATATATAGTCCTGTGATGAATACATATCTATATATATCTATATATTTGTTTCCGTTTTCCAGTCTAGATATAATATATATAGTCCTGTGATGAATACATCTCTATATATATCTATATATTTGTTTCCGTTTTCCAGTCTAGATATAATATATATAGTCCTGTGATGAATACATATCTATATATATCTATATATTTGTTTCCGTTTTCCAGTCTAGATATAATATATATAGTCCTGTGATGAATACATCTCTATATATATCTATATATTTGTTTCCGTTTTCCAGTCTAGATATAATATATATAGTCCTGTGATGAATACATCTCTATATATATCTATATATTTGTTTCCGTTTTCCAGTCTAAATATAATATATATAGTCCTGTGATGAATACATCTCTATATATATTTATATATTTGTTTCCGTTTTCCAGTCTAGATATAATATATACAAGAAAAACATTGAAATTTAAAAATACAAAAAAAACCAATACTTTCATTTACAACTTAAAATAAAAAAAAAATGGTCTCAAACCGGGTACCTATCGAACTCGTGATTTTGACACCGTCAGTTTCATGTAGGCACGATGCTAGCCATCGGGCTAGTGGGCATTTGATCATTGGCAATTTTGTATTGGTACTTTCATTAAACATCCAGAACTAGATCTAGACTTCTGATTTAGAACTCTTAAGTTCTAGTCTTTCAGACCTTGCGATCTATAGGGCAGATAACGTAAATCTCATCTGTTTCTGTAGCCCTCGGTTAGCGAGGGTGTCATGTGGCCAGTGCTCAATTGTATGCAGTGTCATCGAATGATCGATTACTCCTGCCGATTAGGTTGATGGTAACTAAGTAAAACACTTTTTTTGTTTTCGTTTGTTTTGTTCTTTGTAGGTGCGGGAAATGATGACACCAGTTACTCAGTATTTAAAAAGGAGTCATTGAAAATTTGAAAGCCTCCAACATCTTTGTCTTATTGGCGTTTGAAAATAGAGGTTCTTATAACATTGAATGTGAACATTTCTGCTAACAAACAAACCAATCACATTGTTGATTGACCAACCAAATCACACTTTTGACAAAACTGAACTCCCTCTGGCCGTCTGGTCAAACGTTTTGGACACGTTCTTTCTTCCACACCCAATCTCGGATTATGTTGAAACTTATCACAAATATTCATTGGTGTAGACAAGACAGGAATCAATAACCAAAAAAAAAAAAACAACCAGTTATTGAATTAATTCTTGGTAAATATTTATTTTGTTTGATGCAAACAAGTGAAATTAATCCTTCAGTATTCACAGATATGGCTAAATTTGTAGAGTTTTGTTCCCTTAGATAACTGTTAACGCTATTTCTTCGACACGCATTATTGGATCCAGTTGTTACTTTCAACAATTATTTATTGTACCAAACAAAACATGAATCCATTGATTCTTTTGTTTGATATCGAGGTTCTACCATCTCTTCAGGATAAAACAATGTGTCACTGTTCATATACTAATTCTTTAATGTTTGGGTTTAGAAATCTTTCCACTTTCCTAATGAACTACAAGTACATTTAGCCAAATGTTTACTAGTATACGGACAATACAGATTATTATTAACATTATTATTTTAAATTAGGATTTAAATACAAATAATTGAAACATATGCAACTCCATGCTCAGAGTACAATGCTTACATTGAATTTTTTTTTTTTATAAATTGTAACCAGATTTATTCAACAATAATATACCTACACAATTCAGTTTTAATTTATATTTATTTTAATGTCCTCAAATGACTGTTCATAACATTCTATGGCTGATGAAGACTATGAATTACGAATGTTAGTAGACTCTCTGTGATAAGGAATGGCTGTTGATGACTGTAAATGACTTTTATGGTTGTTGATGACTGTTGATGACTATGAGTAACTGTTAACGTTTGGTAATGAAGATTGGAGTTTTAAAAGGATTCTCAACTGTCTGGTCGACGTCCCTAAATGAGTGTAAGTTTAGAACCCTTGGTGTTTCTTCATTAACCAAATGTGATCGTTCATCTCTAGCAGATTAAGTTCTCCTTCTGTTTTTTTTTTCTCTCTCTCTCTCTCACCATTCAATATTGTTAGAGGCGCTGGACAGTGGCTCGTGTAGAGGGGGGAGGGTGAGTCTAAATGGATTGGGGCGAACGGATGTATGTGTTGAAGGGGGGGGGGACAAGTCCGCGCACGATCGATTTCTCTCCCACTTGTTGTACTCGTGGCCATGTTTAGGGTCAATTCAAGTTGACACAGTGATTACAGTTATGGCCGTTTACACATTCTCTCTCTCTCTCTCTCTTATACATTTACTTAAGAAATCAATAAGGCCAACAATCAAATCAGCAAAAAATTAAAAAGAGGTCAGGGGAGACTACTCACCTAACGTAATCCCTAATGCTAGTGCAGAAGTGTAAGATCTTTTAAAAATAGAGGCGAGAGAAAGAGAGAAAGAAAGAGAGAAAAAGAGAAAGAAAGAGAGAGAGAGAGAAAGAGAGAGAGAGAGAGGGATAGAGAGAACCACGGGAGAAGGGTGAGAAGGATGGAAGAAGAAGAAAAAAGAAGAGTTCCTCTGGAACCATTTATTGATTGACAGGAATCAGTGTGGACATCAATAATGTATGACCAGGAACACGCCTGGAACAAAGTGTGTAGGTCACGGCATTCCGTGTGTGCTATCGATCTGGAGTCTGGAATCTGCTAGTAGACATGAGTAATGTATAGACTCATCAAAACTTACCTTAGTCCGTGACGTCTTTAGCAAACGTCTAGACATTTTGTATTGACGTCTAATAATCATCTAAGTGCAACGTGTCCATGAAATAGATTCAGATTCGATTTATTTTAAGGTGTGAAGTTTTTCGTCTGGTTTCCTTTTTATATTTAAATTTAAACTCGAGAATAATTAATTATTGCTAGAACAAGTAATTCTATAACATACTATACAATATATTGTTAACCTTGACAAAAGAGTTACATCTTAAGACGTGTAATCTAAGGTTCGTCGAAACAAAAAATGTGAAAAGGATTTTGGTGTCTGAAAGAACTCCGAAGTAGCCAATAGATTCAAACCTCTAGATGACACGTGTCGCCAGTTTGGTGTCTCTTTATGCGTCCTGTTTAAAGGAGCTGCTGATCAGTGCAACTGGTGAGTATTCCGAGTGACGCGCTGCACATGCGCACATAATCGTGTCTGTTTACATGTGTATTCAGATCTAATAGTGACAAATCTTTGACATGTGATCTCCAAAAGATGCCATGCTTAGACTCGAGGGATTTCTTTTTCTACATGCGCATATGTCTTAGAGCCGGTGTGCTCTGGTTTTGATATGGTCTATAAATAGGAATTGTGCTTGTTATTGCCTTGGGGATTACTACGTCAAAACATGGTCGTTGTTAAGTACGACACTTTCTTGAGCATCTCTCTCTCTCTCTCTTAGTCATCTCTCTCTCTCTCTCTCTTAGTCATCTTTCTTTCTTTCTCTCTTTCTGTTCCACTCTCTTTCTCTATTTTTCCTGTATCTGCCAGTCTCTTTTTTCTTGCTGCCCCTCTCTCTCTCTGTCTTCTCTTTCTCCTCTCTCTCTCTTTCTCTCACACACAAGAGTTTTACTCATAAAATGGTTCTTGCATCGCTATGGTCTGATATTATAACAGTTTCCCCTCAGACCAGAAGAGAGAGTGTCTATAAGACGTGCCATTCAGTGTTCTGCACTGGATATTTGATACTCCGCTTGTAAGAAAGTAACGTGTCATTTGACTTGTGTTTCTAGTATCCAATGTGTGACTTCTTTCATTCCAAGGATGTACGATTTCTGAACGTATACATACTTCAATCCTAGAAGATATATACAGGGAATTATGGAGTTGTATGTAGGTAAGTGGCCTTATTGTCGACCATAGACCTACATATCGTCTGTATATAGATTATACTGAACCAACTGGACAAAGATTTTGTGAAAAGAAAACTTTTGGTTGATAGAGTGTTGTATTACAAAGCAATACCAGCATTATAAAAACAGCCATAGCCTATATCTATAAGCGCAATAATTTAAACAACTTGTTCTGTAATATCATAGCTCTAAGTGTTCCTATTGTGGCAGGTCATTATGATCCTTTTTTAAAATATAAAATTATTTTTGAGTTTAGCTTATTTGGATGTGCTGATGAAAGCAACCCTAAGAACTAACTTTAACAATTAGAAGCCATTAGATGTCGACCGTACATCAGGAAAACCATCAATAAAAATAAATCTACATTGAGCGCAAAAATGTATTTTCAAAATTGGAGATCGTAGTTTTTATACGCGTACACATGTTGTCTTTCTTCAAATCAAGCCCTGCCAACCAGTCTATTTATTGCTATGTCTATGGTCTAGATTTTTTTTGTTCTAAAGCTTTTATTTATTTCTCAGAGTTTACACAGTGAGTACATTAGTATTTGTCAAGTACTTACTCATATACTTCAGTACTGGCACTGACACTACATACTCATATACTTTAGTACTGGCACTCACATTACATACTAATATACTTCAGTACTGGTACTCACATTATATAATAATAAGACTTGCGTTTGAGTCCGAAGATTATTGAGGAATGCAGAATTTCCCGTCGCTACCCCAGCTGTGACCTACATATTTTGCCCCATTTAGCACAGGTATAAAGATTGTCCGACAGTGGCTCTATTTAGATTTAGTTTTCGCTTTCTTCGTCTATTCTCGGTAGCGGATAAATAAATGTGTATCCCGCAGCCTTTGTATGGGGCAGTAGATGTCGAAACCTGACATGCAGTCTCTGCCTTATTTGACCTACCATTACGCCAAAGAAGATAGCCAATAAAGTAGGAGCAAGTACACAGCCCTGCTTCACGTCATTTTCTATTGGGAAATGATCAGAAAGGTCACCATTGTGTCTAATCTGGCCTTTTTGTCCAACGTGAAACTGCTTGAGAATACCATTACTCACACTACATACTCATATACTTCAGTATTAGTACACTCAGGGCCGTTCCTACAGATTTCGGGGCCCTATGCGAAACGGATTGCACGGCGCCCAATCTGGGTAGGGATAAGTATAATAAGTGAAAATTAAGATTTTTGTATAAGAAAATAAATTCGTCTTTGCATTTTATTCATACTTTACTAAGTACAAAATAGCTGTCAAATTAACTTTACGAACCATCTACAGTAGATGGTAGTTTTCCAACAAAAAGCCGATAAACATTCAGATCTGCCTTTTTGATTTACTATCGACTAGCAAAATATCGCTTTTGATTCTTTTTAAAGAGGTCGAGATAGATTTAGATTTATATTTATATGCCAGTGACTATTAAAGTCAATTAAGTCTTTGAACTTCTTGTTTTGTTTAAAATTCGACTTATTATTACATTTGTATTCAATGAAAGCTGACATTGCCGTTTTTTTTTTTTTTTTTTGCGAGTAGGATTGGCGTTTTCCATATTGAATGACACCCCGAAATGTCAATTTTAATAATTTAATGAGATTTTCATGCCTTCTCGTATATTTCGCTATTTCAGGAGAAGTTAAAGTGGTTTTATTTAATAATTCACACCTAGAATTCGCGCGGGGCGTTTGAAAGTGCGGGGCCGCATAGGTTGCAGTGGCCTAAGACCGGCCCTACTCACACTACATACTCGAATACTTCAGTATTAGTACTCACACTACATACTCATCAGGGCCGGCCTAAGAACTCTTGGTGCCCTAGGCACAAAGTTTCACAAACCCACAAGGGTGCCCCATTTGACCGAGCCCGGCCCGATCCTCCTCCTCCACTGACCGCTGGTAGGCCTATGTTCAATATTATCATTATTATGCAAAATACAAAGAAAAACAGTTGTTAATACAAATGTTTGTGTAATAATTAATTATATAATTTGTATTACATTACTATCACTCATATTAAACCACAATAAGGTATTTCAGTATTAAAGTTATTAGTTAATTAATTTTGTAATAATAATAGACAAAAATACTGAAACTTTTTTAATAGATAAGAAGATGATTAAGATCATAAGAAAGTCGAAGAAAGGACACATTTACATTTTGAAGTTCTTTTTTCTAGTTTTACATCTTGCAAAGTTTTTGAGTACATCATCAAAGTTAATTTTGCGCAACAAGTCTGCCTCAATCATCAGCAGAGATAAGGAATCAAGCCTTTCTTGTTTCATTGTCGATCTATTTGGATTTTTTATACGTTTCAACTGAGAAAAAGAACGCTCAGTTGAACAGTTCGTAACCATTAATGTTAAAAATATGCTCAAGGCGATTTCTACATTTGGAAAGGCACACTCGATGTTATCTGTAACTATTAGTTTATATATTTCTGCATGACTGAACGTGTTGTTTTCAGATTTTGATGCACGAAACTTGTGGCGAATATATGAGTGGAACTGTTGTAGTTCAGTATATAAGTTATTGTTCAGATCTTTAGGATAAGCATTTATTAGTCCTTTACAACACTGAGATGTTTGTGTTTGTGATAGATCGACCAAACAAGAAAATCGAACTGCTATATCATTATATACCTGTCCTCGTCTACTCATCTCTGTCTCAGGTTTGTCAACAAGGCGTAGAAAGCAGATATACGAAATTTGTCTCTGGCATTCAGAGATACCTCAGGGGCATCACCATCATTGACCACTGTCTTTCGTTTACGATTACGGGTCAAAGTTGACTTATAATCCACACCTGGTGTTATTTCTTTTGCAGCTTCTTCAAATCTTTCAAATTCATTCCTAGATTCATGCAAGTGATCTGCTAGTGAAGAATACAAATCAGCACATGTTTTCAAGTTCACGTGCTCATTTTGTAGAGCTTGACTAACCCTGTGAAAATGCTGTAACACTTCTTCCCAAAGACAAGCATGAAAACAAATTCTAATTCTTGCATCTTCTTTGCTATGTTTTCTGCTTCTCTTCTGGTGTCCCCCTTCTGTGACTGGTCTTCTTGTAAACATTCTAACGCTTCTATAATCTGAGGATGAGACTTTAGAATAGCTTCAGTTGCAACAGCATGTGCTTCCCATCTGGTATCGGAAAGAGACTTTACCACCGTTTCATGCACAAGGCATCCTTTCAGAATCTTCCATCTGTTGGTTGAAGCTGAGAAAAAAGTATAGATCACTAACGAACGGGGAGTAAGCCTTCCATTAAGCCAATGGAAGACAACCTATATTTCTTTTTAGAAAATTAGTTTCGTTCGTAACTTAATCGACCGATTTTTTTCGAGGACTTGTGGTGCCCCCAAAGCGCTTGGTGCCCTAGGCACGTGCCTTGTTTGCCTAATGGTTAATCCAGGCCTGATACTCATACGCTTTAATACTAATGTACCAGTTTATAAATAATTAAAGTTCAACCTTTTTTGTTTCAACGATCTGACTAACATTAAACAAGAAAAACTATACATACATAGTGTAAGGTGTGGGTACAGTTAGTTCCCCCTTTTTTTATTTCTTACAATATGACCAGCGGCCTTCGGGCCGAGTTTTCCCCAATTAGAAATAGAAATAAATTTAGACATTTTCTTTCATTTTAGCTTCCCCCCCTTCCCCACACACCGGTCGTGAAGAGGAACACTTAACATACACTACGGTCTCCGCCATGATCTAAGAAACATTTATGCCAAGTTTTATCAATCAAGATTGGTCAAACGGTTTTGATTTCTATGCGGGACATACGCCTTACTTTCTACTTTATATATTAGATAAATAAATGTTTTATAAAATTGTTGATCTAGATCTATGACAAATGTAATTACATGACTGATCCAAACACTCATTGATGCAAGTACGATTAACTATAAGCTTTTTTGTTTCTAAGACATTTTTACAATGTTCTTTTTGATCCCTTATGTGTGTATGAATGAATGAGTTCCAAATGTTGTTGGTAGAGAGAGGTGTTGAGCAAATAGATTTATTGGACCAGACTAATCCAACGTTCGTTAGGCTGCATTCTCATAGGCCAGGTTTGACTTGTTACGTCTGCTGACAGTTGGGGCACATACGTGTGGCTGAGTCAACCCAACCTTCCATCTTTCATTTCACCGTTCATTGAAATGGTGCAAGAGAAGTCCCTCTCTTGGCGTGTGTTTGTTGATGGAGACTGAGGGGGGGGGGAGGGCGACGGGTTTTGGAAGAAGTAGACTTAGTAGACGTACATGTCTGTTAGGTTTCTCTGCTACTCTTTCTTGACTACTTGTCAGTTCTGTAGTTTAGAGTCCTTCCACGCAGATCTATACCATGTTTCTTACGAGAAAAAAAATTACACTTACATTATATTATAAAATGAACATTAAGGACAGGGGCAGGGGTATTATTTGGTTGGGAGATGGTAAGGGAAGCTACTGGGTAACTGATAGTACTGACTGATGGCAATACGGTTCGCTTCCCATAGTCCCCTGTCATCTGTAATGACGTTTGGTTTTCTCTAGGAACTAGGATCACGTTTAGGGCAGGTTAAACTAGGATCACGTTTAGGGAAGGTTTAACTAGGGTCACGTTTAGGGCAGATAAAACTAGGAAAAAAAACGGGATTTTTGTTTTTTCACAAATGTGTCAGTTGAATTTTTACTATAATTAGAAACTGTATCCAATTCTGAAATAATCAGTAATTTGTTTTTAGAAACAATATTATTAAATATATTATATATTTAAAATAAAAACAAGACTAATGTTTACTTTTGCCTCATTAAATTTTGAATGGGAACTTTCCCAAACAACCAGAGGCGGCCTGTTCATTTAGACTTAGAATAACCACTAGAGATAGTTTCAGTTTTATGCCGAGAGCAAACAGGGATTAGTCAGTTTAATGCCAATAGCTACAACATGGGCGTAGTCAGGATTTTTTTCGTTGGTGGGAGTGAATTGTTTTCCTTTGCACACACACACATCCACACACACACTTCATTTTTTCGGTTATGATTAAGGCCAAGCATTATTTCCTGTGTTAGAAACTAAAACAAAATGCTTATTCTGAGCTGTCTACAGTGCTACTCTTCTTTTTAAAAAATTGTTGTTAAAATATCCAATCTACTATTCACTGCACTTTAATTAATGGAGCCCACTGACATGTAGAAAAAACAAAACAAATCAATAGTTTATCTGAGGTAGGGTTCAACCAAAAATGACTGTAGTTTGCTTCATTTTTTAAAAAAAGTCTATGGTTGAATTTTTGTATATTTCTATTATTAGTGGAATAAAAGGACTAGCAGAAGAGCCCCATTGCTAGTCTTAAATGGTAACTATAGTTTTGCTTCAGTTTTTGTTTAGGAGGTGATTAAAACAAACAAACAACAAACCTTTTGGCTACTCTCAAATAGAACTCAAACATCCCAACAATGGCTACGCTCATGGAATTCTGTGACTGTATTTTGGTAACAAAGAGGAGAGTTTAACTTTGAAATCCCAAGTGTTTTTTTTTCTGGTTTCAATCCCCCAAATGAAATCCCCCTCTGGGGGAAGGGGCATTTTGTGACCCACACTTGCCCTAACATTGCCAAGGGGGTTTTGAGGTTTAAAACCCCGACTTCAGTAAAAATGTAAAGAAAATTACAGAGACTAAATTGCATGAGTTAAAAAAAAACCCTCCAGAGGATTTCGAGTTTTTGGGTTATCTTTAGATCTGTAGGATTAACAAATGTGTTTTTACAAAGAACACGGTACATCTGTATGAAAGCTTGTGTGTGGGGGAAATAACTCCAGTTTGAAACGTAAAGACTAGCTAATGATAATGTATAGTAAAGTTTGAGATCACTTGATCTAGATCTACAAGTTGGCCAGAGATTCTAAATCTAAAATTAACAAGCAAAATATTAAAAAAATCATTAAAAAAAAAAAAAGCTTATCTAAGAGGAAGAACTCCGTACCTACAACATCTCTCAATAATGTAGACGTTATTTCCCTTATTCAATATCAAGCAAAATAATTACCAAAATATGGCTTCCTTCAGTCGCGAAACGACTATGGATCATCTCATGGAAATGAGATGAATGCCTGGGCATTAGCTGTGTTAGGAGCGATGTCGCCAACACATCAATTCCTTCCTATTCATGCAGAGAATGCATCCAAGTGCCGATTTAGTTTCAACTTTATCCGAGATATGGGTGTGGGAGAAATAGAATGCACAATAATATAAGGAGACCGAACGCTACATATTTCTAAATACTGAAAGATTTATTTCCCTTGTTTGATATCAAACAAAATAATTAATTACCAGTAATAAATTTAATTTTTGCCTTTTTACTAGATTCATGTCTTGTGTACGTTTAACCTTGCTCCGAGAATGAGTGTTGGAGAAATAACGTGTACAAACTTTTTGCCAGGCAGAGTAAATTAATATAATCTTTGTAAAAAAAACATAAAAAAAATACTTAAAAAAAAACTTTGCTTTTATATTCAGTGTATTGCATCAATTAGTGTAAATAAGACATGTGATTAAAATTGTAATAGTTCTAGACTAGCAAATAATAAATCTGTGCTTTTTGAAACATTTTGATCAGTTATTTTTTTTAGTACAATTTTATGCTTTTACCTTTTACCCTAACCCTAACCTTTCTCGTGCGCTATGATCCTATCACTTGTCTGGACCAGTTGGAAAAGGGGGGAGGGTAGAAGGGGGTATTTGGGTCAATATTATCGTGTTCGAATAACAAAAAACGTGTTCTCTCTGAGCATACTCCTATTCATGAGGACTATAATTCAACTTATAACAGCACATCTGTTCAAGATAAGAAACACAATAATTAATTACCAATAGTTATTGATGTTAAGTCTAGATCTATGACGAACATAATAAATCAATCCGGTGTAAAGAGTGGACTCAGTTGCAAACACTCCGCGGTAGGAGCAAAGCTTAATGATTTACCTCCCATGGCTTCTATAATTTACCAGTTTAAAAAGGTTGGAAGTATGGACTTTATCAATATAAGGCTTGCCGTCTTAGGATGCATTGGGTGATCCAAAGAAGGGCGTGCTTTGTTTAAAATTGGCATTTAATGAACTTTCCATTGGAAACAAGGGGGGGGGGAGCGGACAAAACGTTCAAGGTTGGGAGCGAGGGCTTCTATTGGGAGGGTGCAAAAAAAAAAGATGCAATGTCATTGTAATGCTGGCTGTGCAATTGAATAATAATAATAATAATAACAATAATAATAATAAAATCCTCAACACCAAACTGTCTGGCAGTAACCTCATCACTGCAATAAACAGCTGGGCCGTCCCAGTGCTCCATTACACGTTCGGTGTGATCAAATGGACTGACACGGACCTACATGTCATTGATACTCATTAAAAAATTACAAACCAAATTTCGATGCCTACACCCCAAGTCCTCTACCATAAAGTTATACCTGCCAAGGAAGGATGAGGGTCGTGGATTGCAGAACATCTTCAAATTGTGTAAGATGCAAGTTTTAAAAATACGATCAAAACTGCTCGCCTCCAGCAATCAATTAGTTTCCTTTCTACGCAAATATGACTCCGAAGCAACCCCTCTGAACCTACACAATGCTGATGTCAATGTCGGTTTGGACGACGTAGGGCATATTTCTCTGTGTCTGTGTAATGTCAGCTGTTCCATTAGAAGTGATATGTTTCTGTGTGTCTGTGTGAGGTCAGCCGTTCCATTAGAAGTGATATGTTTCTGTGTGTCTGTGTAAGGTCAGTCGTTCCATTAGAAGTGATATGTTTCTGTGTGCCTGTGTAATGTCAGCTGTTCCATTAGAAGTGATATGTTTCTGTGTGTCTGTGTGAGGTCAGCCGTTCCATTAGAAGTGATATGTTTCTGTGTGTCTGTGTAAGGTCATCCGTTGCATTAGATGTGATATGTTTCTGTGTGTCTGTGTAAGGTCAGCCGTTCCATTAAAAGTGATATGTTTCTCTGTGTCTGTGTAAGGTCAGCCGTACCATTAGAAGTGCTATGTTTCTGTGTGTCTGTGTAAGGTCAGCCGTTACATTAGAAGTGATATGTTTCTGTGTGTCTGTGTAAGGTCAGCCGTTCCATTAGAAGTGATATGTTTCTGTGTGTCTGTGTAAGGTCAGCCGTTGCATTAGAAGTGATATGTTTCTGTGTGTCTGTGTAAGGTCAGCCGTTCCATTAGAAGTGATATGTTTCTGTGTGTCTGTGTAAGGTCAGCCGTTCCATTAGAAGTGATATGTTTCTGTGTGTCTGTGTAAGGTCAGCCGTACCATTAGAAGTGATATGTTTCTGTGTGTCTGTGTAAGGTCAGCCGTTCCATTAGAAGTGATATGTTTCTGTGTGTCTGTGTAAGGTCAGCCGTTCCATTAGAAGTGATATTTTTCTGTGTGTGTGTGTAAGGTCAGTCGTTCCATTAGATTTAGAAGGTGCACGGGTAAAAAATGTGTTGTTTGGTAAAAGCGTTTCATTTTAAAATATTGCGTGCATTGTTGGAGTGTTGGGGGCGTTATATGCAGACAGACGATAAGGCTACATCTGACGGGTCTAAGAAGTGTTTGTACATACTCTATATTAGGGGGTTGCAGGCCATACGATTGAAGGATGAAAAAGATTTTTAAAAAGGGGTCTTATACAATTTGAGAACAAGAAAGTTGTGTTGTTGGTGCAGTAGAGCCGGCCTTGGATAATCGGAGTTCCTATGCGAAATGAATTTGGTGGCCCTAAATGAATTTTTTTTAATTGAAAAGAAACATTTACAAAAACAACTAAATTTTATTAAAAACCTGCCTGTGTCTATATCCAAATACTAAATAACTTATGTTCTTATATATCGCAATATCCACAGTAGTGCTAGACTAGTAAACATAATGCTCTACTAAGTTTAAGATCTGATCCTTGTTTCGCAATTTTTTCTCTAATTTTTTTTTTAGTTTAGTCCTGTACGTGGCCGCCCCTCCCCCCCCCAACCTAAGTGGCTACCTAGTTTGCCTATGCTTAAGGCCAGCCCTGGCTGGGGAGTCATTTTACTGTTGGCCTATTAATTGAATGATGAAAATGAGTTCCTGGCAAAATAAACATATACCAACTATTTCCACGAGTATCAACTAGTGTCTACCACATAGCACGGTATACTAAGACTAAGACTAAGACTGCTTTATTGATCCTTACGGAAATTTGTTGTGATTACAAGGACTCGTTTCTCATATAAAGACAACACAACAGAAAAATACACAAAAATACAACAGACAACATAAAGAGTTCATTCAGCGACTACAGACAGGTATCTTGGTGCATTTCATGTTCCCTGATTAATGAGTGGCGGTGATAGAGTCTGACCGAGTGAGGTACGAACGAGTTTTTGTACCGCTCCGTTCTTGTTTTGATTGACAGCAGTCGCCCACTTCGCGAAGACCTGGCGTAATTCTGATGGAGCGGGTGGCCGTTGTCTTCCAAGATTTTTTCGATTTTTCTTAGGCACGTTTATTCAAAAAGTTCCTTTAAATGTGGTAATGTTGTGAGTGTAATTTTTAATGCTTTTTTAATGATGTTTTCTAGACGTCGCAACAGTTTAGATGAGGCGTTGCCTTGCCAACAACTTATTCCGTATGTTAGCAGATTTTGTACAGTCGCGCCGTAAAATGTCTCAAAGATCTTCTTGTTTAGTTCCACGAGTATCAGCTAGTGTCTCAAACATAGCATGGTATACCAACTATTTCCACGAGTATCAGCTAGTGTCTCACACATAGCATGGTATACCAACTATTCCCACGAGTATCAGCTAGTGTCTCACACATAGCATGGTATACCAACTATTTCCACGAGTATCAGCTAGTGTCTCACACATAGCATGGTATACCAACTATTTCCACGAGTATCAGCTAGTGTCTCACACATAGCATGGTATACCAACTATTTCCACGAGTATCAGCTAGTGTCTCACACATAGCATGGTATACCAACTATTTCCACGAGTATCAGCTAGTGTCTCACACATAGCATGGTATACCAACTATTTCCACGAGTATCAGCTAGTGTCTCACACATAGCATGGTATACCAACTATTTCCACGAGTATCAGCTAGTGCCTCACACATAGCATGGTATACCAACTATTTCCACGAGTATCAGCTAGTGCCTCACACATAGCATGGTATACCAACTATTTCCACGAGTAGCAGCTAGTGCCTCACACATAGCATGGTATACCAACTATTTCCACGAGTAGCAGCTAGTGTCTCACACATAGCATGGTTGTGTTGTACTAAGGGCACACAGATGACTTGATTGCTTGGTTTCTTTTTTATTTCTTCCTATCTTGTTTAATGATTTTTTTAAAACATTTTCTACCTTCCCTATTTCTACACTTTTACGCAAGACTCGCTAAATAATGAAACCACGACAGATGCGCTATAGATCTAGATCTCTAAATACATATTGATTGCTATCTACACTGGGAACACCTGGCGCCCTTACCAATCAGTTGTGTATTGGATAAACTCACACTACTACGGATATAATCAGTTGTGTACTGGATAGACTCCCACTAATACGGATATTAAGAACCGCCATTTATCTACAAACAAGAGTCACTCTGAAATGTTTATGAGACAAGCAAGATCCGTATTGATCAAAGCAAAAAAAAATTGCTTATTATAATAGTTCAAATCTGCTACTAGTTACTAAGAAATAATTTGACAGGGAGGAACAATTGTTTCTCTCATTAGATATTCTTTCCGTGATGAGATATTTGTCAACAGAATCCACTTTCAAAGACCTACATAAGTTTGATTTTGTTGTTATTTAAAAGCGTGTTTTATGAGCATAAATAGGCATTAGAGTTATCATCTAACAATGTTCTCAGAACACTAGGAACATGTTCCTCGAGAGTATCTTGGAACAGCTTGTTTCTCATTCAGAATTTGTTCTCTTCACTAAAAGGTTTTTTGTTTTGTTGTCTTTTTGTTCAACATGACAATCGTGACTCGAATTAATGAACACTCCCTTGCTTTACTCTTGAAATCAAATTCATTACGACATGACCTGTTAGAATTTCAGTTTTCTTTTCAATTATCATTAAACTAAATTTCAGCGAACATTTTATTTGAACACCTCGCTGATCTTGACGTGCTAAATTTCCACTGAGCTGTTTAAGGAATATTTCTTTAAATTCCCATGTTGGGACAATTTCTGAAATTCCCATTTCACTTTCTTCTGTTACTTCTATTTGGCGTTGGACGGGCGTTTTCTTAAATTTAAATTGTCCGTAGATTGAAATGCCATTTAAAAGTTCCCATGAAAAGAAGCTGGTGGGATGTTTTAATCCCCTGAGGAGTCAGGAGCTGCTTTTTGTAAAAATATCTAATAAACATTATTTTTAAACATTTCCCCAAGCCTACCAGTGACAGAGAGTTCTTCATCTTTACCCCTAAAAAATTATATTGATCTATTGCTGTTGATATTTCCCGTATCAAGCTCTTATTCTCTAACTTTATATGTTGGTGAAATGTTTTCTAAGTTTTAATAGCAAGACGTCACAGTTACAATAAAAGTGATAAAAGACAAACCAATGTAGTCCTAATGAAGTATTGGGCTTGTATCCATGGTGGATAACAATTTATCATTCGGAAATAAAAAAACAACAACATAGCTAAGACAATTGTTTCCTCATGTTTTCTTCTAACGGAATTCTTCAATACTTGTTTCATTCGGAATGTTTCATGGAACACTTTCCTTATTTAACTTTATTTTAGATTGATTTTTTTTGTTCAAATAAAAAATAATTAAACCATATTCTAAATTTATCATAAAAAAACAAAAAAACAAAAATAATAGTACAGACATACAAACATAAGGGAATAGAAAGGTTTACTGACTTTAATTTATAATGTCATTGAAGAGCATAACTTCTTCATATCAGACACGACATTGGTGAGTTGAATTATAATTTCTGGTTTGGTATCACGCCTGTTTCTAGACTTTGACTTGGTTGTAACACTATAAGAAAAATCCTTGCTTCACACAAAGACGTTGTGGGTAACGGAACTAACACAGACCTATATATATTAAACCTATTCTGGAGATCTCTAACACAACGTTAGCTTGTCATGAACTAGTGTGAACACAGACCTATAAATATTAAACCTATTCTGAGGATGGAGATCTCTAACATTTCACAACAATGTCGTAAAAAATGACAAAAAAGCTGAAACAAGGCGTTGTTTTGTAAAGTAGTTATAAGAAGTAAACTTGTTGTTTTGTAAAGTAGTTATAAGAAGTAAACTTGTTGTTTTGTAAAGTAGTTATAAGAAGTAAACTTGTTTGTTTTTTTTAACCCTAACCTATGTCATTGAACATCGAAACTAAGAGCACTCTCGTCTCATAATTATTAGGTAACTATTGTTTTTTAGTATGTCTCTTATTGTGTCGAATTCCACATCTCTTTAGTATTGGCTTGATGAGCTACACATGTTCTAACGAATCATTTGCCAGAGGCGTAGCTAGGGTCGGTGCCAACAGGTGCGGTTAGCTAAGGGTATCATGCACGCCCCCATTTACCATTATAATTTTAAAATGTTTATTATTATTTAGACTGTTCTAATTATTAGTCCTGTATTTCGGGCTTATTAAATTAACGAATAGAGTTTGACCTAACATATAATATGTGTATTCACACTATAAGAACTTAACAGTCCCACTATACAAAATTCAAAGTAACGCGTCGCATTTAGCCTTTAAAGCATTTCTGAGTCATTGAATGTTTAGAGATAGAAGGCTTGAGCATTAATACTAACTTGAGAAACAAACTTTAAAAAAAAACAACTCACTTTGACTTTTTATTCTTGGAGATCTCTTCCACTCACCAACTTCATTAAATTCGTGATTTTAGTTGTTTTTTTTGTTGCAATTCCCCCCCCCCCCAGCGTATTTATCACTAGTACACTGTAAGGACATTTTTCAAATCCTCCGACGAGACACTGGATTAATAATCTCAGAACTTCTTTGAGATCACATTACAATGATGTTTTATACAGTCCACTGAGATGACAGGCAAATATCACAATGATATTTTATATAGTCCTCTGAGATGACAGGCAAACATTATAAAGATAATTTAGGAGCGCCCCACAGTTTGCTGTCAATATTTTGACCTAAAGCAGTGTTTCCCAAACTATGTGTTCGCGAGGCCATTCATTCCACAAACTCCTGGACTAATGAAATAGCAGGCCACCACGTGATGTAATCTCTCTTCAAAAATAAGCAAAGTGTTCCTCTAAATACTCAGTATGTTCAAAGTGTTCCGCTAAATACTCAGTATGTTCAAAGTGTTCCGCTAAATACTCAGAATGTTCAAAGTGTTCCGCTAAATACTCAGAATGTTCAAAGTGTTCCGCTAAATACTCAGAATGTTCAAAGTGTTCCGCTAAATACTCAGAATGTTCAAAGTGTTCCGCTAAATACTCAGAATGTTCAAAGTGTTCCGCTAAATACTCAGAATGTTCAAAGTGTTCCGCTAAATACTCAGAATGTTTGAAGGAATGTTAAGGAAAAAGTTTGGGAAACACTGACCTAAAAGAACAAGACACAAAATTCTTAACCCTTTAGACACTAGAATAGTAATTCCGTTTTGTATTCACTCTTGTAAAAAAGCTCAGCACTTTAAAGGTTAAAGATAATACGCACTCATTAAATGACAGTTACACCAGACCTGGACGAAGTGGTCGTCTGCTCTCCATTAAGGCTAGAACAGAAAAATGTCAAAACTCGTTTATCTCACTTTCACTCCGAGAGTTTCAAGGTCAATGTCGTCAACGAGATATAGATAGAAGGCTAATTAATAAAGCGCTGGTTGTGTGTGTATGTGTATGATGTGTATGTGTGTGTGTGTGATGTAACGTGTGTGAATGTTGTTCGTGCTTACATCTATGTTGTTATTGTTATATGCTGAAATGGACAACCATAGTCAAACTTAATTTCCATTTGTTTGGGCCAATAAAATTATTTTATCTAATCGGATTTATTTATATAAATCAAATGTTTATTTTTATTCGACGGCTTAACTAATTAAAAAGTAAATTTCCCCTTTCAGACCCTGCGATCTACAAGGCAGATGATGTAAAGATCTTCTTAACTACTTATGGAATCCCAATTGTTTAAGGATTACATTAATTCATATTTTGTCTGAACAAGTCTAAAAAAAATATTACGTCATTCTATTTTTTTAAACTCTTTCTCTCCTAACCAACGATACCAACGTTGATTTGACCTCATGAAATTAAATTAATGTTTAATTTTATAAACTTGACTTTGTATTTCATAAAAAGAGCATGCATTTTCCTTTATTTCTATACCAAATACAATATTTTCTGATAACAAAGCCCAAGCTATTGAAGCTTAATCATAACAGGGTAGTGAAATAGTAATGAGCAAAATGTAGAATACCTTCAAAACGTGGACAAATAATAACGGAGAGAAAGAGTTAAAGTCTTAAAGTCTGGTTTTACTATCTAGAAATCGTTGTTGGTTCTATTAAAATAATGTTCATTCGTTGACCTAGTTACATTTGGTGTAAAAAATAAAAAGTCAGTATGAAATAGCGAGTGTAGGTTGAAGACCGACTGAAATATTGCCAACTGGGATTTCTCTGACCTGAAACAAAGCCGCTTCTTAGTTTTTAGAAAATCATTAAACCTGACAACTTTTTTCTATGCCTGCAGACATCAGACACCAGACATCTGCAAGAAAAAAAGGATGTTTCTTAGTCTATTGAAAATTGGATTTAAATGACATATTCTTCATCTACCTAGCGACATAATTTCTCAATAACCTCCCGGAGAGATCTATCTAAAAGCTGAGAAGAGACTAAAAGAAACATAATGACATAATGAAAGACAAAGCCTTACAAAGGAGTATAGAAGGAGTAACAAAGCCTTACAAAGGAGGTGAGAACAAAAAAAAATACTCAATTAACTCTAAAAGCTAGGCTTGTCAGCTAATCCTGATCTGTAAAACAATGAGTACTAAATAGCCTATTGAGATCCCTTGTTAGGTGGCCAAACGGTTTGTGCCCACCTAGAGACACTTCTAATACACCTAGAGACACTTCTAATACACCTAGAGACACTTCTAATACACCTAGAGACACTTCTAATACACATAGAGACACTTCTAATACACCTAGAGACACTTCTAATACACCTAGAGACACTTCTAATACACCTAGAGACACTTCTAATACACCTAGAGACACTTCTAATACACCTAGAGACACTTCTAATACACCTAGAGACACTTCTAATACACCTAGAGACACTTCTAATACACCTAGAGACACTTCTAATACACCTAGAGACACTTCTAAAACACCTAGAGACACTTCTAATACACCTAGAGACACTTCTAATACACCTAGAGACACTTCTAATACACCTAGAGACATTTCTAATACACCTAGAGACACTTCTAATACACCTAGAGACACTTCTAAAACACCTAGAGACACTTCTAATACACCTAGAGACACTTCTAATACACCTAGAGACACTTCTAATACACCTAGAGACACTTTTAATACACCTAGAGACACTTCTAATACACATAGAGACACTTCTAATACACCTAGAGACACTTCTAATACACCTAGAGACACTTCTAATACACCTAGAGACGCTTCTAATACACCTAGAGACCCTTCTAATACACCTAGAGACACTTCTAATAAACCTAGAGACACTTCTAATACACCTAGAGACACTTCTAATACACCTAGAGACACTTCATTTACTTTGGTGATAATTCTTTCTTTGATCCCTTCTTCTTCTCTCTCTCTCTCTCTCCTTCTCTCCATTTCTCTTCTCTTCTTCTCTCTCTCTCTCTCCTTCTCTCCATTTTTCTTCTCTTCTTCTCTCTCTCTCTCTCTTTCTCTCCATTTCTCTTCTCTTCTTCTCTCTCTCTCTCTCTCCTTCTCTCCATTTCTCTTCTCTTCTTCTCTCTCTCTCTCCTTCTCTCCATTTCTCTTTTCTTCTTCTCTCTCTCTCTCCTTCTCTCCATTTCTCTTCTCTTCTTCTCTCTCTCTCTCTCCTTCTCTCCATTTCTCTTCTCTTCTTCTCTCTCTCTCTCTCTCCTTCTCTCCATTTCTCTTCTCTTCTTCTCTCTCTCTCTCTCCTTCTCTCCATTTCTCTTCTCTTCTTCTCTCTCTCTCTCCTTCTCTTCATTTCTCTTCTCTTCTTCTCTCTCTCTCTCTCTCCCCTTCTCTCCATTTCTCTTCTCTTCTTCTTCTCTCTCTCTCTCCTTCTCTCCATTTCTCTTCTCTTCTTCTCTCTCTCTCTCCTTCTCTTCATTTCTCTTCTCTTCTTCTTCTCTCTCTCTCTCTCTCCCCTTCTCTCCATTTCTCTTCTCTTCTTCTTCTCTCTCTCTCTCCCCTTCTCTCCATTTCTCTTCTCTTCTTCTTCTCTCTCCCTCTCCTTCTCTCCATTTCTCTTCTCTTCTTCTCTCTCTCTCTCTCTTCTTCTCTCCATTTCTCTTCTCTTCTTCTGTCTCTCTCTTTCCTTCTCTCGATTTCTCTTCTCTTCTTCTTCTCTCTCTCCTTCTCTCCATTTCTCTTCTCTTCTTCTCTCTCTCTCTCCTTCTCTCCATTTATCTTCTCTTCTTCTCTCTCTCTCCTTCTCTCCATTTCTCTTCTCTTCTTCTCTCTCTCTCTCCCTTCTCTCTATTTCTCTTCTCTTCTTCTCTCTCTCTCTCTCCTTCTCTCCATTTCTCTTCTCCTCTTCTCTCTCTCTCTCTCCTTCTCTCTATTTCTCTTCTCTTCTTCTCTCTCTCTCTCTCCTTCTCTCCATTTCTCTTCTCTTCTTCTCTCTCTCTCTCTCCTTCTCTCCATTTCTCTTCTCCTCTTCTCTCTCTCTCTCTCCTTCTCTCTATTTCTCTTCTCTTCTTCTCTCTCTCTCTCTCCTTCTCTCCATTTCTCTTCTCTTCTTCTCTCTCTCTCTCTCCTTCTCTCCATTTCTCTTCTCTTCTTCTCTCTCTCTCTCTCCTTCTCTCCATTTCTCTTCTCTTCTTCTCTCTCTCTCTCTCCTTCTCTCTATTTCTCTTCTCTTCTTCTCTCTCTCTCTCTCCTTCTCTCCATTTCTCTTCTCTTCTTCTCTCTCTCTCTCCTTCTCTCCATTTCTCTTCTCTTCTTCTCTCTCTCTCTCTCCTTCTCTCCATTTCTCTTCTCCTCTTCTCTCTCTCTCTCTCCTTCTCTCCATTTCTCTTCTCTTCTTCTCTCTCTCTCTCTCCTTCTCTCCATTTCTCTTCTCTTCTTCTCTTCTTTTCTATTTCTCTCATTTTTCCTTTTCTGGTTTCTAACAGTTCATCTATTCCTTTTTACAAAGCTGATATCAGCACACTCTTTTTGTTTGTTTGTTATCTAGGTGGAATCTTGTACACATTATTTCCCCACTTCTCATAATTGGATCAAGTTGAAAGTTTGCACAAGTACTTATCGTTGATAACAACACATGAATAAGCCAAAAAATTAAACAATCAGTTAATCGATAAATAGTAATTAACTAATTGTGTTTTAAATGTAAAAAGGAAGTAATATCTTATTATTGAGAGACTATGTCAGTAATTGTGCGTTTCTTTTCCTTACAAAAACTTTTTTAAAGCATTTTCAGCGGCCCCCGAAAGGGGAAAAGACGCTATTAGTTTAGTGTGGCCTGTCTGTCCGTCTGTCTAGTTTAATAATAAATAAATAGTTTTTCATATTATCGCGTTATCTACAGTAAGACACAAAAATAAAGATTTTTTTTTTTAAGAAAATGTTTTTTTCTTGAGGTTTTGAATAAGAGATTGACTCTTTACAAAACAATTAGATCAATTAGATACTCATTATAAGACATCAGTTAGGCCAGGTTCACATCTATTTTCACATTCACTTTCACCTATCCCTTGGTCTGCTGGACCTTTGGGGCACCACACAAGATTTGTCAACCTTCTATCTCCATTCTTCTCTGTCATTTGCCTTTGATAGAATTTCATTATGAAATATTGAAATCTGTCTTTTTACCTGTCTGGTGGACCACTTCTGATAGAATTTAATACCTTAATTCTTCTGAAAATATTGAAACTTTTTTTTTCTGCCTGAGTGGACCACTTCGGAGGCTGATTTTGAGTGTATTTCCACACAAACTGTTTTTGTAACATTGTTTGTATTTTTTAGCGGCCTTCTAAAAGGGAAAAGACGCTATTAGTTTTGTGTGAAATGTCCGTCCGTCCCGTTTAGATCTCGTAAACTAGAAAAGAGTGAAAATCCGACATCATAATATTTTAGTCCATTGAAAGTTCTAATGCAATGGCTAATTTTTTCTTTTCTAAACGCGAAAAATCTCATTTTTAAATCAATTATGCAAGCAGTTTTTTTTCGTAAAAATACACCACTTTTACAACTATTAACTATTTATAGTAACGAACGCTGGAAGCTCTTTAGTAGGGTGAGGCACTGCTTCCCATAGTTCTAACACAGTTATGCAAATGGTTTTAGAATTTTTGTCAAAAACTTTTTTTTTAACCAAACTACTACATTTACCCAAAGAAAAAATCTATTTAGTACGCATCAAAGTTGGAGATCATTTAAAACAACAATTAATAAGTAGTTTTTCATATTATCGCGTGAATTGCAGCGCTGGCGTGCAGCTGTAAGACACTTAACTAAAGAAATTATTTTATTTTTTTTAAGGGAAAAGTTTTTTTTTTCGTTTTTTTCTTGAGGATTTGACTGAGAGATTGACTCTTTACAAAACAATGAGGTCAATTAGATATTCATTATAAGACATCAGTTTGGCTAGCTCACATTCAACTTCACATTCACTTTCACCTATCCTTTGGTTTGCTGGACCGATGGGGCACCACACAAGATCTGCCAACCTTCTTTCTCCATTCTTCTCTGTCATATATCTTTAATCGAATTTAATTCTGATGTTCTTTCTGAAAATATTGTTACCTGCGTTTTTACCTGCCTGGGTGGACCACTTCGGGGGTTAATTTTGAGTTTGTGTTTCCACACAAACTGTCTTTGTAACCTTGTTTATATTTTGCTTTTTTTCCTTGTCCGCTCTCATTCTCCACGTGACTCTGTTTTCAACTCTGTCTGGGTCACTCTTTCTTTCTTCATTTCTCTCTCTGTCTCTTATCTTATTAAGTACAAACGTTACTTCAAAAAAAGATGATTACACCCTACGAGTGTTCTCTCTCTCTCTCTCTCTCTCTCTCTCTCTCTCTCTCTCTCTGTCTGTACAAATCTGTCCTAACACAGCAGACGTAACCCTATTTCTACAAGTGCTAGAACTGGGTATGTTCCGGGTAACAGTTCAGACGTCACACTATGACCCACATTAAGACACAGCCACACTGTGACAGGGCAAGTACACTAGTCACTACTATATTTATACCCTAAGTCAGTGAGTCAACCCCTTTATCTTCACCTCACTTGATAGTCTTTCATGCTGTGTACACTTTTAATGAGATGAAGTCAGTTCAGACATGTACCAGTGAATCTTTATAAAGGTAGTGTTGCACATTGGTTCTTACAGACTGGATATATTATAATAGACTGTGTCACGTTCTTTCATGCTAGATTTAATACAAAGTTTTAAGGACTCGATCAGGTCAAATCAATGTATGTAACGTTTGAAACCAAAGAGTCGCATACATATCGGTCTTATTTAGACGCTGCGTTTACCGATTAAAGGTATAATAACTCTTATCTGCATTTAATTCAATATAACTCAGATGCCTTTAACTCTAATTGCGTATTGCGTTTACCTCTAATTTTGTTAACCTCTGATCGGGTTTAGTTCTAATATTATGTTTTCCTTTAAGTAATTGTGTTTACCTATAACTGACTGGATATTCCTCTAATCGTGGTTACCTTTAGTTGTGGTTACCTGTAATCGCGAGCTAGAGATGATCACTGATAGGGGAACGTTACTATTTAGTGTGTGTGTGTTACAATTTTAACTCATACTGATTGGGCAGTCCTCTAATTATGTTTACCTCTAGTCTTGTTTACCTCAAACTGAATGGGCAGTCCTCTAAGTATGTTTACCTCTAGTTTGTTTACCTCAAACTGACTGGGCAGTCCTCTTATTATGTTTACCTCTAGATTGTTTACCTCAAACTGACCGGGCAGTCATCTAATTATGTTTACCTCTAGTTTTGTTTACCTCAAACTGACTGGGCAGTCCTCTAATTATGTTTACCTCTAGTTTTGTTTACCTCAAACTGACTGGGCAGTCCTCTAATTATGTTTACCTCTAGTTTTGTTTACCTCAAACTGACTGGACAGTCCTCTAATTATGTTAACCTCTAGTTTTGTTTACCTTAAACTGACTGGTGTTATGACATGATTAGGAATTAGTTATTTGTTTCGGGAATAAGGGTAAAGTTTTACTTAGCGACAAATGACGTGACAGATCTTTAAAAAAGAAGAACGCTCTTAGTGACGCTAGAAAGAGGATGCTTTGTGTAGAGCAGTAGAATATAGATACGGATTAACGGACATAGCTGACATAGGACGATTCCCTTCTTAGTTATTAAATGGATTTGTAAACAGCATCAGCGTCGACTACATATTTTGTTTGTTTCGGCTTTTCGCCGGTGTTACTGAAGTGGTTTTGAGTTCGGTATTACCTCCAGTCAGACGTAGATCTACACTAGATCTATCTACCAGCATCAACACCGCGCGGAAGCCTGAACAACGTGGCGACCCCCGACTCGGAGCTTACTGGCAGCAACATCAAGAAGAATAGAAGCCCTCTGTTAGGAGGAGGCAGAAGTTAACGTCATCGGCCTAGTCTGCAGCTAGACCCTGATTATACAGCCACGTCGGCGAAGGAAAGCCAGTGAGATCCTGGACTCGTAGAACTAGGAGGTAACGAAATATAGATCTAGATCTACAGTTGTGATTTGTAAGTGCCCATACTTGTGGCATCGTATTGAAGCTTGTATCGAGAAGGCTACAGTTTTGTGGAGGGAAGAAAATCGTCCTGTCGATTCCGTACTGAAGAGATATCGCCTGCCCGGCATAGTGAGAACGAACGTGAAGGTCACCTTCTGCAAGGCCAAGATCGACCGTTGGGGTCACGCCAAAGAACTTTTGACGTAGGAGACATCGTACTGCCTACGGCACTTAAGTACAGTAGTGCTAATTTGATCTACAGCTCGGCTGAATTCTGTGCTTCACGTTAGATAGCCAGATAGCCGGTAGTTTAGCACTGGACTTTGACTTTGTCGCTGTGTCAATAGTTGGACCGTTACAGGTTCACTTTGGACAGACGACCACCTGGAACCACCGTACCTGCGTCGGAACCAGCAGCCGGAACCAGACTCTACGCCACCGACGAACCGGAGCCAGACGACAGATCACCGTGAACACCAGAACCAGACGCCGTACCACCGAAGAACCGGAGCCATTGCAGACCAGTACCGGAGGACCTTGGAGAACCGAAACGTTCGTTGTTCTTGTCTCACCGCTAGGGAAGACATCGCCGTGAGCCTTGCCGCCGGGACAGACATTAGCGTAGGAAGAGTGGACCCGAGACTGACTGTGGAGTTATCGCCGCTTCTTAGACAGATAAGTCAAGTGTTATTTAACTACTTTCTCCTTAGAATAATTAGAGTCTGTAGGGAAGTGACCACTCGCTAGATTATCACTACCAGGTTAAATCGTGGTGGATTGGGGATATCCTTAAAATTAGGTGTAATCTAGCAAGAGGTCCATATATATGTTTAGCTGTTAATGCGTCCTGTATGTGAGTGTGAATCATTTAGTTAAGCATTTTTTTTTTAGTAACGTCATGTATTAATTGTTTGCAATACTCTCGTCTTAAGTCTTACTGTCAGACGAAAGTCTCATTCATTAAAACTAGATCTATAATTTGGTGTTCATCGTATTTAAGTTTATTTTCATAGTTTATTTGTATAAGTTGTAAGTTATATACACTCCAGGCTGTGAAAGCAGGTAAGAACTAACTAAGATCTAGCGTAATCTAGACTAGATCTGGGGAACAATCGAGGTGAAGCCTGATTGCCCAGTTGTAATTTTAGTATTTGTAAATAGACAGGTTGGTCTATTTACCGGCCACTAGTGTTGAGTAACACTTGGTCGGTTGAGGGTGCGTGTGTCGCACATCGTATTCAGTCGGGTCAAAGTGTAGCCTACACACTTGTACCAAGGATACTAAGTGTATCTTGAGAAAGGGTAGAAGTGGTTATTAGTCTAAGTTGGTAGTTAGACGCCAAGGGTTTTGTTTGTTGGTATAAGAGGTACCATAACGTAGGATAAAGTAACAATTAAGGAATATGGCAACTACTTCAGGTTACGACCTAGAAGAATTTAGAAAAAAGCTAATCCATGAAGCCAAGACAGAATTAGAACTGCGAGGCAAAGAACTAACTGCCTATGTGCAGCAGATGGTGGCGGCGGAAGCAGAACGCCTAGAGAGAGAGAAGGTTAGAGAAGCGGAAAAGGCCAGAGAAAAGGAAAAAGAAGAAGCAGATCGCAGAGAGCGGGAACGAGTCAGAGAAACTGAAAGAGCCAGAGAAAAAGAAAAAGAAGAAGCAGAACGCTTGGAGAGAGAGAAAGCTAGAGGCAGAGAAAAGGAAAAAGAAGAAGCAGATCGCATAGAGCGGGAAAAGGTTAGAGAGGCAGAAAAGTTGGAGAGGGAAAAGGTTAGAGAGGCGGAACGTGTAGAGAGGGAGAAGAAAGAAGAGGCGGACAGAAAAGTGAGAATTCAAGTTGAGCAGATGAGGATAGAGGCTGGTGTAAGTGTGCCCATCGAAGGGAACAGCAACAATAGTGCCAACATAGAAAGCCATAGTAGCGCCGCATGGATGAAAAAGAAAATACAACCTTTTGCGGAAGACAAGGACGACATCGGCGACTATCTGAAACGCTTTGAAATTAAACTAGCAAAGTTTAATGTCCAAGAGAGGGAGTGGTCCGAAATCTTGTTGGACTTCGTGCATGGGAAAGCCCTCACGATTTGCCAGAACCACGATCACTCGATGCAAAACAGCTATCAGGTGCTAAAGAAGGAACTGCTAAACGCATACGGGCACAACGCGGCAACATTCCGAAAGAAGTATTACGAAAACACTCCATCCAGCCAAGTTGATCCACAAACAACTATCAACTCAGAGAAGGACTTCTTCACTAAATGGCTCGGATTCGAGAATGTGGAGAACACCTACGAGGGGTTGAGGAACTTTATTCTGGTTGATAACTTTCTCAACAAATGCGATCTCCAGCTGCAGTCGTTTGTCAAAGAAAGGAACCCAAAGGTGTTGGACGAAGTGACAGAAATTATAAGAACATATAAAAAGGCGTATCCCAACAACCCACTTTCAGTTAGAGACCACAAAAAAGTTATTGACCTGGTAAATTATGTAAAGGGAAATGATAGCAATGATAGGGAGTATTGTAGAAGGAATGATGTTAGTGATAGGGACACCTATGGTAGGAGAAATGATAGGTCCAGGGAACGTGGGAACAATAGTCGGGATAGTTATGATGGCATAAAGGATAGATCCTGGGAAAATGAAAACAATGGCAGGGAAAGTTATGATAGGAGAATAGATAGACCTAAAGTGGGTGATAGAAACCTTAGGGAGGTTACATGTTTTAACTGTCAGGAAAAGGGACACATGGCATATCAATGTAAAAAACATAGAGGGAATGGAGATGGCAATAGGAATACACAGGATAATAGTGGCACTAGTGATAGGAGAGGTAATCAAGGAAACCGTAGACAAGAGAGGGATAATCGGCCACCAGATAGGGTTAATTTTGTGAGGAACATTCAAGGTAGGGAACAGGATAATGGAGATAGTGAACCAGATGAAGAAATTAACTACGTTGATTGTGGGGAAGATAGATTTAAATTATATCCGGGCACGATAAATAATAAACAGGTAAATGTGATCCGGGACACAGCTAGCAGTACACTCGCGGTAAGAGGGGGATTAGTTAAGTCCAATGATTATTTAGGCTATACCAAATCAGTCAGATTGGCAGACGGTGCAGTTAAGAGGTTCGAAGCGTGCAAAGTGTTCCTTCGATCTCCATTGTACACAGGGTATTGTGAAGGGGTAGCCATGCCGAGGTTATCTAGAGATGTTTTACTTGGAAATGTAGCAGGTGTCAGAGCCGCTTCTGATAAACAGGTTAGAAGTTGGAAAAACAGGTATGGCAACATGAGGCGAAACAAACTTAGAAAGGACAGAATTTGTTTTAACTGCCATAAACATGGGCACATCGCTAAAGACTGTTGGAGTAGGGCAGAACAGTCTGAACAGAAGATTGCGAGTTCGGATAGGAGGCACAGGTCTGTATCCGACATTGATGATAGAAGCGATGACTGTGGTAGCGGTAAGCGCACGTCATACAGAGGAAGAAGGACACAAGCGGGCTATAGTGGTGTAAGAAGAGATGTTAACTCCAGTTGGAGAGAACAAATGTATGGGTCGTGTAGATAGCCTGTGAAACATAACACTATACAACCGTAGTGTAAATAAGTTGGATTTTATTTAAATTGTTTATTCTTAATTAATTGATTTGGCTAGTAGTCATTATCAGATGGGTATTATGTTGTTGTAGTATTAGTTAGTATTAGATTGACTCATGTTAGTTATTTATTATGTATGAATATGTATGAATTGTATGTATGGAGGTATGAATAGATAGGGCATTTAGAAGGCGACTAGGTATTGATATCAAGGGAAAGTAAGTTTTATAAGTTATTCCTTGTTGTTGATCATGCTCATACATCAGTAAAGAGTTAGGTCGCGCTGGGACAAGTAAGTGGAGAGAGGAAATGAAATACACTTGTAAATGCCCGAACGAACGTTAGGTGTATAGTGGGAGAATGATTATTGATAAATGTCAATTTGTCATATTAGGTAAAATGTCTGTCCTGACGTGTGAGGGAAAGTGGTGTAACATCTGGAACGTGATGTGATAAAGTATAGCTAGACACCTATGTCTGCGGTCACCTATGGCACATCACATTGGACAGTATTACGTTGTGACATTTGAGGGAAATAGGTGTTCAGATCAACTTGAGTTTGGGACAATGATGAAGAAGTTGAAACCGAAATCAAGACTCAAGTTGTGTTGTCTTTTATGTTTCCCTACATTTTGGCCCTTGCACAATGTAAGACTAAGACAGTAGATAAAAAATTGACTGGCAATTTTTTTTAGCGGGAGGGGGAGGAGTTGTTATGACATGATTAGGAATTAGTTATTTGTTTCGGGAATAAGGGTAAAGTTTTACTTAGCGACAAATGACGTGACAGATCTTTAAAAAAGAAGAACGCTCTTAGTGACGCTAGAAAGAGGATGCTTTGTGTAGAGCAGTAGAATATAGATACGGATTAACGGACATAGCTGACATAGGACGATTCCCTTCTTAGTTATTAAATGGATTTGTAAACAGCATCAGCGTCGACTACATATTTTGTTTGTTTCGGCTTTTCGCCGGTGTTACTGAAGTGGTTTTGAGTTCGGTATTACCTCCAGTCAGACGTAGATCTACACTAGATCTATCTACCAGCATCAACACCGCGCGGAAGCCTGAACACTGGGCAGTCCTCTAATTATGTTTACCTCAAACTGACTGGGCAGTCCTCTAATTATGTTAACCTCTAGTTTTGTTTACCTCAAACTGACTGGGCAGTCCTCTAATTATGTTTACCTCTAGTTTTGATTACCTCAAACTGACTGTACAGTCCTCTAATTATGTTTACCTCTAGTTTTGTTTACCTCAAACTGACTGGGCAGTCCTCTAATTATGTTAACCTCTAGTTTTGTTTACCTCAAACTGACTGGACAGTCCTCTAATTATGTTTACCTCTAGTTTTGTTTACCTCAAACTGACTGGACAGTCCTCTAATTATGTTTACCTCTAGTTTTGTTTACCTCAAACTGACTGGACAGTCCTCTAATTATGTTTACCTCTAGTTTTGTTTACCTCAAACTGACTGGGCAGTCCTCTAATTATGTTTACCTCTAGTTTGTTTACTTCCAATTGTCCTAAACGTTAACTTAACACCTGTCCCCATCCGTATCTAAAACGCTACAAGTTACGTCCCTTGTGTAATTGCCTACAGGTCTTAAGTGTGTGTGTGTCTCAGTGTTTCTATGTCTTTAGTGTGTGAGTCTGATTGTCTTAAGTTCTAAGCTTTGTGTGACTTATGTGTGAGATCTAGTGCCGACGTGTTAGTATGCACACGAGTGTATTTTACTCAGTCGTTGCGCCCGTGTGTATGCTGTGTCCACTTGCTTTGATCGAGCTCAATAGATTATCTCACAAATACCTTGGCGTTGTTTAATTCAGTCCCCAAAGGCAAAGTGCATATCGAATGTCGAACCTAAAGTCTACCTCAGGCGTCTATGCTAACATTCTTTATATAACCGTAACATGCGTTGGGAATCATATTAACACATACGCACTGAGTCTAAACACATACATACACTGACAGACACACACCACATGTTTGATAAATATCAATGAACACACATGCGTTAGCACTAAAAAAAAACCATGCAAAACATTAACATCCTGATTCATTTCAATTACAATAAGTTTATTTTTAGAACATAGCTGTTCCTACCATGAGAGTCCACATGTGGGAAAGTATTTGTATTTATGTGTCATTGAGCTCTGCTTCAGAGTCTTACTGGGTTGAGTTGTAACTATCCACTATACGGAGATTGGAACTACTCTAAAAAACAATCCCCCCCCCCCATGTTTCAGGCATTCATTCAGAAGTTTATAAAAGCAAAGATCTTACGTGATACGTGACGACAAGAGAGGTTCAAACCTAGGATGGCTAAGTGTGAAGTATGCGCTCTGGACTCTCGCTCGATGGTCAGGATAATTCCGAGTTCGAACCCTGCCTACCGTCCTGCGGAACATTGTTAAATTGAAGTTCAATCCACAGTAATACATACAAATTTAATACTGTACTGTTTTTATATTAAAATTAATAAACTTGTAATTGTTAATACGAATGTTAGAAATTAATTAAAATTAATGAAAATGCTACTTTATATTAACCTTTAAAAAGTCTGTTGTGAGTAACATTTAATGCCAGGTCCCGTAAAACATTAACAGGGACAGGATTTTATTACGCCCAGGTCTGGAAGAAGCAAAGACTCTTCAGCCCCGCCTCTATCTGAAATTTTAAGAAACGTCAAGATTTCTCTGAGCTTAGGTCACATCGAGCTGCTCGAGATGCTGTCTCTCTGTCTTCCTTCTATGTCTCCATCGGCTTCTTACCCCGAATATTTCCTTTACATTTCCAAGATATTGCCTTCAACCTTCCCATGGTGTCTGTGTAGGGGGATCATAATCTCCCTTTCACTTTCACCCTTTTGAGACAGCCTCATCGCATATGAAATGGCAAGGCGGATTCCCCTTTCGCTGACTTGGCTAGTGGTCCCTCTTGAATGTCCTATTGCCAAGAAAGACTAGAGAGCTGTTACCCGTTCCCCAGCAATGAGGTCATTCATTGGTATCAGCCTTCATTGTAGTTACTTGGCGTTTAGCTTCCACAGAGCGACACAAAAAGAACACGAGAGATGCAAAACCCAGATACCAAGACCAGCATTAAGTAAATGTAACTCCAGCATACAATAGACTGGAACTGGGTGGACTCCCAACCGTGTACCGAAGAAAGAAATGTAGACCCAAAATTCTAGGAAAGATAACCTCTATTGCGTGTGCATTTTGTCTTTAGAGTCTGGACTCGTCTAGTAACATAAGCCAAGAATGCATAACTCTAGCTATCTTGGGCCATTGGTTAGTCAGCCAAGACATCTCTTCTCTTGAACCACTGTTCCCGGCTTAGTGAGGAAGTGCTTTCTTCGCTGGGCACATGCCACTAGATTTTGGGCATTTTAGACCACCTCTTCAATATTGATTTTTGCTTTTTAAGACGCACAATCTGGGCGGGGTATATTTTTACTATTGGACATTTCTTGAAATACAAAAATTCATAAAATATAATCATGACTACATTCTGGTTGGGATTGATCTCACAATAGTCCTTAGTTTGAACGCTCCTATCTCTTGTCTGTAGAAAGGAGATTTGGGCTATTGTGTAATTATCTCTAGTTCTAAAAGAACGACTTTTAAAAATAGTCATATTATCAAGAGTCAACAATATTATAGATTTTTTAAAAAGATTCCTTTAAATGATTACCATCATCGAATTCAAACACGCACACACACACACACACACACACATATATATAGCCTGAGGAGATATTTAGTATTTGATATCTTCAGCAGCGTCATATGTTGGACTTTGGTACGACCCGATACTTAAAAGGGGAAGAGTTAGTTTGTATTTAGGCTCTATCTCCAGTCTTCCTATGTGAGTGTGTTTGTATACGTGTGTGTGTGGGTGATAAAGTTGTGTCAAGTGATACTTTGTTACAAAGATAGTCTCATTTAGTGGTCTTTTAACTTTCAGGATCGCAAGTGTTGAAAGGCTGTGTTGAAGTGAACTAGATTCTCTGTGTGTGTTCAGTATTTGGATTACAAGAAGGAAGTGAAACTCTTACAAAGAAATGACGGGAAATTACGTGCTGGACCACTTCAAGAGGACTATCTGAACTCTGTAAGTTGTTGTGTTTTTATAGGTATAGAAAAGTAAAGTAAAGTTTCCCCTTTCAGACCTTGCGATACATAGGGCTGACGATGTAAAGGTCATCTGTTTCTTTGGCCAACGGTTAACGAGCATGGTGTCGTGAGGTCAACACAACGACCAACCGATTTACTTTCCCCAACTAAAGTCAGGTACCCTTTAGAGTAGGGTGGACTCAGCCATCGCGTGTTTTATATGCATAGGTCTTTGTTTGAAATGAGTTATTCTTTCTTTCTTTCTTTCTGCTGCTTGATCATTCTATTTGGTCTTCACTGAACTACGACAAGCACGTCCATTACTTGTTGGCTTCTAGTTTCTACTGTACAGTCTCTCTCTTCTCTTGTATTGAACTCTGTCAAATAGTTTCTGTGTATTCCATCAATTGTTTCTCTACGCCCACAACCCTTTCATACTTGTGTCTCTTATTAGATCTCTCCCTCTTAGTCATTAGATTTATCAAACTTTTTCTCTCTCTTCATCATCAGACTAATCAGACTTTCTATCCCTCTCTCCCTCTCTACAGTGCCTTCGATCAAACTTTACCTCTTTATACTCTTAACCTCTGTATATTGCCCCATATCAAAATTTCTCCATTTCTCTCTATCGAATACCATGTCGTAATATCCTAGCTAGCCAGTTAATGTTAGGGGTTCAAATCCCTTTTCTGGTGACTCCTCTGAAAAAACAACAACAAACCTTTATCCTATATGACTCTAATCCTTTAAAAACAAGGTCAAACAATAAGTCACAGCTTTTTGTAACACACATGCATTTAAGCTACACATCTTAATACCAATGATCAACATGATTAGAGCTTGTTTTGTTTTCTTAGTGCACACCTCAGCACACACACACACACACACACTTCGAGAATTTAATGCTTTGTGCTCCAGCTCCGAGGTAGACCCTCTCCCACCAAGTTTGAACCTGTTTCTATTCAAAGAACTTACCTTACGCCGCTCGCCCCTCCCTCCTTGTACTTACAGCCTTTGCACCTATACGCGTGTTGATTCTTATAAGAGTGTTTTTCAATCAACATTTCCTTCGTGTAGTTAGAGTCTGTAAACTTGTAAAACACCTGGTGGCTTGAACCAACTCACAAATCAAGCTCTTCAATCATCGTAAAGAAGACCAGAGTGATTTACAGCTATACCGGTGATATAAATAACCAGAGCAAGGCGCGATAGAACCTACAAGTCGTGCATGGCAACGATCTATACACTGGTTCGATTCTTTAGGGGGCCACATTTATATTGGTATAAAATTAAAGTAAATTCCTTTAAAAGATGCATAACAACATGTGTATCCATTAGCACTTGATAAACATGCCCTTTAGTAGACACATTTTCAAAAACAGAGTAAGTAACTGCAGCTACATATCCACATTTACTTTTGCACCTAGATCAATATTATATTTTTCTCGGCACAATTGTATGAAATATTATGCGCTTATAAAAAGCGGAAAGGGGAAGCATTTTAATGACAAAATATCGGATGTTTTTGTATTTTAGTTTCTCCATAAATGAGGAGCCTGCTTATTTAGTAAAAACGGTATTATTACCAACTAGTCGACCCACGGCGTAGCATACACCGCTGTTTTGCAGGGCGGCCTTAGGCCACTGCAAACTTTTGCGACCGCAGCGGACCCCGCACTTCCTTAAGACCCGCGCTATTTCTAGGTGTAAATTATTAAATTAAACCATTTTATAACTTATAACAGATTTTCCGCGGCCTCCTGATTTATCAGGAGCTCCTGGAAATCTTCTAAAATAGCAAAATATACGAAATATCCCTGGAAATCTCCGGAAATTATTAAAATCTTTTGAAAACTCATACAAATCTCCTGAAATATATGACAAAAATTTTCATTTTGGGGTGTCATTCAATATGGAAAATATCAATCCTACGCGCGATTAAAAAAAAAACGGCATTATGCAATACCTGTAATTGTGGAAGCTGGTGAAAGAAGCTTCTCGCGCCTCAAACTAATGAAGTACTTGAGGTCAACAATTCTTGAAGATAGTTTGAAACATTTGGTAATTTTGGCTATAGAGCGTGATCTATGTAGGAAACAGAATTATTATGATATACTGTATGACTTCGCTAAACGCAAGGCTTGTTAAGTAATTCTGTATGTAGTAAAGAATGAACAAAATGCAAAGACGAATTTATTTTCTAATACAAACTCTTAAATTTCGCGTATTATCCGTATCCCTACCCAAACTGGGCCCCGCGAAATCCCTTATTCCCCCCCCCCCCCTTTTCTTTTTCGCCGCTAAAGTAACGAGTCCGACTTGCAGACATACTAGAGTGATCTTTCCTTTACTTCTTGGTGTCAGGAATGTTTGAACCATGAAGAGAATTATATATAGAGATGTTTAAGAAATTCAATTAGGCCTAAGTGATACTGTTTCATCTTCTAAGCATGCGGCACAAGTTCTCTCCACAATGATCATTCTAAGGCGCCTTCCACAGCCTCTTCCCAGCTGGTGCCCACAGATTTTAGCTTGACTCAAAAGGTCCGACGTCCTAATAAGGCAGCCTTGCTTTCGCTTCCTATGTTCGTCATTCATTGCCAAGACTGACTTTGGTTGTAAACTTGTTTTTTTGTGTCTTCTATAGGTCTCACAAATCTCATACGACCATTGGTCCCAACTTCCCATATCGATATAGCGGGGATGCCCGTGCTGGAAAGGATATCTCTAATAATAACATGATCTAGGTTTTGGGTATTCCCAGGATCATTTCTCATCCTTCGTTTCTGGGTCACGTTTAGCCTCTTTTCAACTATCAACGTCTTGAAGCGTAGGTGGTCGTTTTAACATTGAGGAGTTGGATCTTGGTGTCGAGGCTAACTAATTTGTTTGTTCAGATAGAGGCTGTTACTTTTTAAAAGACGGCGTCTGCTTTTCCTATCCGAGACATGCAGCATCGAGATATTTCATTCGCTTGTGATAACGCTGCTTAAATATGTTATCTTTTCTATTTGTTCAAGACCTGTAGGTCAATGTTGACTAGGATACTGGGTGAGCTTCAGGCAATGCGCATAACTTTGAGCGCGTCTCTGTCGAGGGTCTCCTTCGTCTCTATTCCAAAGTAATGCTATATATCGTCTGCAAAATCCAGGCCCCTCCTTCTGTTTGGCTCATGCAATGGGATACCGAAAGCAGTCTTGTTGTGAACTCCTGACATCGCTTGGAGATGGACACATAAATAAAAGTACTTCTTTCAACAATTCAAAAGACGCCAGGGATCAATTAATAACAGAAATATAAATTTAATGAAAGCTATCAGAATAACTGTAATTGTAGATAACGGGATCAAATATTAAACTATTAAAACCCACCCCATTTGGACAACTGTGTCTTTCAGGAAGTGTTCACCGTCACTAAATAGCTGTGCATGCTACGCCGCGGGTCGGCTAGTGATAAATAGACCTAGAAGTTGTTATATCTTACAACCTGGGTTCTATCAAGTGCTATTTACAATACTTGATAGAAATACAATCATCACAAGTCTGATGTATGTTTTTTTTTTTACCAAATGATATCATCGATAACTAGCAGAAAGAGAATTAGAAATACGCTACACGTTTCGATGTTAAGGAGCTACGTTATTCCATCGTCTGACACTGCAGCTTGATTTGCTGCAGAGATTTTGAAGCATCTCGTCCAATAGTTGTGAAATGCTATTTATACGCTTGCTATTTCCCAGAGTGTTTTACAATGGACGCTCTAAAACGCTTAAAAAAAAACAAACCAACCCGATCCACAGCCTTTGTTTGTATTCTAGTGTTTGCTCGATGGTTCGCAGGACGAAAATCTGTTCATGATCTGCCTCTTCGGAAGCAGTTGAGAAACACTAGTGCATGTAAAACTGTTTCCTTAACAAGCTCTTTATAACTATAACTACTAGAAAAAAAAACACTTGTTCAGTTCAATGTCTCTAATTTCAATAATTTTACATTTTTAATTAATGTTAAAACTATAAAATGTAAAATAGAATCTACAGTCATTCTCCAGTGCCACAATCAATTCAATAGCTCATAGTATTAGGGCTCAACAACAAAAGAACTAACGAGTTGTTTTTTTTTAAACGGGGGGTGGGGAATCGTTCTCTTTTTTTGTTTTGGTGGGGGAGGGGGAAAGTGACACCCTGAGTTAGCCGCACTGGGTGACACCGACCCTAGTGACGCCACTGTGACAAGAGGAAAGTTTTTATGTGTTCAGTCAAGATTTGAAAAGTATCACCGTCACTGTCTAGATTTAAAAAAAAAGAAAATTTAGCCGCTTTTTTCCCCTCTCTGATGTTTGACTGTCTGTCATGTCTAGAAATCTAAAACTTATAGATCTAGATTATAAAAACATGTTGAAAATCCTTTTTGGCTATTATATGAATTGTGCTTGAAATAAGCGCAACGGCTTTTGAAAGCGATCCCTTTTTTTCTTTTTTTTTACAAAGCTTATATCAATTGTCTGTCTGTCTGTCTGTCAGATAACAAGTTTGTGCACGTTATTTCTTTCACACCCAATCTAGGATCAAGATGAATTTCGCACAATAAGTTTACATGACAACACAATAAAAAAAAAAGCCGATTAGTTAATTAACTATAGATAATTAATTATTTTGTTTGGTATCTCGAACAAGAGAAAGAAATTGTACTTGACTGATAAGGTGGTATAAGTTGAATTGTCTTTTTTTTTGTTTATAGAAAGAAAAGATTGTGAATAACTATAAAACCTACTTTCATAAAACGCTCCCTGGCCCAGTGGTTCACGTATTGTCTTGAGGAGGTTCAGGAGACCTTAGCTCTCTAGTTCGAAGTCAGGTCCCTTGCTTTGTTTTTAAATAAATACTTTTGAAAAGCGATCATCCAAATACCACATTCGTTCTCTCCCCCCCCCCCTTACCCTATCCAACTGGTCCAGACGTGAAAGGATCATAGTGTATTTAAAAAGCTAAAAGCATGAAATTGCGCTAAACAAAAACTATTGGTCAAATAATTCCAATGGCAAATAATTATTATTGTTAGTCTTCTCTAGATCTTTTACAAATTTAATTCCTTCACTGATCGAAACTAATTGATACTGCGCTTAATATAGTGTTACAAATGAACAGTGACAAGTAGAGGTCAACGTGTGACCCCAGCGAGATGACAGAGCAGCCAGTGTTCTCTGGAATCTACATGTAAAGACAAAGCCAGAGAGTAAATGTGAAAGTCAGTCGTGAGTGAGTCGTCAGTACTGTTGTCTACTGTGCGAGACAGTAGAAGAGAGATGTGTACGACTCGATGCAAGTTAACTAGGGCAGAGTAAACTGGAGTGGACTACTGTCGTTAAAGTCTATACAGCGAACTACGGTGGACTTGAGCCGTTACAGTCGATACAGTCGATGTAAGACGTGTGCGGCTATGATTCGGTAGACTTGAATACGACTTGGTTCAGCTTTGGGAGACCTGAAGCGACACTGGGAAGTGTGTCGTTGGTCTGTTCTGTGGAATACGGCTCGATGCAAGTTGAGAAGAGATGAATAGCAACGAAGTGAAGACATGAATTGCAACGAAGTATAGCTAACTGCAAACTGACAGATATTGTACATTCTTCTACGCTACATGTTACAGTAACAAATTGTTAAAAATAGTCATTAAAGTTATATGAAACTGAAAGTTGAGTCGTCAAGTTCTTTGCAGTGTTTTTATTTGTGTGCCTACTAATACATTTAGCCAGAAGATTTAGAAATACGTAACAATATATTGTTTTTTTTTAAGTATTTTTTTTTTTATATCGCTTGTTTCTAAACTAGTCCTGCATGTAGATACACACACACACATCTCTATAGCCCTATAAACCATTTTAAAAACAAAAACTATGACTCCATAGTGAAAGATCAATGCTGCCAACCGATAAGTACAATATATGTTTTTCATTCACGCCAAAGAGATTTGATTTTACAATATTTAAATTAAAGTATTGATGAACTTATAAACAAATCCAACAAAGCATTATGGATTTTTTACAGAAATTGTACAAATCAAGCAAGAACCTATAACTAAAATGCTATTAACCTTGGTTAGACCAATATTAGAAAATTCAGAATGAGATATTTGGGGCCATTCAAGAATATATATATATAAATATATATATATATATATATATATATATATATATATATATATATATATATATATATATATATATATATATATATATATATATATATATATATATATATATATATATATATATATTAAATCTAGAACATACTCAAAATAGAGTGATGAGATTTTTAACAGAAATGAATATTCACATTTGACTAGAGTAATATCATTAGTATAATCACTTAAGACGCAAAACTATAAAAGTAAAGTAGCAATAATACATAAAACACTGAACCATAGTTTTCCATTACAAAAAAACAAACCTAGTAAAATACCCATAAAGATAAAGGCACATATCTTATTCATATACTAAGACAAATCTGTATAAATGTTCCTTTTTACCTAGTGCCATTAGACTTAGAGCATGGAATAGTTTTCCTGAATCAGCCAGGGAAAACTAACGCTTAGCAGAGTTTAAGTCTCTATTTAACATGCATATTTAATTAACACATTGATACGTGTAGTATATATACGATAGTTTATCATAATACTTGGCATTTAGTATTCTTTACACAGGGCGCCTTCAGAGACACCGACGGCTTATTAAGTTTTATCTGCATGTATAAACATCTCCAACTAGTTTAGTCTTTACTATTGAAATTGTGATATTATCCTCACCTTTCTTTTAAAGGAAGTGCAAAGGTTATTTATAGCTCTCTAAAGAATCGGATCGGCTGCTTCATGTTTCAAAAGCGCAAAGGCCAATCAAGGTCATTCGAAAGTGCGCCATTTTCTTTAAACATTAGCATATTTATTATTTATAAACTATTATAAACTTGCTATTCAGAGGATATCTGGAATCGGTTAATGAGGGGGTGGTGGAACTTGAATCGATCCTCTGGCAGATAAAGCAGATAATGCATTACGTGTGTTCAAATAGTTAGGTCACAACTAGGTCTACGTACACACGTAAACTGCAGCAATGTTATTAGATCTGACAACTCGGCATGGGGTCGAGCATATCCTCCATCACAAAAGATTACAATAACACCTAGGCGACAATACACCAAACTGTGAGCGACACCTAGTGCATTCTTATCGTAATTAATTTTTTCCCCAAAATATTGAACGACTCACTCTATTTGTTTGGTATGAATAGCACTGGACTAACCTCCACTCTTTTCTCTGATGTATACCTGACATTAAGGTCAAGTTAACCTGCTTTGTTTTTGTAACTTTATGATCCCAAACAAAGCATAGGTTCAGATCGTCTGCTGCAACAAATATCGTCAGGTCTGAGAAGGAAAGTTCTTAGATGTGCTGTTTATTTCCGAGACAAGTTTCAAAGGCTTAGATCAGAAGGTCACATGTGGCTAGCCGAGAGTTTCCACGTGACCTCCCGAGCCTCAACAAAAGAACGTGAAAAACATAAAAAAAATACTTAAAAAAAACAAAAACAAACAACAACTTTATATTAAGTGTAATTGTTCAATTCAGGGGGTTTTTTTTTATTACTTTTTTTTTTTAGGATCGATTACTTTTTTTTTTACTGTAAAGATAAATTGTTTATATTGAATCTTAAAAAAACAAAAAAAAACATAAAAAATATATTTAAAAAAGCTTAAATTAAGTGTAATTGTTCAATTACTTTTTTGTATTAATTACTTTTTTGTTTAAATCGATTACTTTTTTTTTTTTTTTTTTTTTAGTAATTTGTTATCTCAGGTTTTTGTTTTTACCCAGATCGATTACTTTGGATCAGTCATATAATTATTGTTTTGCTCATGTAGAAATAATAAATCTGTGCGATTCTAAATATTTTTACAAATAGTTTTTGTTTAGTTTTTAGTTTTCTCAATGCGCTATGACCCTGACACTCAGCTGGACCAGTTCTGAAAAAAGGGGGTAGAAGGGGGCATCTTGGTGAATGTTTACATGATCCTTTTTTTTAAAATGCATAACAAATGTTCACTCAGAGCGAAAGGGGACTAATTCAACTTATACCACCACATTTGTCTTATCTGTCAAGTACGATTTCTTTGCCTTGCTTTAGATACCAAACTAAAGAATTAATTACCAATTTGTTAATTAACTAATTGGTGTTTTTTTAAATTAATTTTTGTGTTGTCAGGTAAAAGAAATAATTTTGCGAAATTTCAGCTTGATCTGAGATTGGGTGTTGGAGAAATAACGTGTACAAACTTTTTACCAGACAGACAGATAGAGTGAGTTAATATAAGCTTTGTAAAAATAACACACTACTTAAAAAATAATAGAATAAATAAAATAACTAACTGGCAATTTATTTAATTGGTATAATAATTATTAATGATAGAGTCTTGCCAAAATTAGAAAGTGTCTATCACGGAATATTTCTTACATATGTACTAAAAACAAACGCACTGCTGTCAAATGTCCATGTAATTCTAATGTTCTGACCTAAGAGACTATATCTGTAGGCTATTAAACACGACAAATAGATTTGAAAGATAAAAGTCACAAAAGAATGAATCAGTGAAAGCTTAAATGAAGAGTATTTTTGGAGGAGGTTGTGAATTTCTGACAATGCACAGCTGTTTCTATTAGTCCTAGACATAAGTCATAACTTTGTAAGATGTGAACTAGCTGGATTTGTTAGTTTTCAAGGCACGTTTGTTAAGCTATTGCTGGCCGCCTGGTCGTACGGTTTGCGCCCTAGATTGTCGTTTGGAATACCGATGGTCCCGGGTTCAAACCCAGCCCACTCCCATCCCCCGTCGTCCTGCGGGAGGTTTGGACTAGGAAGTAAATTATCTTTAACTTTGCAAGAACATCCGAAAGCATGTAAAAAAAAAACAGCTAGAAATATGTGCGGCCTCCAACAGGAACTTGTCAGTGTCAGGTTCTTGTTTTCTTGTACTTATCAAACTATTATTAGATATTTCAAATGTGAATATTTATTTAAAATTAATATTATTTCAATGTGTGTTATTGTTATTATTTTCTGAACTTGTAATATTTTGGCCCAAGTTCAGCCTGACAAGCACACCATACACATACAGATGGATATAAATTAATAAACTAAGTGTATGATGTTAAATAACAATAAAAATTTATTCCAGTGATATATTTACAAATGAACTGATGTATGATGAATGATAATAATAGTATCAATATCAATAGATATATGTGTAATAATATGTAATCTAAATGATCATTATTTGAACAATATCATTACCTTAATATATTCATTACAAGTTGTTCAAATAGACTTCCAACACAACAACTGGTAATCCACATAGATCTAGCCTCTAGATCCGATACTGTTCACTGACGACAATTCTAAAAGTTTATAGTTCATACTATAACATCAGGTCTGACCAAGGCAACCCGCAGTCTGGAATCTTCAACCTCAGACTCATGAAAAACCAACTTGAACACCAGACGACCAACTGAGATAAGTGAGATGAAGACCTCAGTCCTGTAGACTGTAGACCTAAAGTTGTACTCTCAATATAGAAAATTGAGACTGGATAAACAAGTCTTGACCCCAAGACTTTACACTGAGTCTAACACATAGACTTGACACCAAGCTAAGATCACTACTTAGACTTGACGCTAAAACTTGAAATAGAGTCTTGAACTGAGACTACGACCAAAACTTAGACTTGTCGTTAAAACCCTATAGAAGATAAAAGAAAGGATTCTTCTAATCATCTAGATCTAGTCTAATTATAGACTTACAAATACGAACGAATTCAAATAGAAAAACTATACAATGAAAAATAAAACTCACCCTAAACAGGGGTCAAGATAATCCAACAAGAAAATGTCGAAGGCAAATGTTAAGGCTATCCAGTAACAATAGCCAAGGAGAAATTCAAAAGCTCTCAAGACACGTCTACCTGTACCAACGTACAAAACAATGGAGAGACTGTACCAGACGATAAATGACGCAAACCACACACACACCTAACTTTACGTCACTAGAAGTTGTGACAAGCAACAAAAGCTCAGTCCCCTAGTCTACAAAGGAAAATATTAATAGTGTAATGACTTCATCAATATAGTGATCAACGCCGCACTAGCAATTAGAGAAATAATTCTACTATACAGTTACATAGATAACTGCGACAGTCAGTCGTATTAAAGACAACTTGTCTCAATCTAAGCCTACTATATTTCAATGAGTCGTGAATGTGCTACTGCTGTATGAGCTAACTCCACTTACACCTTCTCCCACGTTCAGTTAGTAGGCTCCCCAGGTTGTGATCAAAGTAGTGCCGTGGACTTACATTTACCTATACACAGGAGATACTTACATTCATGGGCTTGATTTGCATTTCTTGTTTATATATCATCCATAAATATTTCTTTACACGGCACTCCTACAAAGATTTATTTAGATACATAGATAGATACATAGATAGATACATAGATAAAGATTTAGATTTAGATAGAAAGGTAGATAGATACATATATATATATATATATATAAAGATTTAGAGAGAGAGAGAGAGTGTGTGTGTGTGTGTGTGTGAGAGAGAGAGAGGGAGATCTACTCTTCTTAACACACATTGTTTACTATCTAGATCGAGATACTATTCTAAGCATATGTTACAACAATATATTGATCGTGCAACTGATCATCAAAAACCAAGTCTGACCCAAAGAGGTTTGGGGAGGGGGGGGGGACAACATCATTATACGATGATTTGTGGTAGACTATTGAGCCACTACTCAAGCAAGGGAGACAAACTACCCTCCATCATTTCTTTTTCCTCCTCTCCTCAATTCCTCTCGGGCCAATCGAACTTGGCCAAGTTTTGCCTATAGATTACACCACCTGCTCTGAAAGCTAGGCGGCGGGGCAGTTGGGTTAAATTGATAACTTGTTAATTTGTGTGTTTAAACTGCTGTTGTTTGCCATCTCGACCCAGGCGCCCACCTCCGCTCTGTAACATTTCAGTATGTAAATAATGGCCCTTGCAGACGACAAGCGTGTACTCCCAGTAGTGTATTTCACGGAATTAAAAAGTTGAATCCTGGCGCTTCCGTTTTCATTGAGATAGTTGGTAAGAAAACACTAGATCTAGATTTATTGGCTAGTCATTCAATGTTGTTGTGACTTGATTATGTTCTTTATTCCATACAATAATTCACTTATGTCTTTAAAACCCTAGCACTACGAAATAGGGAAGGGGCTTACACTTAGACATTTCGGTCCCTACGAAATAGTGCTACGTAATAAAAGCCGTTGAAGTTTTTCATTCATTTTCATTTTCGGAACAAGCTAAAACTTCGCATAATTATAAATTGAACTAGAACAAATTTTAAAATTAAACAATTAGTTGCTTAATTGTTGGTGATTAATTATTTTAATAAAGGAAGGGGGTAAATGCTACTTAAAGTGAGATGTGGATATATCTATGGATTTAGTCCCCTTATTACGTTTTGACACGTTTTTTCTCCGATTCTCAAATCAAGTTGAAATTTTGCATTGTTATTCAATGTCGATAACAATACACTAATGAATCCAAAAATTAACCAATAATTTAATCATTTAGTACTAATTTAAGTTTGAATTATATAGCAGATAGTGAGCTTAACCCTGTAATTTTAAGAAAAAATGCAGTAATTATCGTTTATTTTACTTAGAAAAGCTTTGGTTTTAAAAAAGTATTCCTTTTTCTATTGCCTGTTAATATATCTGGTTTATAAAATACTTAAGTATTGGAGATTGTTATTGATGGCGGTAAAACTATACATAGCTATCTTGCTAGTATTTCCGGTGTACATAATAACCCGTGGCGTTGCATACGACCCCCCCCCCCCTTTTTTTTTCTGAGCCTCGCTCTCTGTCACCGCGAAAGTTACGTGGGGTAACTCTAGTCCAACGTGCAGAAATAAAAGAGTTATCTTTCCATGACTTTTTCATTGTGGTGTCCCGCATTGTTGGACCACGAAGAGAATTGTATATATAGATTAATGTTTTTGTACTTTTTAGCACTACATAATTAAATGTTCTCAGCTTTGCTGATTTAGCACCAAATAATCTCCCTATTGAGAAAGCATTAGGTTCTGACTCTGACGTAAAACATAGTTCACTAGTGCTACTCTAATAGACTTGATGTGAAGACTTACTGCTACACATTGGCAACAGTTCACTTGAATCTGGTTAGTGTTCAAACTACAATATAAATACATTTTTTTTCTTCAAAAATACATTGACTGAGCCACAGTTTGAGAGTGTTTATAGGCAACCAACTTGTAAGAACCAACCAGTAGTCTATTAGGAAGTAATATATATATATAGAGAGAGAACGTACCACGCCTGCCGCCCACACACCTAACATGTTGAAGCCTTGTGTAGGATTTTATTTTCTGTTTCAGCTAAACAGCGACTGTGTTTCAGAAGGTACTAGGTCAAAAAAAAAAGGGGTGGGGGAACAAACATCAACACACACTCATTTAAAAATTAGCCAGTTCCAAACAAAAATATTCTTTTTAGTCTGGTAGCGAGTTTATTGACAAAAAATATTTTCCTTAATCACTAATTACATCTAGCACTTTGTAAGTCATACTAATATCTCCGACTTTAAGTTCTTGTCTTGTCACATACGTAGGTTGTTTCCAACAGATTCTGTTGTGGTTTTAAAATGAAATTCAGTTTACTTGATGGATGGAGACAGCGGCGGGTAATGAGTGTGTGTATGTGTGTGGGGTGTGGAGTAATGAGTGTGAGGGGAGAAATGAGTGTGTGTGGAGAATGAGTGTGGGGTAAAATGGCTGTGTAAAGTAAAGTTCCCCTTTCAGACCTTGTGGTCTATAGGGCAGATGATGTAAAGGTCATCTGTTTCTGTGGCCTACGGTTAACAAGGGTGTCATGTGGCCAGCACAACGACCAACCGCCTTTACTTTTCTCTAACTAATGTCAGGTAACCATTAGAGCTGGATGGATGGACTCTGAGGCGCCCAGTCTTCACCAGGATTCGAACCCCGGTCCCCGATTCTGAAGCCAAGCGCTTTACCGCTCAGCCACCGTGCCTCTAAAATGACTGTGTGGGGGTGTGGAAATGTGTGTGCGAGAAGGAAATGTGTATCGAGAAAGAGTGTTTTGGGTAAAAGAGTGTGTGGGGAGAAAAGGGTGACTGTGGGGAATGTGTGATCAAATAAATGTATACAAGAACACAATGTATGGGGAATGTGTGATCAAATAAATGTATACAAGAACACAATGTATGGGGAATGTGTGATCAAATAAATGTATACAAGAACACAATGTGTGGGGAATGTGTGATCAAATAAATGTATACAAGAACACAATGTGTGGGGAATGTGTGATCAAATAAATGTATACAAGAACACAAACTTCTTTCCCACGTCTTAGATTTGAGTCACACTCGTAGACAGAGGGGGTGAGGGAAGGCAGGTTGAACGAAGCAGACGACTAATAAGCCGTCAGTGTTCGTGACACCTTCAGCCATTTCCAGACCATGTCGTGACACCTTCAGCCATTTCCAGACCATGTATTGACACCTTCAGCCATTTCCAGACCATGTCGTGACACCTTCAGCCATTTCCAGACCATGTCGTGACACCTTCAGCCATTTTCAGACCATGTCGTGACAACGGCAGCCATTTCCAGACCATGTCATGACAGCTTCAGCCATTTCCAGACCATGTCGCGAGAAACCAACGAATACTCAATTCTGACCCCTTTAATTGCAAAGCTTATATCAAGTCACTCTGTCTGCCTGGTACAAATCTTGTACACGTTTTTTTCCCCCACTTCCCATTCTCGGATCAAGTTGAAACTTTTCATAATTGTCGACAAGACATAAAACATAGAAAAATGGACTTCTATTTTTATAAGTACTTGTATAGATCAGTGGCCAGCGTGTTGGCTTTCAGTCACGTAGACTCGAGACCTCGAGTTCAAATTAAGACCAAGCAACTTGTTTTTTTTAAAATTGTTTTTGAAAAGACTGCACGGAAACCTTCCACAAATGATATTAGGCCATAGCACACTGAGCATGCTAAAAGTATGAAAGTTGCGCTTAACAAAAGCAATTAATAAACATATTTCCAATCGCACCAATATTTTACTGTTAGTCTAGAAATCTAGCTATATTGAAAATTAATAACATGATTGATTCAAAATAATTGATACAATTTCACTCAATAAAGACTTTAAAAATTGTTTTTAAAAAAATATTTTACTTGTTCCATTTTATATTCAGTGTTATTGCAGACTAGGATCAACAAGTTTAATCTATTGGATACGTACAATTTTATATTCAACATTAAAACAATTTTCCTCGACAACAAAAAACTGTTTCAAAAGCAAAGCTTAACTATGATTCAAAATTCTATTTTTTTAAGATAAATAATTTGTTAGTTTGTGAGTTTCGTTTACTGAAATATAGATTTTTTTTTTCTAATCCTATACGATGACGCGTCTGGTAATAGTATTTTCTCAATCTATGCAGATAGAATTTGATAAATTAAAAAAATAATTTCTTTACTTGCCATTGTTATTGATATAAATTAAATAGTTAATCACAGAAAAAACGAAGTTATTGTACAACTTATTTTGAAACAAATATTCCAATAATATATATTGTATGAGCCATACGTAAGTGCTGCTTGTCTTGTAAGCTAGGGCAGAATTCATCCATGAGGATGGAGGGTGGTGTTTATTTTCTTCGTGCAAACGTGCCAATGGTCAGTCCATACTCCTTGCAGGCCTGAGGGCCTGAGAAAAGCGAGACATAACTGACTGAAGCTCCTCCCCCCGTGTGTGTAACACTACCGCCACCTCTTTCGCGAATAGCTTATCAAGGCCTTTGACCTTGTTAGCAGAAGCGGTCTATTTGCTGTACTAGAGAGAATCGGCTGACAAATAAGTTAAGAAAACTAGTGTCAGCCTTTCACGAAAATATGCAGGGCACTGTTCAGTTTGAAAGTTCTTCCTCCAGGCCATTCTCCATTAAGAGCGATGTAAAACAAGGATGTGTACTGGCCCCTACACTATTTGGCATCTTCTTCTCAGTCGTACTAACCAGTGCTTTTAAATCCATGGAAGACGGAATATATATCCATAGCAGATCCGATGGAAGGCTCTTTAACCTGGAAAGTCTTAAAGCCAAAACGAAAAGGCGTCGTATCTTGATAAGAGAGCTGCTGTTTGCCGATGACGCGGCACTCGTACATCTCTCACAAGGAGGTCTACAGAAGCTAGTGAACGCCTTAGCAGCTGCCTGTCAAGAGTTTAGCCTTACTATAAGTCTCCCCAAGACCGAAATCCTGGCACAAGACGTCGCAGAAATACCTATAATACATATTGGGAACCACACCCTTTCAGTGGTGCAGGAATTTACCTACTTGGGTTCCACAATTGTCAGTAACCTAGACTTAGACATCGAGCTGACAAAAAGGATAGGAAAAGCTACCACAGCACTGGCAAAACTCTCCAAGCGCGTCTGGGAAAATGGTAAATTGACCACAGCGACCAAAATCCTAGTCTACAACGCTTGTGTTGTGAGCACTCTCCTTTATGGCAGTGAAAGCTGGTCAACATACATGTACCAAGAGCACAGATTGAATAGTTTCCACTTGCGCTGCCTGAGACGCATAATGGGCATCTCTTGGAGGGACCATATCTCCAATCATGAAGTTTTGAGATTGGCCAATATGAACAGCATGTATGCTCTCCTGACTCAAAGAAGATTACGCTGGCTCGGACATATCACCCGCATGCCACATTGTAGAATCTCAAAAGATATCTTATATGCTAAGCTTGCGGAAGGAGTCAGACCCAAGGGCCACCCAAGACTAACATATAGAAATGTCTGCAAGCGAGACATGAGAGCCACAGGCATCAGCGAAAGTATGTGGGAAAACATAGCCAAAGACCGGAGTGCATGGAGACAGACTGTGCGTGCTGGGACAACCCATGCTGAGAACAAAAGAATTGAAGCGGCCTTAATCAAGAGGGAAAAAAGAAAGCTGCCCTGTCCGCTAGCCCTGAATCAGAGGCATACACATGTATGAATTGTGGCAACGTCTGCCGTTCTAGAATTGGCTTGATTAGCCACACCAGATTCTGCCCCGTCTCAAGATTAAGCCAAAACCAGTGACTCATTTGGGCGCATCCATTGCCTTTCGAGACAAAAGGAGCCATATATATATAGAGAAAACTTTTAAAATAAGATATATGTAGGTACTGAAGTATACCTTAGACTTAAGATTATTCGGCAAACTATTCTCAGCCAACTGTGGGCCGGAGAGTGAAAAAGCGGAGCTCATCTCCGGTGCAACCCTATATATATATATATCTTTTAAAATAAGATAAGATATATGTAGGCACTGATGTATACCTGAGACTAAAGATTATCCGGCAAACTATTCTCAGCCAACTGTGGGCCGGAGAGTGAAAAAGCGGAGCTCAACTCCGGTGCAACCCTAGCTACACTAGAATTGAGTGATGCCTTCCGGTACAAATTTAAGTGTAGGCCTAAATATGGTGACTTAATCTCTAATTGCAGATATTGGTTTATGTGAAGACATCACTGAATTGCTCCTTACGAATTAATAATCCAGGTACAAATTCTGAAGTGATTGAACCGACACCCATGTCAATCAATTATACGCCTCATAATTCAGATTTAATTGAGAATTTTTAAAAGCAGACTTCGCATGAAACTTGTCAGTTATACACTAAACAGAATGTTACAACAAGTTTTTTCTCCTATATAGCAATATATATACTTATATAGATAAGCTTTCAAACCTTTCAAGAATATTCTCTCATAGGAAAAGAATAATATCCCTATCATAATTTTCTCTTCTGTGTAAAACTGAAAGAATGCAATGCTATATGATCTGTTTGTATTATCTTAGACTTTCCATGAAAGAGACTGAATTAATGTCACCAAGAAGACTAATACTGGCCTGTTGTTGTTTTTACGATCAAGAACTCTGTACAATTTTAAATTGAATGACTGCTACTAAACCAGGAAGTTGAGCATAAAAGTGAAAATTACTCTGGTCAGTTAATGCTCACAAAAGCAGATTTGAATTTTTATTGACAATCAAAAACTGACATACGGTACACATATAATGGCGTGTGGTATGCACGCCAGACTGTCATTTTGTTGTCTCGATGCTCTAGGGTTCATTCACGCCCGCTTCCATCCCCCGTCGTATTGCGTGAGGTTTGGACTAGGAAGTAAATGATCAACTCGAAAGGAACATCCGAAACGTGTCAAACAAACAATGAGCTCATTTATTGTTTATTTATCTGTAAGATAACATACTGTAACATACATTTCTGTTGTAATGTGACCTACTCTAAGATGACGTGATGTAGGGTGAACATCTTTAAGATGATCTGTTGTATTATGACCTACTGTAAGTTGACCTGATGTAAGGTTACCTACTCTAAGGCAATCTGTTGTAGTGTGACCTACTGTAAGTTGACCTGATGAAAGGTGACCTACTCTAAGGCGATCTATTGTAATGGGACTTACCGTAAGTTGACCTACTGTAAGCTAATCTGTAATGTGACCTACTCTATGGTAACGTACTGTAAGCTAATCTTTAATGTGTACTACTCTATGGTGACCTACTGTAAGCTAATCTGTAATGTGTACTACTCTATGGTGACCTACTGTAAGCTAATCTGTAATGTGACCTACTCTATGGTGACCTACTGTAGTAAGGTGACCTTCTTTAAGATGATCTGTTGTATTGTGACCTACTGTAAGTTGACCTGATGTAAGGTTACCTACTCTAAGGCAATCTGTTGTAGTGTGACCTACTGTAAGTTGACCTGATGAAAGGTGACCTACTCTAAGGCGATCTATTGTAATGGGACTTACCGTAAGTTGACCTACTGTAAGCTAATCTGTAATGTGACCTACTCTATGGTAACGTACTGTAAGCTAATCTGTAATGTGTACTACTCTATGGTGACCTACTGTAAGCTAATCTGTAATGTGTACTACTCTATGGTGACCTACTGTAAGCTAATCTGTAATGTGACCTACTCTATTGTGACCTTCTGTAAGATGAACTATTGTAAGGCTACCTCTAATTCATTTTAAAGTTTATCTGACATAAATCTAGACTGTCACCTAGCACACTAACTTGCCATCCACCCACATTTCGTGTAATGCCAAAAAAGCCTCGAGAAATCCTTGTTGAACACACACTTACACACACATACTCATTAGGACATCACCAGAAATAGTGCTGCGTTTAAAATCAATAAGTTTTGTTTTCTTTTTTTTTTCAGAACTTGTTTTAGATCGCCCCTCCCCTCGTTTTTTTAAATCTTTCTTTTCTTTTCGAGAAAGATAAAATATTCGTTTGAACCCTAACCACAAGAATAACTATTTTTCTAACGTCTTAGCGATCAGAGCGGACCACACAGTGTATAGCTGCACACCACTCTTCCATCAAAGATAGTATATCTAAATATATATAATTTGATTACATTTACTTTGTGCAGCAGGTCCTCCAAGCATTTATAAATTATTGGAAATGCCCCCACTCTACAGATAATGTGGAAAAATTTTCTGCCAATGTTTCTAGTAGTTTAATCTATTTCATAGCTTTTAAAAATTTAATAGTGTATTTGTTTTTAGACAGGTCGAGTTAATGAATGTCTGGCCACAAGACTGCCTGATGAAGCTGTAAGGATTGAATGCTGTAGATGTGTGTCTGTGTGTCTGCTTGCACAAACACACACACACACACACACGCACGCACGCACGCACGCACACACACACACACACACACACACACACACATTTCTTTTCTTGTATAACGTATATTATTAATTTTTAGTAGTTAAAAGTTAGGCAATCAACTACTGAGTACGGCAACTAGTCACTGAGTACTGGTTCCTTTTTGTTAAACAAAAAAACCCACTGTACATATATATATGTATAAGTAGTATGGTTACCCTTTCAGACATTGCGATCTATATAAAGGGCTGATAATGTAAGGGTTATCTGTTTCAATGAAGTCATTTATTGAGGGTGCCATGTGGCCAGAACAACGACCAACCTCTTTTACTTTTCCCCAACAAATGTCAGGTTCTCATTATAGTTGGGTGGACTCGGGGCCGCCATAAAAATCAAAATGCCAGTGTTTACTTGGATCTTCTTATCTTATATAATATAGACGTTAATTCAAAAAAGAAGATGATCACGTCCTACGCGTCATGCATTTAGTCATGCATATTAACCAATGACTAGTACAAAGACATAGACTGAAAAGACTAGTTAAAATAGCATCGTATATTACTCGAACACACACTCTTGAAGAACTTTTTCATGAAATATGCCTTTTCAAAACACTCACGATTCTTAAAGACTACCTGCACCTATGGAACCATTGTTACATCAGATCGGAACGAAGTGGTCGTCTTCTTTCCGTTTGGCCAGTTCGGACTAAAACAAAAAGATTTTTAAAAAACTCTTTTATCCCTCTCTCGGTCAGTCTTACAAGGTCATTTGTCGTCATCGAGAAGTACATAGAAGTCTAATTCATAAGGCGCTAATTGTGAGTGTGTATGTGTTTCGTGTGTGAATGTTGTTCGTATTTGCACCTATATAGTTATTGTTATAGTAGTTACGCTTGGAGTGGTCACTTGTAGTTAAACTGAATTTCCATGATTGGACCAATACAAATTGTCTTATCTTATTTTCATGTCTGAACAACGGGAGAGACAACCAGGGAACTGTGAAACAATTCTAGCTTGTAGTGAGAATAAACCTTGATTATTTTAAACTTGTTTAGTATTCAGGGGGATGTGAACTCGCTTTAATGTTGAATCACGACACACAGTAACCTCATTTTCTTTCCTATTACTTCTTAAGTATTCTCACATACAAATAAATGGATGCGAAGAAACCAACTTGACTATATATCAAAGATCTGTGACAGAAAATTCTAGCTGGTGAATGACATTTTGTTAGTTCGCAGACATTTGTTATATTTGTGGTAGCTGATATGTACTAAGTAGCTCTAAACTGTTTGCTAGTTAATTATTCATAGCAACCGCTGAAACCTGCTAAATCGGCAGCTTAAAGGGAAACTCGATGGTTTTAACAATTTTTTATATAATATGTGTTTTGATTTACAGAAAATCAATAAATTCTTTTTAACTTATTTTCAATAATAACTTAGTAGTTGATGTTTTTCTGACGTAATTTTTCTGCATATCCAAAACGGTCAGTTTTCAACGGGTTTCTGTGTTACGTCACAAATACCTGTTAATTTAATCTAGTGACTTACTGTATAACGGAAAACCATACAGTTAAGTTTACATTATATTCAAAGAAATAGATCTTGGTCTATGCAGCTATATCTAGATCTTGTAGGCAAAGAAACAAATACGCGTTAAGAGTAGATCTACATGCTTGACTAACCATAGTAGTGTATATTTTCTCGCCCGACCACTCAACACACCACTCAACACACAAGAAACACTATCGTTTGGTTGTTTTACACTGACACGATCTATTTACTTTTTGGGACAGGGAGGGTTTTACATGAAAATATTACTATCTTAAAGGACTCCGTTTTTTTATATTGCAATAATTTAATGTCTAATGTATTAAATATAAATGTTTGTAAGCATTTAAATAAAAATGGTAAAATGTTTATTAGGCAGGCCTGAACACTGACCTGTGACGTGGCAACGAGCTCCAACTGTCCATAGGTTGCCACGTCATAGGACAGTGCTTTGGCCTACTATGACTATTGGTCTCGATGCGATGCGATCGGATCGTCGTTGAACTAAAAAAATGACCAGTACAAGGATCTAACCCACGACATTCGCGTCAGAAGCTCAACGCTCCGTCAACTTTGCTGCCAGTTTCAGGAAGTTCCAGACTTCGACTTTGTACAACCAACTTCCACCCGCCTACGTACAGAGTGTACGTTTGTAGGAATTCGATCAGAAGGAGGAAATTGATCAGAATGTCATTGCTTTCAAAATGTAAATGTCATTTATTTACTAATGTGATCACTTTCAGACACTCGTTCCTTTTTTGTCCCCAATCGTCTTCTATTACTTTGTCCCAGAGCGAGGCTGGAGGATTGAACTATTTGATAACTGGTTAGAATGTTTCTACTTGATCCCCCTCGGGCCTTGAATACATCTTAGTGTAGAAATAGTGTTATAGTTTGTGTGACTCTTTGATCATATCAGTAGACTTCTTTCCAGATGTCGCTATTGAAAGGAAAGATGACAGCAACAGTAAGGAAACAAGTTGCTACAGGGGCGTAGGAAGTAGAGATTGGGTGGGAGGTCGTTTCAACGTGACATTTGTATGGCGATATCATGATTACGAATGAAAAAAATAAATTAACCATAGAATCTCACATTTTTGTTGCCGATATTGAAACAAAGTTAGGAAAATAATTTTAAGTTGGATCAAAAATTTTCCCCGACTGTTCTAAATATATATTGATGACTACCTAGAATATTTTTAAAATGAAAAAGATATATTTAGAAATATTACTTTTAAAAGGTCAATGAAGAGAGAGATAGAGAGAAGGAGATTGTAGAGACAGATTCATGTGTCGAAAAACGCATTGGTGTCTTAACTCTTAAGTAACACACACATACACAGAGAAAGAGAGTTGTGTTTTGGGTCATACATTAAGTTCTACTTTAAAATTTGTAAGGAACTTAAAAACTTACAACTACTTTTGTTCTAAGTTCGTTCCATTCAGTTATTTCTAAGACTGGTTGTTTGATTTAGGATGAATGTCTTAACCAAGGGGGTCGCCACTAGTGAAAGTTTAATTAACACTGATCTAGTCAACGTTTTGAGAAACACTGGTCTAGGAATTCGTCACTAATCAACGTTTGAGAAACATTGGTCCACTGTTCAAAGTTTGAGAATCACTGATCTACTGTTCAAAGTTTGAGAAACATTGGTCTACTGTTCAAAGTTTGAGAAGCACTGGTCTACTGTTCAAAGTTTGAGAAGCACTGGTCTACTGTTCAAAGTTTGAGAAACTTTGGTCTACTATTCAAAGTTTTAGAAACATTGGTCTACTGTTCAAAGTTTGAGAAGCACTCCCCCCCCCCCGCAAAAAATTATATTTATATGCATTATATGTGTGTGTACATAATCTTTATTATATTCTGACCCTTCATTGTTTTGGAAGACGTTTATTCTGCCCTAGAATTTCTTCCTGGAGTAAGTGGAAAAATTGTAGACTCCCCGCCATTGCCAGAAAGGGGGTTGGGGGAGTGCTAGGAGCTCCCCCAACGCGGGGCTGAGCTCCGCCGCCAAGCACTTTTTCTGGTATTGAAAGCCAACAAAATGCATATTCTGAGGTATCTACTGTGCATTTTCCAGCTATTAAAAAGTTTTATTTCAAAACTCTAATGTGCTATTCTTACTGATTTAGAGCCGTTCGGCGCCTTTGCCGTCAAGCTGCTTCCACAAAAGTCTGTCACTGAAGCCTCTTTCCATCTGCTCTGAGGACCTCCATGAATGTGTGGTGCCAAGATGTACTTGATAGGATGTCATCGCAACTCTTATTATTACTCATTCATTTTGTTGGAGAACATGTCCAGCAAACCTCATGCGACGCTCTGTCACAATCTTACTAAGGGGTCTACTCCCAGTTCGGTATAGGATTTCCTTGATTTAGACCCGATCTATATAACACTCCTAAAATCTGTCTTAGCCATCTTTATTGAGCCACATTTAGTGTTTTTCAATTTCGCAGATGACTATTCACTGCACTTTATTAATGGAGCCCCGCCACTGGTAGAAATGTGTAACCTCTCTTGAATACGCTCTTGGAATTAGGTGACTGCAGTTTGCTTTAGCTTTTATATCGAAAAGGGAAGTTTTATTGTCAAAATCATCTGTTGGGGGTTTTAAACTAAAAAATCTCTGGAGTTGTTTTTTTTAATTCAAAACCCCATTTAGCTACGGTCATAGAATTTGGTAACTGTAGTTTGCTTTACAATAATATTAAAGATAGAGGTTTTCCACCTCAAAACGCTCTATAAGGGGATTTTAAACTCAAAACCATCTGGAGGGGTTTTAAACTTTTTAAAAAGCCATCTGTAGGAGAGGGGTTTAAACTCAAAACCCCCAATTGGCTTGGCTACGCTCAAATAATTTTAGTGTGTAATTTGTTTTTTTTTTAATATTGAAGAGGTATTTTATAACCATCAAGCCCCTCTGAAGGGGTGTTTAAACTCAAAACCCCTTTTGGCAACGCTCATAACATTTTGAGTGCGTAATTTGCTTTTTTTTACATTGAAGTTGTATGTTTTAGCTTCAAACCCCGCTGGCGGGGGGGGGGGGTTAAACTCAAAACCCCTTCAAAATTTTGAGTGTGCATATTTTTTTTATATTGAATAGGGCGTTTGTCGTAAATTTTTGAGGGGGTTTTAAAATCAAAATCTTCCTTAACTGTGCTCTTGGAATTTGGGGATTGTCGTTTGCATTTTTTTTTGGTTTTGTTTTATAGAAGAGGAGGATTTGACTGCTATAACCCCTGGTAGGGGGTTTTAAACTCAAAACCCCCTGGTAGTGGTTTTAAACTCAAAAACCCTTGGCTGTGCAGGGGCAAGTGATGGTTTGATATTAAAATCTTACCTAAAATAAACAAAATCAAAGCAAAAAATCATTCACTAAATTCCAATCCCCCCTGCGGGGGGGGATTTCATTTAGGGGGGGGTTGAATCCCTAACCCCCCCTCCCCGGTTACGCCCATGATGTGTATGCACTATAGGGTCTGTGTAGAAATAATTGTGTGTGTATGTGTAGACATAATTGTTTGTGTGTATCCGTAGACATAATTGTGTGTGTATGTGTATTAACTATAGCGTCTAGAGTCTAGTTTAATTAATAAGATCTTAAACTTCCTTAAGCTGTTGAAAGTACGAACACAAGCCATTCAGTGAAAAACAAGCCATAGTCAATGTCAACTAAAAGAGGAATCCATTTACAACAAAAATATTCTGTATAGTGTCAAATGACGCCTCACTTTCAAGGGAAGTTGATAACCGTCTGGCCAGGGCTAGTAGCGCTTTTGGAAGCCTTCAGGCGAGAGTTTGGCGTAACAAATCGCTCTACCTGCCTACAAATATCAATGTCTATCAGGCGGTGGTTCCCTCAACCCTTCTAAATGGCTCTGAGACATGGACACTATACAGAATAAAACTAAGACTTCTTGAGCGCTTCCACCAAAGATGCTTGCGCTCCATCATGGACATTCGGTGGCAAGACCGTACAACAAACAGCGATGTCCTTGCGAACGCCGGTATGGACAGTATAGAGGGACTTCTTATGGTCCAGCAGTTACGCTGGGTAGGGCACGTATCACGTATGGGAGACGAACGTATGCAAAAGGCAGTCTTTTTTTGGTAAGCTAAAAGGTGGTCGACGTAAAAGAGGCGCCCCACGGAAACCCTCAAAGACCAGCTTAGGCATCAACTTTCCTTGGCTGACATAGAAGAGAGCAGCTGGTTGCATGCGGCCTCAGAAGGAGAAAGCTGGAGTTCACTCACGAAGGCCGCGGGATACACATTTGAGACTAAAAGAAAATCTGCTGCCGAGGACAAACGTAGACGGCGAAAAAAAAATCTAAATCGACCACCTGCGGACAGTGGTTATGCTTGCCCTGAATGTGGCAAAATATGTAGGTCAAAGCTGGAGCTGCGCAGCCACGGGAAATACTGCACTCCTCACTAATCTTCGGACTCGAAGACAAGCCTTATTATTCTGCAATACTTAAATGACATTTCTCTTTCTTTAGCAGAAGTGAAAGCAAATGACTAGAAAAATCTTTCAACGAAATAAAATTAACAGAAACTAAGCTGCAAAAGTAATTCTTGATTTCAACGAAATAAAATCAACAGGAACTAAGCTGCAAAAGTAATTCTTGATTTCAACGAAATAAAATCAACAGGAACTAAGCTGCAAAAGTAATTCTTGATTTTATTTCATTAGTTTCCTTCTTTTCTTAAGAGAAAAACTTTGCACAGATTTAAAACATCGAGTCTGGTTTTGTGGTTTGCACGCTGGATTGTCGATCGGACTTGTCTATGGTCTCGGGTTCAAACCCTGCCCGCTCCTATCCCCCGTCGTCCTGCTGGAGGTTTGGACTAGGAAGTTGTTTTGCAAGGAAAAGTTGTAATAGTTAAATTTATTTTCAGTTGGCAGGCAAAACCCCGATTCAAGCCGCCAATACCTATCATTTTTGCTAGAGTATAGTTTTATTGATGGAATAAGTCCACAAAGTCTGTCGCGCCCAATGTTGCTCATTCTAAAACTCCAATCAACATTTCCCTTCCGAATGTATTTCGTGTATCTAGTGGTCAAAGACTTGCGGAGTAGCGGCTGAAGGCGTTGATCAAGTTTTTCAATATCAGATTCAAGAAAACGTCATCAAACGTCTATTGCTCAATCATTGGCTATTGGCTTTCTTTGAGGGAATTTGTCCAGAATGTGTAGAGCCACAATGTTGTTATCAATATTATAACGTTATTGAGATCTGGATCACTTGCTATATTTCTGTAGTTTCATATAACTTTGATGAAATTTGTTTGTAACTGTAATAAGAACATCTGTTCACACCTGTTCACCTCTGTTCACATCTGTTCACCTTACGTTTAATAAGAAAACAAATTCGCCTGATACATTTCTTAAACATTTAATTTCTTCAACATCGGCTCACATGTGACTCGAATGCAATAACCTGAGACTATATTGAGCCATCTGGAGTTGTCAACATACAAACAAACAAACACAATAAGTACGTTCATGGGCCTAGCCAGTTGTTGTTTTTTTTCGGTGGGGGGATAGTTGGGGGAAATATTTCTCCCCCCAACCAGATATATATATATATATGTATGGCCCCCTTCAGTCGCGAAGCGACTATGGATCATCTCATTTAATGCCTGGGCATTAGTTGTGGTCGGAACGATGTCGCCCACACATCAGTTCCCCCCTTTCCACGCAGAGCCGATACAGTTTGGGGTCAGCGGCGTCGCAGGTTCTGCCAGGGTGTAGCACAGGGTGCTGCAAACTGCCTAGGATCGCCAGCTCCTGAGTTTTCCCTTCTCTTAGGTGGGTAGCCAGCCATGGCTAACGAGCCCATCCTGCCCGAAGCTTACTGGTTAAGGCGCCAGTTACTCGCCTTTGCCCCTTCTCCTGTTAGTAAGAACAGTTCCGCCGGACTCAATATCTGTGCCACGCGTGAAGGCCAGGAGTTGTATATATGTGTGTGTGTGTATGTGTGTGTTTGTGTGTGTGCGCAGGGACGCCGCGAGGTTTGTGGCCGCCTGCGTGCGAAATTAAAAATGCCGCGCTCCCCATCTTTTTTTCTTCTAAAAAATACTTCCATGAAGACTGAGCTGGACAGTACTCCAAAATACTTCCATCAAGACTGAGCTGGACAGTACTCCAAAATACTTCCATCAAGACTGAGCTGGACAGTACTCCAAAATACTTCCATTAAGACTGAGCTGGACAGTACTCCAAAATACTTCCATGAAGACTGAGCTGGACAGTACTCCAAATTACTTCCATGAAGACTGAGCTGGACAGTACTCCAAAATACTTCCATGAAGACTGAGCTGGACAGTACTCCAAAATACTTCCATTAAGACTGAGCAGGACAGTACTCCAAAATACTTCCATGAAGACTGAGCTGGACAGTACTCCAAAATACTTCCATGAAGACTGAGCTGGACAGTACTCCAAAATACTTCCATGAATACTGAGCTGGACAGTACTCCAAAATACTTCCATTAAGACTGAGCAGGACAGTACTCCAAAATACTTCCATTAAGACTGAGCTGGACAGTACTCCAAATTACTTCCATGAAGACTGAGCTGGACAGTACTCCAAATTACTTCCATCAAGACTGAGCTGGACAGTACTCCAAAATACTTCCATCAAGACTGAGCTGGATAGTACTCCAAAATACTTCCATGAAGACTGAGCTGGACAGTACTCCAAAATAATTCCATGAAGATTGAGCTGGACAGTACTCCAAAATAATTCCATGAAGACTGAGCTGGACAGTACTCCAAAATAATTCCATGAAGACTGAGCTGGACAGTACTCCAAAAGTGGCCTTTGATTTAAATCCATTTTTGTAGACCATTCCATTTTTTCTTTGCATATTTGCACCGCTGTTGTATCCTTGAAGTACAAATATGAACCATACACTAGGAACAATTTTGAATATACGTGCCTACAGAAATCTGAATTATTGGTTCTATATGATAAACATATAAAATGATCTCATTCTGACTACTCACTTGTATGCTCCTATATTTTTGACGATTATGATTGATGAGCTGCGGCAGGTATTTTACAATGAACAACGTAAATGATCATGATCTATATACAATTTCTCGATAACTTTTATCGCTCAACAGTGTTACATGGCATGGTCTGGACGTGGATAGGTTCACGTGTTTGTTATTGTAAGTTAAAATAAAATAATAATTTTAAAAAAGCTTGAAATACAAAAGACAGTGACAATGGAATTTTTTTAACGTTCTGTACACTTTTATAATAATTATCACGCTTGTATTTTGGAGAGATGTGCATTGTGTCCACAATCTTCTGACATGCACAGATTCAGAGTTGCCTACAAATGTATCCAACCAATGAAGCAACTTAGCGCTAAATATTTTTCATGAGTTTAATACAAAGTAAATAATCCAAAGTACAAGTCACTTAAACAATGACTTGAAATAAAACATTGTATGGCAGTGTTTCTCACAATCCCGGGTGGCGACTCCCCAGATATCGTGTTCATTCGAGCTCCTTTTAAAAGTTGGAGCCCAGAGGAGCGATGTAGGCTCCCACAGTGACGTCCTTGAGTTTTTTTTTTTGTTTTTTTTTAGAATGTAGTAAAAAAGAAAAGAAACTTAGTCACACTTTTAAGGTTTTATTTTTCATTTAGCCTTCTTCAAGTGAACACTGTAGATAGCAATGATAAGCCTTCTTCAAGTGAACACTGTAGATAGCAATGATAAGCCTTCTTCAAGTGAACACTGTAGATAGCAATGATAAGCCTTCTTCAAGTGAACACTGTAGATAGCAATGATAAGCCTTCTTCAAGTGAACACTGTAGATAGCAATGATAAGCCTTCTTCAAGTGAACACTGTAGATAGCAATGATAAGCCTTCTTCAAGTGAACACTGTAGATAGCAATGATAAGCCTTCTTCAAGTGAACACTGTAGATAGCAATGATAAGCCTTCTTCAAGTGAACACTGTAGATAGCAATGATAAGCCTTCTTCAAGTGAACACTGTAGATGTGCCCTCCCCCTCCCCAGTGAAAGTGTTTTTAAAATTGACATTTTAATTACCGGTAATAGATCTACTTACAATGTGGGCTATTCGACTCAAACAAATATTAAAACAACTCGCGAAACTTCAAGGCCAGAAATGAGTAGGTGCCTATGGAGAAACCCGTGGGAATCCCTCGTACACTGTTCTATTTTTTGTTCTAGTTTCCGGAATAATTTCCTATGTACGAATATCGTTTATATTATCAAAGGATAATGGAATAATTCGAATTTATATAAAATATAAAAGTATTTTTTTAAATTTAAATAATTTTTTTTAATGTAACCTTGGAATAATGATTTGGCCGCCCCCTTAAGTCGGCCGCCTGCGTGCAATGCACACATTGCGAAACAGGTAGCGGCGGCCCTGTGTGTGAGTGTACACGTAATTAATCTTCATTCTATGATGACCCTTTATTCTTTCGGACGTTTTTGGTGCCCTACTATTGACTCTTCCCCACCCCTCCCCTAACGCTGTATGGAAAGACAAACAATCTGTACAGGTTGGCTTTTAAAACGGGATTAGCAACACGACTAACACGCAGTACTCTTGACCATAATCTTGCTTACTCCCCATTGCTTGAGAAATGTGAAGGATAATAAAAACAAGAATGGTGCTGATGTCTCCGATGCCAGGGGCTGTATCTGATGGCTTATATCTGTGTTTTACAAACCAGTATTTTCTTTCACTTTATTGACCTAATGTTCTTTTTAAGATTACTGGACATGTAATGGAGACCAATGGGTTATGGAATTATGTTCTATTTTAAAATGTTTTTTCCCTCATGTATATATTGTCAGTGTGTACCATATCATACCTTTATATTCATGTCAGCTACTAGAAATGTGTATCCACGAAATTGGTTTGTGTAAATAAATTTCTGGGACATACTATTGTTAGAAACTCACCAGACGTTGCATCATCACATATCATTGTTCAGGCCTCCCATTGTTAAGGCTTCCGCGCAGTGTTGATTCTTTGCAATATAACTAGTGTAGATCTAAGTCTGACTGGAAGTAATACTGAACTCAAACTACTTCAGTAACACCGGCGAAAGGCCGAAACAATCAAAATATGTAGTCGACGCTGATGTTGTTCTACAAATATATTTAATAATCAAGAAGGGATCGTCCGATGTCAGCTATGTCCGTAAATCCGTATATCTATTGTACTGCTCTCCACGAAGCGTCTTCTTTGTAGCGTCACTTAGAGCGTTCTTGTTTTTTAAACCAACTTTACGTCATCGTCGCTAAGTAAAACTTTCACCCTATTCCCGAAACAAATAACTCATTCCTAATCATGTCATAACACATAACGATTGGTGTCGATATATTGTTATATATATATATATTCACTAAGACCTGCTGAATGTAAAAAATACTTTATTTACCGGAGCAGCACTAATCATTATTTCAAAAACCTTGCTCTGAAGCGTCCTTAGTTACTGACTCAAGTCATTGAAAGCGTTCATTACCCAGCAGCATCTCAGAGAGAGGAAATGTCTCCCTATCCCCTTGGCACCGCGCTTTAAAGCGTACTTAGTTACTGACTCAAGTCATTGAAAGCGTTCATTACCCAGCAGCATCTCAGAGAGAGGAAATGTCTCCCTATCCCCTTGGCACCGCGCTATGAAGCGTCCTTAGTTACTGACTCAAGTCATTGAAAGCGTTCATTACCCAGCAGCATCTCAGAGAGAGGAAATGTCTCCCTATCCCCTTGGCACCGCGCTCTGAAGCGTCCTTAGTTACTGACTCAAGTCATTGAAAGCGTTCATTACCCAGCAGCATCTCAGAGAGAGGAAATGTCTCCCTATCCCCTTGGCACCGCGCTCTGAAGCGTCCTTAGTTACTGACTCAAGTCATTGAAAGCGTTCATTACCCAGCAGCATCTCAGAGAGAGGAAATGTCTCTCCCTATCCCCTTGGCACCGCGCTCTTGACATGACAGAATCGTGCAGAGAGTTTGATTGCCAGGAGATTTTACCAGACACGTTCACCATTAGAGTGGGGGGGGGGGGATGGGAGAGACATTGAGAAGGAAGGGGGGCCCTTTTTGTCCTGCATGACTTCTGCGATCGACCCTTAGGAGACAAAGTGACTTTACGTCTCAAGTAAATAATGAACTAATGACAGGTTAGGATTATGTACACACAGTCTAGCTAGTCAAGGTGGTTCATTTGGTGAAGTTTATCCCAATAGACTCTTCAATTTGTTTACTCTTTCCATTCAAACAAAATGTTCACATTGAATTAAAAATGAACATATTGTCAGAACACTGTCGACAAATCAATAATAAAAATTTGTTGCTGCCCCACGCAAAAAGAGTTTGCAAATTCAATTTTACAATATTAAAATGCACATCAAAGTTTTCGTAAATCTTTTAATAATAACTAATCGACCGGCGGCGTAGCATACGCCGCTATTTCGCAGGGCCGGCCTTAGGCCACTGCAACCTATGCGACCGCATTGGGCCCCGCACTTTCATAGGACCCGCTTTAATTCTAGGTGTATAAATTATTAAATTAAACATTATTATAACAAAACAGATTTCCCACGCCCTCCTGTCAATTTACCAGGAGCTCCTGGAATTACAAAATATACGAAAAAAGTCCTTAAAATATACGGAAATATATAGACAAAAATGTCATTTTGTCATTTTAGGTGTCATTCAATATGGAAAACGCCAGAATTATGCGTCAGTCGTAATTGTGTAATTTGTTGAAAGAAGCTTCTCGCGCCTCAAACTAATAAAGAATTACTTGAGGTCAACAGTTCTCAAAGATAGATTGAAACATTTGATAATTCTTGCTGTTGAGCGTGATCTATGTAGGAAACAGTATTATTATGATATACCCGGTAGTTCATGACTTTGCTACACGCAAGGCTCGTATTCGTAAAGTAATTCTGTACGTAGTGAAGAATGAACACATTTTTTTCTAATACAAACTCTTAAATTTCACTTATTATCCGCTTCCCTACTCAAACTTGGCCCCGTTTCGCATAGGGCCCCACAATGGTTTAGTCCGGCCCTGCTATTTACACACACACACACCCACACACCCACACCCACGCGCAAACACACACACACACGCGCGCGCACACACACACACACACACATATATTACATAGTAGATTACTTAGATTAGTTCCTAGTTCAACACTTCCGCTGGACAAAGGGGGATGGGAGCGGGCAAGGTTTGATAAATTTCAACGACAGTCAAGCGCGCAACCAGTCAGCCGTAGTGTGAGCACTACTCTTGTTTTCTCGTGGACTATACGCAGAAATAAGAGAGTGATCATTCCTTTACTTCTTGTTTAAACTGTTGAGAGAAGAAGAGAATTATATATATATAGGTAGATAGATAATACATCTTTTTCATGCTATGTGTATCTTGCACACCGGATACACCAAAAAGCTAACTATTTAATTTCTATTTATAGTTATCCGCCATAGGTGAGAAGAACTCTCCAGTAGATATGTACACACAATGAGCAGACTCTATTCTAGAAACAAAAGGGCACATAGTTTGAGGACGGTCAAGACGACAGTTTGAAATAGTATCAGACAGATTAGCATCAGTTTCAAGACATGACTCAAGGCATTACGATTCTGCCAATCGTAACCATGTAGGAGGCAGGTCGGAGCACAAATGCTGATCGCCAAATGTTTTATTTCCATCAAATTCTCTAAGCAGAATGAAAACCCAGTTAAAATAGACAGATCAGATAGATACACTGTCAAACAAAAAGACTGACTGACTGATTGATAAGACTGCATTTATCTTTTTCTGTTTCTTTAAGTTGTTGTTGCATTAGCTTGATACAAACTAAAATACTATTCATCTGGCCAGTGTCACGCTGAAACAAAATAAAGCAATGTTCCTCTGGCCAGTGTCACTCGGATACAAAATAAAGCAATGTTCCTCTGGCCAGTGTCACGCTGAAACAAAAAAAGCAATGTTCCTCTGGCCAGTGTCACTCTGATACAAAATAAAGCAATGTTCCTCTGACCAGTGTCACGCTGAAACAAAAAAAGCAATGTTCCTGTGGCCAGTGTCACGTTGAAACAAAAAAAAAGCAATGTTCCTCTGGTTAGTGTCACGCTGATACAAAATAAAGCAATGTTCCTCTAGCCAGTGTCACGTTAATGCAATGTTCCTCTGGTTAGTGTCACGTTGGTACACAACACAAAGATTCATTGACTGCTTTTGTTTTCAGTCGTGCTTAGAAATTCAGGTCAAACGTGTCAGAAAACTAGGTCAAACATAATGTCTTGGACTAGGTCAAACATAATGTCTTAGACTAGGGTAAACATAATGTCTTAGACTAGGGTAAACATAATGTCTTAGACTAGGGTAAACATAATATCTTAGACTAGGGTAAACATAATGTCTTAGACAAGGGTAAACATAATGTCTTGGACTAGGGTAAACATAATGTCTTGGACTAGGGTAAACATAATGTCTTGGACTAGGGTAAGCATAATGTCTTGGACTAGGGTAAACATAATGTCTTGGACTAGGGTAAACATAATGTCTTGGACTAGGGTAAACATAATGTCTTGGACTAGGGTAAACATAATGTCTTGGACTAGGGCAAACATAATGTCTTGGACTAGGGCAAACATAATGTCTTGGACTAGGGTAAACATAATATCTTAGACTAGGGTAAACATAATGTCTTAGACAAGGGTAAACATAATGTCTTGGACTAGGGTAAACATAATGTCTTGGACTAGGGTAAACATAATGTCTTGGACTAGGGTAAGCATAATGTCTTGGACTAGGGTAAACATAATGTCTTGGACTAGGGTAAACATAATGTCTTGGACTAGGGTAAACATAATGTCTTGGACTAGGGTAAACATAATGTCTTGGACTAGGGCAAACATAATGTCTTGGACTAGGGCAAACATAATGTCTTGGACTAGGGTAAACATAATGTCTTGGACTAGGGTAAACATATTCTTGGACTAGGGTAAACATAATGTCTTGGACTAGGGTAAACATAATGTCTTGGACTAGGGTAAACATAATGTTTTAGACTAGGGCAAACATAATGTCTTAGAATAGGGCAAACATAATGTCTTAGACTAGGGTAAACATAATGTCTTGGACTAGGGTAAACATAATGTCTTAGACTAGGGTAAACATAATGTCTTGTTCATAAGGTACACATGATGTTTTGTAGGTAAAACTTAGCCACAAATCTGATCCATGTGTTGCTTATGTCAGAACGATGAAGTCTGTCTATATAGAGTTAAGTTAAAACGTTAGTCCTACACTTAATGTGTTACCGAATGACACGTTCAGGAAACTCTCGGACTTTATGGCATATGAAAGATAAAAGAGTGTCTGTTCATATAACGATATTACTGGTAGTACACATGCAAGGTACGTTAGTTTTCAGTCTGCCGTAACAAGACCTCACTATATTTTTACAAAGTTTATATCGTCTCACTCTGTCTGTCTCTCTGTGGTATATATTATATATAGACACGATTGGTATAGACACGATTGGTATAGACACGATTGGTATAGACACGATTGGTATAGACACGATTGGTATAGACACGAGACATAAATGAATTTTAAAAATTAGTCAATGAATTATTGATAATTATTTTTTTTAATATCAAATAAGAGAACTAATTTCTATATTATTGAGAGATATAGTTGTAAGTGCAGAGTTCTCACCATTAAAAAGCTTTTTTTTTTTTAAGGTGTGTCTCATATTTTGCTTGTTAGACATTTAGACAATAAAACAAAGAAGACATGGTTAGCTTGTGTGGGGGAAGAAGTAGTGACGTCCCTTGGCCCACAAGTGTGATTGCCTTGTTTCTAGGTGATAACATCAATTCTCACCAATTTATCGACTACATCATTATTGTTTTAGTATTTTACTTTATTTTTTTTTTTAAATATAATTTCCATCGTATCTTTTTGTAAGTTAGGTCTCGGACAGGGGTTCAGAGATTGTATACTAAGGAAACAGCACAAGTATTTCATTAACTTTAAGTTGTCTACCCGTGGGCGTTAGCCCTTTCAACATTTTGTAAACTTCCATTAGTGTCTAAGTGTTACAACGCCAGTCATGAAAGTCAAGTCTTGTATCTTTGAAATGTAAAAAAAACATTGAAAGTCTAATGAAAAAAAAAAGACTTTTATTTTTCTTAAGACACTAGAAACCAAAAAATCCGCTAGTTACATTCTTGTCTATGAAAATGTTTTGAGATGAAGTCTATTTAAAGGTTGAAGCGACCAACTCAGTGCACACCTCAGCTCCTAGGAATGATTTCTCCCAATCAACTATTTTTGACCAAAGATTGTTTCTCCCGTCGGTTCTTTCTGAAGATTCCTAAATAATCAAAACCAGTCTGTGTATTTCTTTCTAGTTCTTTTTTTATCACCGCAACGCTCTGTGCATAATTATTGTGTGCACCACTTTTTAGTCATTAATAAATCCAATTATAACTAGAACCACAATTTCAGTATATTTTGTTCTTAGTATATTCCTGACTTCCTGCAGTCACAAAATGACTTTGAATCATCTCATAAAAATGGAGATAAATAATTGGGCATTAGCTATGGAGGAAACGATGTCGCCCACACAACAAGCCCCCCCCCCCCAGTGAACGGCAAGTGCCAAAACAGTTTGGGATCAGCAGCGTCGCAGGCTCTTCCAGGGTGTAGCACCATGTACCAAATCTGCCTAAAGGTCGCAGGCTTGTCTTTCCTCAGCATTAACTCCCGAAGCCTTTCCCATGTTTGGGTATAGCTCCAATGCAGCAGAGGTTTGAAATAAGAGTTTCCCTTCCCTAGGTAGGTAGCCAGCCAAGGCTAACACGATTCTCCTGCCCGAGGGTTATATGCTTAGGCGCCAGTTAGTTGCCTCTTTGCCCCCTCTCCTGTTTGGGATAAAAGTTCCGCCGGACCCAATTTCTGAGCCACAATCTAGGCCAGGAGTTGAACTGGTAGTCAGAAACTGCTTGAGACGCATATCGTTGGAAGCATTTTATAGATAGTGCTTATTTTCATTACCACTTCCGGCAGCAACAATCATTCCAAAAAAAACAATTATTGTGGGCATTGTACAAACATTGGTATACTTAAAAGTTCGCCTGTTTTAGTCTAAGACAATTTATATCGTCTGTTTAACTATTTATATCGTCTGTTTAACTATTTATATCGTCTGTTTAACTATTTATATCGTCTGTTTAACTATTTATATCGTCTGTTTAACTATTTATATCGTCTGTTTAACTATTTATATCGTCTGTTTAACTATTTATATCGTCTGTTTAACTATTTATATCGTCTGTTTAACTATTTATATCGTCTGTTTAACACCTCGACATATTTTGTCTCTCCCTTTAGCTCTCTTTCCCGCTTCTTCAAATGTCTGCTTGAGTCATAGACCACAAAGTCAATTCAATTTACGTAGACATTATCTGTAGACTGGGACAGATCTATAATTAGAAATCCACCTCCCTCTAACCAACTGCCCCAGGAGATTGCTCAGGAAAAGTAACTCCTACGAATTCCCTTACACGGTAATTCAGATCAAAGAAAAGGAAATCACTTGGCAACTATCTTGGTGGCTTCCCCTCACCCAATTTCCTCTCGGCAGCTCTCTGAAGGACAAAATTGTCCTCATTGTGAATGGTCAACTAACTTACATAATAGACCCTGGTAAACTAACTTACATGATAGACCCTGGTCAACTAACTTACATGATAGACCCTGGTCAACTAACTTACATAATAGGCCCTGGTCAACTAATTTACATAACAGATCCTGGTAGTTTAATTTAGATATTAGATCCTAGTCAACTAACTTAGATATTAGATCCTGGTCATTTAACTTAGATATTAGATCGTGGTCAACTAACTTAGATATTAGATCCTGGTCATTTAACTTAGATATTAGATCCTGGTCATTTAACTTACATATTAGATCCTGGTCAACTAGCTTAGATATTAGATCCTGGTCATTAAACTTAGATATTAGATCCTGGTCATTTAACTTACATATTAGATCCTGGTCATTTAACTTAGATATTTAGATATTAGATCCTGGTCATTTAACTTAGATATTAGATCCTGGTCATTTAACTTAGATATTAGATCCTGGTCATTTAACTTAGATATTAGATCCTGGTCAACTAACTTAGATATTAGATCCTGGTCATTTAACTTAGGTATTACATCCTGGTCATTTAACTTAGGTATTAGATCGTGGTCAACTAACTTGGATATTAGATCCTGGTCATTTAACTTAGATATTAGATCCTGGTCTTTTAACTTAGATATTAGATCCTGGTCAACTAACTTAGACATCAGATCCTGGTCATTTAACTTAGATATTAGATCCTGGTCATTTAACTTAGATATTAGATCATGGTCATTTAACTTAGATATTAGATCCTGGTCAACTAACTTAGATATTAGATCCTGGTCAACTAACTTAGATATTAGATCGTGATCAACTAACTTAGATATTAGATCCTGGTCATTTAACTTAGATGTTAGATCCTGGTCATTTAACTTAGATATTAGATCCTGGTCATTTAACTTAGATATTAGATCCTGATCAACTAACTTAGATATTAGATCCTGGTCATTTAACTTAGATATTAGATCCTGGTCAACTAACTTAGATATTAGATCCTGGTCATTTAACTTAGATATTAGATCCTGGTCAACTAACTTAGATATTAGATCCTGGTCATTTAACTTACATATTAGATCCTGGTCAACTAACTTAGATATTAGATCCTGGTCATTTAACTTAGATGTTAGATCCTGGTCATTTAACTTAGATATTAGATCCTGGTCAACTAACTTAGATATTAGATCCTGGTCATTTAACTTAGATATTAGATCCTGGTCAACTAACTTAGACATCAGATCCTGGTCATTTAGCTTAGATATTAGATCCTGGTCATTTAACTTAGATATTAGATCCTGGTCATTTAACTTAGATATTAGATCCTGGTTATTTAACTTAGATATTAGATCATGGTCATTTAACTTAGATATTAGATCCTGGTCAACTAACTTAGATATTAGATCCTGGTCATTTAACTTACATATTAGATCCTGGTCATTTAACTTAGATATTTTATCCTGGTCATTTAATTTAGATATTAGATCCTGGTCATTTAACTTAGATATTATATCCTGGTCATTTAACTTAGATATTAGATCCTGGTCAACCAACTTACATAGCAGATCCTGGTCAACTAGCTTACATAACAGATCCTGGTCAACTAGCTTACATAACAGATCCTGGTCAACTAGCTTAGATATTAGATCCTGGTCAACTAACTTGCATAATATATCCTGCTCAGCTAGCTTACATAATAGATCATTGTCAAGATTCATTGCTAGTCTAGAGACTGGTCAAGATTCACTGCTAGCCTAGAGACTAGTCAAGATTCACTGCTAGCCTAGAGACTGGTCAAGATTTACTGCTAGTCCAGAGACTGGTCAAGATTCACTGCTAGCCTAAAGACTCATCAAAATTCACTGCTAGTCTATAGAGACTGGTAAAGATTTACTGCCAGTCTAGAGACTGGTCAAGATTCACTGCTAGCCTAGAGACTGGTCAAGATTTACTGCTAGTCAGAGACTGGTCAGGATTCACGGCTAGTCTAGCGACTCGTCAAGATTCACTGCTTGTCAGAGACTGGTCAAGATTCACTGCTAGTCAGAGACTGGTCAAGATTCACTGCTGTTAAAAAACAGGAGTACAAAAAAGGGAAAAACTACACGTGGTTTCACAATCAAAACTATAGCGCAGTTCAGCTATCAGCAAAACAAAATTTATCAATAACTATATTTACAATTGCTTCTTGTGTCAACACACTAATAACATTTTTTTTTTATCTCACTTAAGTCAGAAGAGTACAGGCAGACTTTGTTTAGATCCGTTACTGTCCAGAGTGTTCTTATCACTAGAAGGTGTCTGCTAGCAGTGTCTTTGATTCACTATATGTTGACACCAGTAGGATTGCACAAATATTATATAGGCATGTCCCCTTTTTCATACAAAAACAGCGAGTTAGGGCAAGGCCAATCGTTATAGAAGGCCTCAACACTGAACTTCGACCTCGCCACCTGTGGGCAGTTGAGACCAATAGCTCATTGCCACGCCACAGGTCAGTGTTGGAGCCTTCTATACTGATTGGTCTCGGGTAAGGCAATATAAAGAATGAAAGGAAAAAATAACTCAAACTTTGAATGAGAGATTTGGAGAGCAAAAAAAAACGTTAAAAAAACTGAGAGGAATGGAAAAAATGGATCAGATGTTTAGTTGGTATCGCCTGAAACAGTTCAACCGTGACTTGGTATCCCCTGAAACAGTTCAACCGTCACCTTCCTCACTTTTACCCCTTCCCCTCCCTCCCCCCCCCCCCGAAAACAACAACAAAAAACAACACAAGGTTAAACTATGGCCTTAGTGACCCCCTTTAAGTGATCATGGTTTTTACGAATTTCAGTACATTTTAAGATAAGAGCAAAATCTATAGGGTGCATTTACACGTTAAACCCGCCAGACATACTGCAGTGCCATCTGGTGGCTAATTAGCTAGCGCAATCCAAGCTGCCCATCATATTTAGACATCTCAGGTGACGTGCACCAATCTAGTCGACTAATGTAAATGTCACCCACTGGACTTTTTGAACTTTGTTGAGAGGTATCATTGATCTACTGCGTCTATGTTGTTTTGTAACCAGGGTTTAGACATTATTAATTGTAAAGACTCGGCTGTCTTTAATCTATGTCTATACAAGTATTTGTTGAAGAACTGTTTTATTCACAGTTTTATGCATTTTTTTTTTTGTATTGAATGAGACAGAAAGTAAAAAAAGTAGTGTTTTTAAAATTGAGTCTAGCTCATTGCGAACCAATTGAAACAAAATAAAATTGAAATTTTTTTTTTGACCATTATTTAGATTGTCTAAATGAATAGTTAAAAAAATTGAAAATTTCATATATGGCGGATAAATAAAGATAGATAGCTTTGTTGGTGTATCCGGTGTACAAAAGATCGAAAGTGTAAATGATCTATGTTTCAAAGTGTTTTCTATCTGTAACACTGAAAATTAAAACGAATTTTTATAATTTATTTTGCAACAATGATCGTTCAATATGGCGTCCTTAAAATTGGGAGAGAATCAGAAATAAACAGTCAATCGTTCATCTTTGATTTCTTTGTTTTTCTTTAGGTTTCCTAGACGGCCTCCACATTTCTCCACATCCTATCCTCTTGTTCTAATTATTGATGAAATCATGTTAACCTGATCTTTAAAAAAAAGAGGTTACGGTTTTTCCAATTTATCGTGAAATTAATCATTCGCCTTTAATGATGCCTTCTATAGCTATTTCTTGTGTTAGACATAGCATCCCACATCTCTTGTGTCTGGTGGGATGTGTATCATATAACAAATGTTTACTATTACTTAAGAATTTTATATTTTATTTTAATATGCAACTTTATTAAGTTACTATTTTGTGTCACTGTGTTGATGGCTTGGAGTTCAATTAGATGCCTAGATAAATATCTGTCTGTCTGTGAACTGTGTGATCCGATAGTTGCGATACGTTTGTTAATGATTAGAATGATAATTTATTATGACTATTTATTATTATTATTTTCATTATTATCACTGTATTTTTATTATTATCTTGAGTATGTTGATTATTATTATAGATGGTTATTAGTTGTAACTTTGACTACATTTGTAGCACTTTGTGGTTCAACAAATATAGGTGTTGTGGAGAAGTAACAAAGTCTATCTAGGTAGTTAGAATCTGCACTCGAAAAGAGCTGTGGTTGCTAAGCGCCTAAAGGAAGCCCCGAAACCTTCGCCAGATACCGATTCCCCTAACATATGTCAAAAGAGATAGGGCCTTTGTGTTCTAAGCAAGCAATGAATTAATGATGTGGAAGCAGATCTGCAACAGCTTGGGGCTACGGGGTGGAGACGAAAGACCCATGAGAGATCTGTATGGAAGGATGTGTTGAAGCAGCCCAGAGCCCTCCATGGGCTGTAGCTCCACTGTGATGGATGGATGTTTTAAGCAAGCTATAAGCCATACAAAAGTAATTAATTGTAAAATCTTGACAAGGTGAAGCGATGTTTCTAAAGGGCGATATTCTTTTTCAGATTTGTAGACCCACAAGTTCTCCGCCGATGACATGCGCTTCCACCTCAAGAAGACCATCCAGGTTGTTGTGGTCATCGGCTGTGTCCTGGTCTACATCAACGTCTATCTGTCCACCAAATCCTTCTGGACGTTAAACTGGACCTCTGAGCCAAACCAGAGAGCGCCAAGGAAAAATGACGTCCCCTTGACTACAAGAGAATCTGTAAGTCAATCTCGTCTGTTCCAATCGTGTTTGGCTCTTAGTACAACTTTGCATTTCTTTCTAGTCTAAGGACAAAATAGTGTTTTTTTTTCATTATAATCCTAACACTTAAGCACTGAATTTCTTTGATTTTATTCTGAAAAGCAAAATCCTTACAAAAACCTAGAATTAATACAATGTGAAAATAACAAATTGTTTTTAAATATATGTAACACTGGTACCATCAATTAAACTTAAAATAAACAACTATACATAACGATAACACACTTGATGTAGTTACAGAACTGTTGATAATACACAAAATGTAGTTACAGAGTTGTCGATAAGACCATAGATGTAGACACTCACCCACCCACCCCATCTATAGTCTATACACACGTAGATAAAAGTAAAAATAATTAAATTTTTTTAAAGTCTATTTTTTAAAAATATCCCAATAGTATTTAGACCAAAGTGTTTTGATTCGGTTCACCCGTCCTATTTTTTAAAAATATCCTACAATAGTATAGTAGACAAAAGTGCTTTGATTCGGTTCACCCGTTCTATTTTTTAAAAATAGCCTACAATAATATAGTAGAAAAAAGTGCTTTGATTCAATTCACCCGTCCTATTTTTAAAAAATATCCTACAATAGTATAGTAGACAAAAGTTCTTTGATTCGGTTCACCCGTCCGTTTTTTTTTAAATTATCCTACAATAGTATAGTAGACAAAAGTTCTTTGATTCGGTTCACCCGTCCTTTTTTATAAAAATATCCTACAATAGTATAGTAGAAAAAGTTCTTTGATTCGGTTCACCCGTCCTATTTTTTAAAAAAACTCCTACAATAGTATAGTAGACAAAAGTGTTTTGATTAGGTTCACCCGTCCTATTTTTTTAAAATATCCTACAATAGTATAGTAGACAAAAGTGCTTTGAATCGGTTCACCCGTATTATTTTTTAAAAATATCCTACAATAGTATAGTAGACAAAAGAGTTTTGATTCGGTTCACCCGTCCTATTTTTTTAAAAATATCCTACAATAGTATAGCATACAAAAGTGCTTTGATTCGGTTCACCCGTCCTAATTTTTAAAAAATATCCTACAATAGTATAGTAGACATTTAAATCTTCTTTTATAATTCTCTTTCTTTCAAAAAATTGATTTGTCTCTCCCTCTCCCTTTCTGTTTATCTCCCACTCTCTGACATGCTCCTTCCTTCTCTTTCTCTGTTGTTTCTTTACCGTCTTTTTTTCTTTTTTCTTCTCTCTAACTTCCCCTTTCATTTCTTCTACTCTCTTTTCTCTATTTCTCACTTTCTTTCTCCTTTACGCTTTCTCTCATTTCTCTCTTCTCTCCTTTCTCTCTCCTCTCATTTCTCTCTCCTCTTATTTCTCTCTCCTCTCACTTCTCTCTCTCCTCTCATTTCTCTCTCCTCTCACTTCTCTCTCTCTCCTCTCACTTCTCTCTCTCCTCTCACTTCTCTCTCTCCTCTCATTTCTCTCTCCTCTCACTTCTCTCTCTCCTCTCACTTCTCTCTCTCCTCTCATTTCTCTCTCCTCTCACTTCTCTCTCTCCTCTCACTTCTCTCTCTCCTCTCATTTCTCTTTCTCCTCTCATTTCTCTCTTCTCTCATTTTTCTGTCCTCTCATTTCTCTCTCTCCTCTCATTTCTCTCTCCTCTCAATTCTTTCTCTCTTCTCTCATTTCTCTCTATTCTCTCATTTCTGTCTCCTCTCATTTCTCTCTTCTCTCATTTTTCTCTTCTCTCATTTCTCTCTCCTCCAATTTCTCTCTCCTCTCATTTCTCTCTTCTCTCATTTCTCTTTTCTCTCATTTCTATCTACTCTCATTTCTCTCTATTCTCTCATTTCTGTCTCCTCTCATTTCTCTCTTCTCTCATTTTTCTCTTCTCTCATTTCTCTCATTTCTCTCTTCTCTCATTTTTCTCTTCTCTCATTTCTCTCTCCTCCAATTTCTCTCTCCTCTCATTTCTCTCTTCTCTCATTTCTCTTTTCTCTCATTTCTATCTACTCTCATTTCTCTCTATTCTCTCATTTCTGTCTCCTCTCATTTCTCTCTTCTCTCATTTTTCTCTTCTCTCATTTCTTTCTCCTCCAATTTCTCTCTCCTCTCATTTCTCTCTTCTCTCATTTCTCTCGCCTCTCATTTCTCTCGCCTCTCATTTCTCTCGCCTCTCATTTCTCTCGCCTCTCACTTTTCGTCCATTCTTTTTGTCTGCCTCTCTTTCTTTCTCTCTCTCGAGTTTTCTTTTTCTCTGACATCTTCTCATGTTTAATTTTTTTCTCATTCCCTGTTCTACCTTGCTTATATTACTCTCGTTCCTTCTCTCTCTCTTGCTCCTCTTTCTTTCTTTCACTCTCTTTCTCTATGTATCTGTCTTTTCTTTATATATATATATATATATATATAGTTTTGGTCTCAAATAGCCTGGCGTATTACATTTTTCTTTTTTTTTTTTTCAATGTAAGCCAAAGTGAGATAAAAAAAAAAACAGACTTATCTAGTTTGATAGTAATGCAAACATATTTCGTGCTATTTCAAAGCTTCCTATTTGCTAATCTAGACGCTTCTGTAGTATTCATCTCGAAACTAACCTTCTGAATCTAATATTTCTGGCTTCTTTAGATGTGCTTAATCTTTAACCTTTACAGATGAGCAACATAACCAATACGACTACCATTACTGCCGCCTCCGAGGTTTTGTTTAAACAATCACAACTGTTAACTGTAACGTCGGTAAGTGAGTGGTGGAAATAAATACATCCTTTATTGTTGTTCTTGTATGTCATCTTGAATGCAACCGTAAATTACCTCCCTTTATTTGAACCTTATTTTAGCTCCTTTTATTTCAACCTTATATAAGCTCCGTTTTAGATGAACCTTATATTAGCTCCCTTTATTTCAACCTTATATTAGCTCCCTTTATTTCAACCTAATATTAGCTCCCTTCATTTCAACCTTATATTAGCTCCCTTTATTTCAACCTTATATTAGCTCCCTTTATTTCAACCTTATATTAGCTCCCTTTATTTCAACCTTATATTAGCTCCCTTTGTTTCAACCTTATATTAGCTCCCTTTATTTCAACCTTATATTAGCTCCCTTTATTTCAACCTTACTTACATGGTAATGTCACTTTAACAAATAACATGCCAATTATAATTTACTTCCATGTATCGTTCGCTTTTGTTTACATAGTACTTATATAGCAATGATACATTATTTACATATATCTTTCACGATACTTTCAACGCACTTACATAGTTCTTACGTAGTACTTATATAGCAATGATACATTATTTACATATATCTTTCACGATACTTTCAACGCACTTACATAGTTCTTACGTAGTACTTATATAGCAATGATACATTATTTACATATATCTTTCACGATACTTTCAACGCACTTACATAGTTCTTACGTAGTACTTATATATTAGTATTTTTGCGATACTTAAACATTACTTTAATAACAATTACACAGTACTTACAATGCTTACCAAGTATTTAATTATTTACATATAACGTGCATCGTAATTACATGATAAATATAACTTTTGGGATAAATTATGTACATATTACAGTCTCGCAATCAACTATATCTTAAAACAATTTAAAAGTGTATGATTTGTTTTTTAAGTAAGGGACAACAATATTTGTGTTCCATGTAATATTTGTAAGGTACATCACCTATTTGTGTTTCATGTAATATTTGTAAGGTACATCACCTATTTGTGTTCCATGTAATATTTGTAAGGGACATCACCTATTTGTTTTTCATGTAATATTTGTAAGGGATATCACCTATTTGTGTTCCATGTAATATTTGTAAGGGACATCACCTATTTGTGTTCCATGTAATATTTGTAAGTGACATCACTTATTTTTGTTCCATGTAATATCTGTAAGGGACATCACCTATTTGTGCCCCTGTAATATTTCTGTAGTACATAAAATCTGATGGAAGGTGCACATGTATTGAGTTTGTAGGCTAGATACCCTCTATGATCCACGTCACACGTTGTAGGCTAGATACCCTCTATGATCCACGTCACACGAGATTGTAGGCTAGATACCCTCTATGAACCACATCACACGAGATTGTAGGCTAGATACCCTCTATGAACCACATCACACGAGATTGTAGGCTAGATACCCTCTATGATCCACGTCACACGTTGTAGGCTAGATACCCTCTATGAACCACGTAACACGAGATTGTAGGCTAGATACCCTCTATAAACCACGTCAAATGTTGTGGGCTAGATACCCTCTATGAACCACGTCAGACGTTGTAGGCTAGACACTCACTACGAACTACTTCACACGTTGTAGGCTAGATACCCTCTATGAACCACATCACACGAGATTGTAGGCTAGATACCCTCTATGAACCATGTCACAAGTTGTAGGCTAGATAACCTCTATGAACCACATCACACGAGATTGTAGGCTAGATACCCTCTGTGAACCACATCACACGAGATTGTAGGCTAGATACCCTCTATGAACCAAATCACACGAGATTGTAGGCTAAATACCCTCTATGAACCACATCACACGAGATTGTAGGCTAGATACCCTCTATGAACCACATCACACGAGATTGTAGGCTAGATACCCTCTATGAACCAAATCACACGAGATTGTAGGCTAGATACCCTCTATGAACCACGTCACACGTTGTAGGCTAGATAACCTCTATGATCCTCGTCACACGTTGTAGGCTAGATACCCTCTATGAACCACGTCACACGTTGTAGGCTAGATAACTTCTATGAACCACATCACACGAGATTGTAGGCTAGATACCCTCTATGATCCACGTCACACGTTGTAGGCTAGATACCCTCTATGAACCACGTCACACGTTGTAGACTAGATAGCCTCTATGAACCACGTAACACAATGTAGGCTAGATACCCTCTATGAACCACGTCACACGTTGTAGACTAGATACGCTCTATGAACCACGTAACACATTGTAGGCTAGATACCCTCTATGAACCACGTCACACGTTGTAGGCTAGATACCCTCTATGAACCACGTCACACGTTGTAGGCTAGATAGCCTCTATAAACCACGTCACACGTTGTAGGCTAGATAGCCTCTATAAACCACGTCACACGTTGTAGGCTAGATAGCCTCTATGAACCACCTCACACGAGATTGTAGGCTAGATAGCCTCTATGAACCACAGTCTGCTATAATCTTAATAAGCCTGCTTTTGAGAGATTCAATGTGTAAATTGATTGAAATCAAAGCATTGTCTGAAATCTTAGCTTTACAGTAAAACATAGGGAGTGTTTGCACTGTGTGAATGTTGAATTTTCTTGTAGACTCTAGCTCAAAAAATGTCCATTTCATTTTTTTTATAAATATTTTTTAGAGTCACACTAAAGTTGTTTCCCTCTAAAACAAACAGCACTGCAGATGTAAAGTATCAATACAACAACAGAGGTTTACATACATAAGCAGAACATCGAGATACATGTTTGGTTGTTTTTCTCTCTCTTTCTGTGTGACATTCTACGTCTCGTGTGAAGATCTTTTCACTTGGCAACTTCTTGTGTGACTAAAGAGGCCAATCCTTGATACATAGCTGCGGTCACAGGTTGGTTATATGAAATCACCAGGAGCCGTTGCACTTTCACCCTTCTTTCTGCTGCTGTTGTGTATGGCATCTGCAATCTGGGATCCTTCCTTTATGCAGGCTCTCTATGTAGATCTATCCAGAGCCTATTTTTACCAATTGTCGATTTTGAAGAGTTAATGTCACTTTTGCATACATCAGTATACCTTAAAAGTGGAAGATTGTTTTGACTGATGAGTATAGAACTAAATGTATTATTTTTTCAAATGTATTTCTCTTTAAATATACACGAATCGTAGTTCGTATTCAAATATGAACCAAACGTTAATATAGAAACTCAACATGCAATGCTTAAAAAAAGGATAAAAGTGGTCAAAGTGTTTCATTATAATCTGGGACTCTCAGAATTAAGTTAATCAGAGCTAGGGGTGCTCGTTAGTGGCGTAACTGAGAGGGGGAACTTAGGGGGAACATAGTGACTTGTCACATTCCCAACATGAACGCATCGAAGATAATTGTCCATCGCCTCTCACACTGACTCTGTCAAGGCTGACTCTCTCACGACTGACTCTGTTAAGGCTGACTCTCTCACGACTGACTCTGTCAAGGCTGACTCTCTCACCGCTGACTCTGTCAAGGCTGACTCTCTCAACGCTGTATTACCAAAACATTAGGTTTCTGTTCTTTCACATGTACAACTCTACAAGTGAATGACGGCTCAGTCGTGTTTAAGAGTCAATTCCTTATTTAACTTTAACATCAAATTATTTAGCTTTAATGTTCAATTACTTTAGCTTCACAATTACTTTAACTCCATTAAAGCTGAACTGGAGTAGCTTCAAATAACTTAAGATTATAGATATAGAAACATGTTTTACTTTTGCTTTAAATTAATTTAGCTCTTATTCAATCTTTCTTTACTTTTTAAAAGTCCGTCTTTTATCTTTTCTAGTGTATTTGACTTTGGTTCAATCTTTTCTCTCCACTGTAAGTTGAACATTTTATTTCATTGTAATCATTCGTGCAAACAATTTCTATTCGTTTTATTTCTTTCACTACATTTGACTGTGAGCACTTTACTCTTGTGTTGAAGTACATTCACTACGTATTGATTTCATTACGTACACTTGATCCATGGGCGTAGCCGGGGGGAGGGGTTAGGGTTCACCCTCTCCACACACCGAAATGAAATCCCCCTGCGGGGGGGGGTCGCAATTAAGTGACTGATTTTTTGCTTTCATTTTGTTTATTTTAGGTGAGGTTTTAATACTAAACCATCCCTTACCCCTACCAGGGGGTTTTGCAGTTAACCCCCTTCTTCTATAAAACAAAACAAAAAAACAATGCAAACGACAATCCCCTAATTCCAAGAGCATAGCTTAGGAAGAGTTTTTTAAAACCCCCTCCAAAATTTATGATACCTCCCTCTTCAATATAAAAAAGCGAAGTACACACTCAAAATTCTATTAGAGTAGCCAAAGGAGTTTTGAGTTTAAACCCCCTTCAGCGGGGTTTGAAGTTAAAAAAATACCTCTTCAATAAAAATAAAAGCAAATTACACACTCAAAATGCTATGAGCGTAGCAAAAGAAGGTTTTGAGTTTAAACCCCCCTTCAGCGGGGTTTGATGCTAAAAAATACCTCTTCAATATAAAAATAAAGTAAATTAAACACTAAAATTCTTTGAGCTTAGCTAAGCCAATGGGGATTTGTGAGTTTAAGCCCCCCTCCTTTTTTTTAAGTTTAAAACCCCTCCAGATGGTTTTGAGTTTAAAATCCCTCTACAGAGAGTTTTGAGGTTGAAAGCCCCTCTTCAATATTATTCTAAAGCAAACTAACTACTCTCACCAAATTCTATGAGAGTATCTAAATGGGGTTTTGAATTTGTTAAAAAAGTACTCCAGAAATTAATTTTTTAGTTTAAAACCCCACAACAGATGATTTTGACGATAAAACTTTCTTTTTCGATATAAAATCTGAAGCAAACTACAATCACCTAATTCCAAGAGTGTAGCCAAGAGAGGTTACCAATTTCTACCAGTGGCTGGGCTCCACTAATAAAGTGCAGTGAATAGTCTGCCAAAATTGAAAAAGACTAAAGACAAAGAAGACTAAGAAGGTTTTTAGTAGTCAGTTCTAGAGATCAGGTCTCAATGAAGGAAATCCTATGCCGAACTGTGAGTTGACCCATTTGTACGTTTGTGACAGAGCGTAGAAATGAGGTTGGCGCGACATGTTCTCCGACAAAATGAGTTACGCATACAAAGAGTTGCGATGACAAGGAGGCCATTACGAGGAAAGCGCAAACAGGGACATCGTAGTACAACTTGGCGCCACACTTTCATGGAGGTCCTCAGAGCAGATGTGAAGAGGCTTCAGACGTTGCCACTGACAGATTTTTTTGTGGAAACAGCTTGGCGCCCAATGCGCCGAACGGTGCGGGAGGATCTACGTCAGTAAGAATAGCACATTAGGTTTTTGAAATAAAACTTTAAATAGCAGGATAATGCACTGTAGATACCTCAGAATATGTATTTTGTTGGCTTTCAGTACCGGAAACAGTGTTTGGCGGCGCTGGGGGATCTCGCAGCTCTCCCCCAGACCCCCTTATCTAGAATGTTCCCACTCACTCCAGGAAGAACCTATTCTTGGGTACAATGAACATCTTCCGAAAGAATGAAGGGTCAGAATGTAATAAAGATTAACTATGTACACACACACAAACATATATATTTATCCCCCCGAAAAAAGATCCTGGCTGAGGACTTGATCTATTCAATAAAGTTGTGTCTATGCCATAGCACCACTTCCCCCTCCCACATACACACACACACACATGCATCTCTTTTTAAATGTAAACAGATAAGCCTGGTGATGCTGTGTCGGACTAGATCTAGTCACTTCTAGAACAAACAGCGTCACAGCTGTGAGTTTTATGAGTGTCAAGTAAAACGTCATTCAAACGAACACAATCCTAGAGTGAACTTGATTCTTAAAGCTGTGTACACGGTACATCGCGTAGAGTGAACTTGATTCTTAAAGCTGTGTACACAGTACACCGCGTAGAGTAAACTTGATTCTTAAAGCTGTGTACACAGTACACCGCGTAGAGTGAACTTGATTCTTAAAGCTGTGTACACAGTACACCGCGTAGAGTAAACTTGATTCTTAAAGCTGTGTACACAGTACACCGCGTAGAGTGAACTTGATTCTTAAAGCTGTGTACACAGTACACCGCGTAGAGTAAACAGCTTTCTCATGGCAGCGCCCCCCCCAAAAAAAAGACATTAATTCCAATCAAATTTTCTTAAATTTGTAAAAAAATATTAATGTGAATATTTTGGTATCAACCTTCGTGCTGTGTCATTCAGTCGCTACCACCCCCACCCTCACGTTATATCTTTATATCATCGATTTAATTACACACAGCAAACTAATTAACAGTCGCTTCACCCTGCACTCACACATACACACGTACATACAAGTATACAGACATATATGTAATCTCAATGGAATTTATTTTCTAACAGTTTTGTTTCTGATGTCGACATTGTTTGTTGAACAGTTGACACCATTTTAAAAGGAGAGAGAGAGAGAGAAGTGCGATCTACATAATTAGATTAATTAGATTAATTAGATTAATTAGATTAATTAGATTAAATTCTCTTTAAGAGAGAAAGCGAGAGAGGGACAGAAAGAGGGGGCAGACGGTGAGGTAAATGTGAGTTAGAGTGACAGAAAGAGGGGGCAGACGCTGCAACGCATATAAATTTCAATAAAATGTAAGCAACTCTAAATTGACTTTTATCGCATAATTACGGTAATACGGCTGATTACGCAATATTGGCTCTATACCTAGATATAATCTCCAGCCATATTCACATTTATTTATTTGTTACTTTGAAAATGTATAACGGTCAAACTAGAGTTTTCCCACGCGGCCAATTAGATAGTAATTCTTTTCTCTTCGATATACATCAACTGCTAAATTTCTAGAAAATCATTAGAGCCGTTTTTTTTTTTTAGATCAGCTGTTCGCCCACCCAGGTTCCATGAAGGAGTGACTTGAATGGTAGTGTAAAGAAAATGGGGGGGGGGGGAGATTAAATGAAAGGAATCTCAACTCCGGCTTTAAAGCAGGCTTATAGAAATAGCACACACACCAGTCTAGACCTTACGATCGACTGTGTATGTTAAGTGTTTGACACTCGTATTATAGTACCCGATGAGTTGTTAGTCATCAACCACTGTAGGCTTTACTAGATAGGCCACGTTCAGAAGTTCATTCAGCCGAACATTACAATTTCATGACTGAATGAATATACACATTTATTCGTATACATGTGAACTTTGACCTCCTATCCCATCATGAATAGGGTTGCCAGTCACACGCACGGCCAAAGGAGGATAGAACAAACTTTCCAAAGGAAAGTAACAACACAGAGCCAAAGTCAACTTTCAAAACGAGGCTTTTAATCGAATATCTAGATGCAGGGCCGCCGCAAGGGGTGTGGCCGCCTGGGGCGAAATTAAAAATTGCCGCCTCCCCCCCCCCTCTCTTTTTATTTCCAGAAACAAAAAAACATATAACTGATCTGGACACTGTACCAAAAGTGCCTTTTGATTTAAAACCATTTTTGTAGACCATTCCATTTTTTCCTTTCATATTCGTACCGTTGTATCCTTCAAGTAGAACTATGAACCATGCACTAGGAACAATTTACAACTATGAACCATGCACTAGGAACAATTTACAACTATGAACCATGCACTAGGAACAATTTACAACTATGAACCATGCACTAGGAACAATTTACAACTATGAACCATGCACTAGGAACAATTTACAACTATGAACCATGCACTAGGAACAATTTACAACTATGAACCATGCACTAGGAACAATTTACAACTATGAACCATGCACTAGGAACAATTTACAACTATGAACCATGCACTAGGAACAATTTACAACTATGAACCATGCACTAGGAACAATTTACAACTATGAACCATGCACTAGGAACAATTTACAACTATGAACCATGCACTAGGAACAATTTACAACTATGAACCATGCACTAGGAACAATTTACAACTATGAACCATGCACTAGGAACAATTTTGGATGTAGGTGCATTCAGACATATTGATTCTTTCTGATATATATCAAAAACGTATCTTATTCTGACTACTCGCTTACATTTGCGACAAGGGTGTATTACAATAAACAGTGTAAATGATCATGATCAAAAACAGTTTCTCAATAACCTTTGACTGCTGAACAGTGTTCTATGGTCTGGACATGTATATGTTCCCTAAAAAGACTCGAAATACAAAAGCCATTGACGGTGGAACTTTTTCAACTTTTTAACTTTAATTATCACGCTTGTATTTTGGAGAAATGGGCATTGTATCCACAATCTTCTGACATACGCGGATTCAGAGGCTCACAATTTTTCTTGAGTTAAATACAAAATAAATAATTCAAACTACAAGTCATACAATGAATGGAAATTTTAAAAAACGTCATGCAGTGTTTCTCACATTTCAGGGGGCGACCTCCTAGATAACAAAATGTTCGTTCAAACCCCCTTAGAAGCTGTTGTTTTCTTTAAGAACGCACTATTCATCGCAGTAAACACAAAAGTCGTGGGTCGTATTAAGTTTAATGATAAAGAGGCAGCCTGGGTCAATAGTATTATGCGAGGGACATTCTAGGTACATATAGTGCACGGACGTCTGTAATTGGCGTGATCTTTTTTTAAGTTGCGGACCTTTTTTTCCCACACAAAAGTCTTCACTATAATGAAGTGCAATGGTCGGAAGAAATTCAACCATTATAAGACAAACAAAAATCCAGTAGAATCAAACTAGCGAAGACGTTTTGAAATGTTTTCTTCAAAAAGTTTTAACATTTTTTTGCATACGCTTCTTGACAAGGTCTTATTAGAAGATGAAACAACGTCTCTTGCTGAAGATATTTTAATTTTTAAAACATTGAAATAATGTTATTTCACCACTGTTCAGATAGACCTATGGATTAACAACTACAATGAAAATATTTTTAAAATTCGCCGCCCTCCCCCTTTTTCCTATTGTTGGCAGATCGTTGGCTTGTAGCTCTAGACAGCTTGTACAAATGAACCGATGTAAGCGTTTTATATTTTCTAATAAATAAACTTAAAATAACCTGAGCCTATGGGGGGGAAAAAACCCATTGGAATCCCTCGCGTACTGCACTATTTTATTTCTTCTCAAGTTTACAAAATAATTTTATTGTTATGAACATTTTTTTTAAGTCTTCAAAGGATAATGGAATAATTAGAATTTATATATAAAATATTTTAGTATTTTGTTTTATTTTTTTAAATAAAAAACAAACTTGGAATAATGATTTGGCCGCCCCTTAGATTCGGCCGCCTGCGTGCAATGCACACATTGCACAATAGGCAGCGGCGGCCCTGTCTAGATGAAACAAGTCACGTCATGTGAAAAAACATTTCTACGACTTTTCTGAAGATCTTATGACATGGCTATAAAGTTGTTGTTTTTTTTACATTGGTCAAGAAGTCCATTACCTTTGTGATCCTGTTTCGATTCGGTCTTTGTTTCGGATGTTCCTTCGGAGTTGAAAATAATTTACATCCTAGTCCAAACCTCCCACAGGACGACGGGGTCTGGCATGGTTTGTGCCCGGGACCATCGATAAATCTGAGCCACGGTCCAGCGCGCAAACCGCACGACCATCTCTTAACATCTCCATTGCATTCTTCTTTGTAATTTTGCAGTTAGTGTCCGATAATTCGCAATCCTGCAAGAGTGTAGCCATGACCAAGGAGTGCCATAGTCTGATTCTAGTGTCGATGGCTATGTGGGAAAGCTACCGACACGATGCCGATCGTTACTAGGACATCTGGCACACCGGGCTTTGTTGGGGCAGTTTCTTATATCATGACAATGTCTGTCGAGTCCAGTGTTGACTTGTGTTTATAGCCCCCATTGACGGAACAAAACCAATCAATGTTTGATCAACAAATGTTATAGGAGTGGGGGTGAAATAATACCCTCGTGAACTAGTCAGCAGATGTTTAGGTCAAACTGTGGAGGCTATAAATAGAGATAAGGAAACGTGTGCAACATGATGAATGGAGTGTGGATGAGTTATGGGAGGAAAGAGGAGGAAGAGGGAGTTCTGGAAAGAGAGGTATAAAGAGAACAAAAAGAAACATAAATAAATAAGAACGAATGGGAGGAAAGAGAGATATACAACGAAAAAAAAAAGAGAGACCAAAAAAAAAAGAGAGAGAGAAGAAAGGGGGGGGGGGAGGAGACATGGAAAGTTACACACTTAATTATGTTGCTCAGATTGCTTGATTCTATGGGGGTGTATCCATTTTTATAGAATTTGAGACCATTTTATGAGATAAAATATATTAAATTATCATTTCTTTTTATTAGTGCGGCTCTGATATGAAAATAATTTGCTCAATGCGCCAGGTCCCGTTTCCTCTTGTGGAGATATGGGGCTTATGTAATACTAATGATATATAAATGTTTGGAATAGACGAGTTATTACCACAAGCACAATGCTATGTGTCTATCGAGCTGTCATCCTCCCTACATTGCTTTATGTCTCAGAAACGAAAAAAACAAACTGAACCACTTCCACATGACCTGTCTCAGACAAATATGTAATGTTAAGTGGCAAGAACAAAATACCTTCGAAGAGCGGGCCTGCAAAGCATCCACATAATCCTGATGCAGTCACATCTGCAGAAGGGAAGACTCCCGCATTTCTAAACGACTTCTTTATGGTCAAATAAAGTGAAGCGCTCACAAGGTGGTCATAGAAAACGATTCAGGGACACCCTCATAGCTTCTCGGAAAACCTTCAGCATTGACCCTGCCTCCTGAGAGACAGAACAACGTGAAATAGCATCATGGCGGACTAGTGTTACCCCACGTAACTTTCGCGGCGACAGAGAGCGAGGCTCAGAAAAAAAAAGAGTGAGGGATAACAAGTAATCTTCAATGTATGTCCGCGCGTTCCTCGCTCTCCAGGCGTGCGCACACAGTCTTTTGCCAAAACCCACCCCATTTGGACAACTGTGTCTTTCAGGAAGTGTTCACCCGTCACTGAATAGTGGCGTATGCTACGCCGCGGGTAGCTTGTAGACGGTATTAAATGTATTTAAATTAAATTGTACTGTACATTTACGAAGTTGTTATCAAAGTGATTCCAAGTTTTAGAATAAATGTTTTGTATTTATTTAAAAGGATTTCAGTTTTGAATTGATACTAGAAAGTAATATCTCCGGCATCAAGATATTGTTGAAGTGTACTGAAATTGATTTAAAGACGAGAACTAAACAACATTAGAACATCAGCAACGTATTTGTCTCATCAACACAATCTCATCGTAAAATCATAATTATCACAACATCAATAATCACATCGTTACATCTGGCATTTAAACATATCGTGTCATCAAGCAAGCTCAAAATTTAAATTACCGATCCCATGAAGGCAGTTGAACTCAGAGCCTTCGTGTTTGCATTAACATAACAACTTTCAAGGGATGCAGAGCGCTCACATATGTGGCTGTTATTTGATGCAAATTACTCGTAGTCACCCCCAACGCCCAAATCAAAAATGAATTAGGGGAGAGAATGTGTTGCAACTTAATCAAATAGCTGTAGAGTTGTGGATATTTTTTTAAACTCCATATAACTGATCTCATGTTTTGCTTTAAGCATCAGCTGTTGCAGTCTACTTGAAATTGTACAGTGGAAAGTGATACTAGAGCCTTAGTGTACGATAAATAATGTCAGTCATAGATGTACCATTCGTAGTCTGCCATCTTTTCACAAAGCTTCTATCAACTCTGACTTGAACACGTTAGTTTTCCTTCACTGTTTCTCACATCAAGTGGAAACTTTGCACAATTAATTATTTACCTAACAAAACATGTCAGCTCATTACTAGTAATTAATTATTTACCTAACAAAACATGTCAGCTCATTACTAGTAATTAATTATTTGGCTTCATAACACAAAAAAAACGAAATTGATTGTTAATTAATAATACATATTAGCTCTTCCCAGCCATTCTCGGATCAAGCTGAGATTTGATAATTATAATTATTTTATAATTATTTAGTTTACATACAATACATGAATCACTTTAAAGAAATAATCAATTAATTATTGATAATTAACATTTTTTTTTATATCGTTAAAGGAAATACATTCTACATTACTGAGAGTTATAGTTGTAAATGTGTAGTTATACATAAGCTTTTTTTAAAAGTATTTTTATTATTTTGCTTGTGTTTTTTTCTGTGGTAAAATAAGAACGTTTTATTAGGTCTTTTTTTTCTACGGGTACAATAGGTGTTTTTTTTTTGTTCGATTTGTAGAATTCGGGCATATTTCTTGGAATACAAGTTGTGTTTTTTTTTTGTTCATGCTTCTTAGGTTACCAGTTGTGGTCTTTGTTCATGATTCTTAGGTTACCAGTTGTGGTCTTTGTTCATGCTTCTTTGGTTACCAGTTGTGGTCTTTGTTCATGCTTCTAAGGTTACCAGTTGTGGTCTTTGTTCATACTTCTTTGGTTACCAGTTGTGGTCTTTGTTCATACTTCTTTGGTTACCAGTTGTGGTCTTTGTTCATACTTCTTAGGTTACCAGTTGTGGTCTTTGTTCATACTTCTTTGGTTACCAGTTGTGGTCTTTGTTCATGCTTCTTAGGTTACCAGTTGTGGTCTTTGTTCATGATTCTTAGGTTACCAGTTGTGGTCTTTGTTCATGCTTCTTTGGTTACCAGTTGTGGTCTTTGTTCATACTTCTTTGGTTACCAGTTGTGGTCTTTGTTCATACTTCTTTGGTTACCAGTTGTGGTCTTTGTTCATACTTCTTTGGTTACCAGTTGTGGTCTTTGTTCATGCTTCTTAGGTTACCAGTTGTGGTCTTTGTTCATGATTCTTAGGTTACCAGTTGTGGTCTTTGTTCATACTTCTTTGGTTACCAGTTGTGGTCTTTGTTCATACTTCTTTGGTTACCAGTTGTGGTCTTTGTTCATACTTCTTTGGTTACCAGTTGTGGTCTTTGTTCATGCTTCTTTGGTTACCAGTTGTGGTCTTTGTTCATGCTTCTTAGGTTACCAGTTGTGGTCTTTGTTCATGCTTCTTAGGTTACCAGTTGTGGTCTTTGCTCATGATTCTTAGGTACTAGTTGTGGTCTTTGTTCATGCTTCTTTGGTTACCAGTTGTGGTCTTTGTTCATGCTTCTTTGGTTACCAGTTGTGGTCTTTGTTCATGCTTCTTTGGTTACCAGTTGTGGTCTTTGTTCATACTTCTTTGGTTACCAGTTGTGGTCTTTGTTCATACTTCTTTGGTTACCAGTTGTGGTCTTTGTTCATACTTCTTTGGTTACCAGTTGTGGTCTTTGTTCATACTTCTTTGGTTACCAGTTGTGGTCTTTGTTCATACTTCTAATGTTGTGGTCTACTGTATAGTAGAACGCCTATTGTCAGGATGCATTGGGAACGGAGTTCAATGCTCACTATTCTAGCCGGCTCCGTGTCACCCACACAATCAAAGAAAACGTTTTTCTTGAAAGAGTTAAAGAAATAAATAAACGTTGTGCGCACCGCAGGGACGTTTTTTAGGACCAATCGCTCCAAATTGTGCCCTGCGCCTGGCCCCCACGTTTACATTAATCATATCACTAACAGTCAGGGCTCTTGTCACAGGCTTTAAAAGGCTAACCAATTTAGTGTGTCGTACGATTCGCACCTATTGAATTTGAGTTGCTTCCTATGCATGTTGTATACTAAATGTAGATATAATGATCTAAGTAAAAGTAATAGCTGTTATTGTACAAAATAAATAATAGAAGAAGAAGAGGGGCTTTGCAAGTCTCCATTTAATTGGGCCCCGCAATTCGTAAGGCCGGCCCTGGCGCTCCGTCTTCTAAGCCTGGATCTATATATAGGCCTGTCATTAGAATTGTATACATTCGCTTAACCAGATTTTTTGTGTGTGTAATAAAATTAAATACAAGTTTTTTTAGCGTTTTAAAGCTTGGATTAGTGAATGTAAAGAAAACCACAAGAGTAACGTAACACACCTGTTTGGGATACAGCTTTTATGTATAACTTGAAAAGCCCTTGTGTATTAAAAAAAATGAAACCAGATCTCTAAAACACTTAACTGAATGTCACGACGAACTGGGGAGCAGACGGGGGGGGGGGAGGTAAAGTCACGCTAACTAAGAAGAAGGACAGCGAGACGGGGAGGAGGGGGGGGTTAGGTCGGTGAAGTATAGCGGCCCTTAGCAACATCGTTAACAACTTGATCCAAATCGATGATTCATTATTGAACTGATGAAATCAATACAGCCGACTGTAGTGCACATGGATAGACAGGCTTGTGTTCAGCTGGTACGATTGAATTATTAAAGTAACAAAGTGAAACATCAACTATTGAACAGTAGCCACTAACATGGCGGACTTTTTTTTAAAGATGACAGTGGTCTCTCTCTTTCTGTGTCTCTGTCTCTGTCTCTCTCTCTAAATATATATATATATATATATATATATATATATATATTATATATATATATAACAACTTGTTCACCCTGGGCTTACGCCTATTCAAGGGGACTAATTCAACCTACACAACCACATCTGTCAAGTACGATTTCTTTCCCTTGTTCAAGTTTAAAATCAAAATAGTTAATTACCAATAGTTCATTAACTAATTGTTTATCTATATTTTATTGATTCTTGTGTTGTCAGGTAAAAGAAATAATTGTGCAACATTTCAGATAGCTCCTAGATTGGGTGTGTACAAACATTTTACCAGACCAACAGAGTGAGTTGATAGAAGCGTTCTAATAAAGTTCATATAACCCAACATATACAAAGTATAATCATTTAGAACTAGTCACGTGGTAACATGTATGATAAAAACGTCCTTAAGAAAGCATTTTCTTTTTAGAATAAGACTAAATATATTTTTTCTTATAATATAGTCAAACTAGAGATGAAATAAAATAAATGTATTCGACTTCAAAATCTATCTCACTACAAAAGAACACATGTTTTCACCCTGTCATTCTGGAGTCGTCTAGCCACCCTAGACAGCTTACGACAATGCCACTTAGATTGCATCATTCACACTGCATAGCCACCAACCAATCGTTAACTTCTTCGCATAGAAACATACACACACACATACTCTGTGGATTTTACGTCTCGAGAGACGATCTTTTCCCTTTGCAACTTCTTGTGTGACTAAAGAGGCCAATCCTTGATACACAGCTGCGATCGCAGGTTGGGCATATATAATCACCAGACGCCGTTGCATTTTCACCCTTCTTTCTGCTTCTGTTGTGTATGACATCTGCAATATGTGTACACATACACACACTCCATAACAGTTATGTAATGCAGAATTGTAAGAAAACATTCCTCAGGAATAATAAAGATATTATTTGTATAATTATTTTATTATTGATCAGAAGTTCCTTAAAGTGTTTGAGTGTATTATCTATTCAGATCAAATTAGAAAGATGCCATATTGCAACGCTGTCATCTCCTGACTCTGGCTGGTATTTGCAAACAGAAGTTGTCATGGAAACCAGGTCATGCCTTTCAGTTCAACACGACATCAAGTCTACAATTGAGAGCTTCAGAAACACATCGGACCGTAAGAGAACCAGAATCTCACGACAAACACAATGATTCAGTTCTCGACTAGATCTAGCGGTCAAATGTAGTGGTCTAATCTAGTGGTCTAATCTAGCGGTCTAATCTAGTGGTCTAATCTAGTGGTCTAATCTAGTGGTCTAATCTAGCGGTCAAATCTAGTGGTCTAATCTAGTGGTCAACTTTAGTTAGCGACACAGTCATGGAGCCGCCACAAACCAGGGGACGTAATGAGGACATTCATTAATAATGACAACAACAAAACTTGGTCACAGTCAAAAATAATTTCTTCTGTTTTGGTGATCACACAATTTTACCACCAGAAACAATTTAAAAAAATAGCCTGTGTGTGTGTATGTGCTCCGGTGTTTAACTGTTTTAAACGTTGACTTCAATCAATATGGCGTCTATGTATAAATGTAACTCAAAAGTTGTTGTCCTTCACTGTAAATGACAATCAACATTTGGTATCAACACGATGGTACCCCACCTCTGTTCAGTGGTATCAACACGATGGTACCCCACCTCTGTTCAGTGGTATCAACACGATGGTACCCCACCTCTGTTCAGTGGTATCAACACGATGGTACCCCACCTCTGTTCAGTGGTATCAACACGATGGCGTCTCACTTCAATATTCCAATACGAAAAAGACTTGATTAACATTGTCCACAGCGGTCTTAGAGGACCGATGTGTATAAACCTATTTGTGTATTATAGAGACCATCTCTACTATACCATACTAAGAGCATATCAAATAGAAGGCTAGGACGGTACATTATTAAACGTATCCATTCAATTGTCTTTCCCTCTGCTATAAAGAAAAAGAAAGAGTATGGTGATAGTATACCTGGAGGGGGGGGATGCTACTTTTTGTGAAGAAATTACGCAACATGTAAAAAATGAATTCCATTAATCTAAATATTTTTTTCTAGTTCTACTTATTGATATTTTTTACTTATTCGTATATTAAATCTGTGCTTTTGTATAGGCTTGGGGTTTACTTGGATTGGGGTTAGTGTTTGACCCATTATCAGTCGGCATAGTTATTTTTAGTTCTGCCAGACTGGAATTTCACCCCACCCGCCTTGCACTTTTGATGTACTACTGGCGTCACGGCACGCGTGTGCCACTAAACTTCTAATATTTCCTTCAGTGCAAAGACGTCCCTGACATTTAATCAAAGTTAGTGTGAAGTTTCTGGTTCAAGTTTCTTCAATAAGAAATGACGTCAATAAGTAATGACGTCAATAAGTAATGACTTCAATAAGTACTCACTTCAATAAGTACTCACTTCAATAAGTACTCACTTCAATAAGTACTCACTTCAATAAGTACTCACTTCAATAAGTAATGACTGTCTGTGCTAAGAAAGGAAAACGTCACTAAGAAATTAAACAAAAAAAAATTAGAATTACTTTGTGTAGAGTTACATCTTTCCTGCCCACTCCGCTATGATTCAATCTCTTGTGTGGACATGTGTGTGGTGCGAATTAAGTATGTGGTAGAAGGTTTCCGTGCTGGCTCGAATGAAATCCTAATTAAATTTCTTGGTCTACATCGGGATTCAAACTCAAACACTCTTGTAAAGTAGCCTAACGGCTTTTGCAGCTGTTTAAGCCACATCCCACACCGGGCCACATGTGGTGGTTATAACATTTCTATACAATACATAGTTATTAAACTTCAAACATTCAGTAACAACGAAAGTTAACATCTACTGCAAACAAATCATGATTTGTCCCATTAGCCCCCGGGGCTTTGTCTCCACCATTGCCCCTCCCGCCAGCCACCTTTTTTTATTAGTATTAAGCATGACCTTGACAGTGCCGATTGAAAAAAAAAAGTCTATCTCTTCTTGTTTTCTCTTCGTGACCCGCTTGTTTCTCTATTCAATACATTTTCTAGCTCTGTGACATTAAGGAGCAGCTCTCAAGTGGTTTATCGTCAGAGAAATAAAGTCCAATCCAGGGAGAATTTCTTTCTTTTTACTTTGGTCTCGTTTTGGTTTCGTGTCTTGACTCAATCTCCCTAATGTCTCGTGTCCAAAATATACTCTTGGGAATATGGAAATGGGGACAGCAACCAATCAACGATCTCTGTTTGGTCATGTGATTCTGGAGACCTGATCTCATTGGCTGACAGCTTGAGAAAGTGTGAACACGTTAGTCTTATTCCAACACGTCAGAATAACATTATGTAGACCTTAGACAGCTCCAACTGACAGTATGGAAAGGTCAATCACACCAATGTTGCTCTACACATAGGTCTAACAGATCAAATTGAACTATATCTAGGTCGATTTAAAGTCGATTAGATAAAACTATTATGTAGGTCTATAAGTCTAATCATCAATCTAACAGTATATCCAAACCCTTTTGCAGTTTATAATTTAATATGCTTGGTTGCAGTATTTCATTTGCTTGTAGTTTTGTTGTTGAATCTGACAAATGGGTTGCGGTACTTATTAGCTGCTGCAATATCTATAACTAATGGTAGAATGGATCAGTATTACATCACCGAATTTAATTGTAATATCTAATATGTAGTATTTTTCTTTCTTTGTGGAATCTATATTTGTTTGTGGAATCTATCTTTGTGGAATCTATCTTTTTTGTAGAATCTATCTTTTTTAGTGAAATCTATCTTTGTTTGTGGAATCATCTTTGTGTGTGAAATCTATCTTGGGTTTCGAATTTTTGTGCAATTTATCTTTGTAGAACCTATCTGTAAAATCAATGTTTGGTTGCAGCTACTAACTGGCTGCAGTCTCTATCTATCTTGGTGCCATTAGCCAATTAAGTTAGAGTATCTAGCTTTGTGAAATCAATCTTTAGTTTCAAAATCTAAATTTGGGATGTAGAGTCTCTATTTGTTTGCTGTATTTCACTTGGTTTTAGTTTCAAACTCTGTAAATGAAATATATATTTGGTTGCAGTAACTATGATTACAGTATCTCACATTGGTTGCAGTATCTATGATTACAGTATCTCACATTGGTTTGCATTATCTATGATTACAGTATCTCACATTGGTTGCAGTATCTATGATTACAGTATCTCATATTGGTTGCAGTATCTATGATAACAGTATCTCACATTGGTTGCAGTATCTATGATAACAGTGTCTCACATTGGTTGTAGTATCTATGATTACAGTATCTCACATTGGTTGCAGTATCTATGATAACAGTGTCTCACATTGGTTGTAGTATCTATGATTACAGTATCTCACATTGGTTGCAGTATCTATGATAACAGTGTCTCACATTGGTTGCAGTATCTATGATAACAGTATCTCACATTGGTTGCAGTATCTATGATAACAGTATCTCACATTGGTTTGCAGTATCTATGATTACAGTATCTCACATTGGTTGCAGTATCTATGATAACATCATTTTACATTGGTTGCAGTATCTACGATTAAAGTATCTCACATTGGTTGCAGTATCTATGATGACATTATTTTACATTGGTTGCAGTATCTATGATTACAGTATCTCACATTGGTTGCAGTATCTATGATTACAGTGTCTCACATAGGTTGTAGTATCTATGATTACAGTATCTCACATTGGTTGCAGTATCTATGATTACAGTATCTCACATTGGTTGCAGTATCTATGATAACAGTATCTCACATTGGTTTGCAGTATCTATGATTACAGTATCTCACATTGGTTGCAGTATCTATGATAACATCATTTTACATTGGTTGCAGTATCTGTGATTACAGTATCTCACATTGCTTTGCAGTATCTATGATTACAGTATCTCACATTGGTTGCAGTATCTATGATTACAGTATCTCACATTGGTTGCAGTATCTATGATAACATTATTTTACATTGGTTGCAGTATCTACGATTAAAGTATCTCACATTGGTTGCAGTATCTATGATGACATTATTTTACATTGGTTGCAGTATCTATGATTAAAATATCTCGCATTGGTTGTAGTATCTATGATTACAGTATCTCACATTGGTTGTAGTATCTATGATTACAGTATCTCACATTGGTTGTAGTATCTATGATTACAGTATCTCACATTGGTTGCAGTATCTATGATTACAGTATCTCACATTGGTTGTAGTATCTATGATTACAGTATCTCACATTGGTTGTAGTATCTATGATTACAGTATCTCACATTGGTTGTAGTATCTATGATTACAGTATCTCACATTGGTTGTAGTATCTATGATTACAGTATCTCACATTGGTTGTAGTATCTATGATTACAGTATCTCACATTGGTTGTAGTATCTATGATTACATTATCTCACATTGGTTGCAGTATCTATGATAACATTATTTTACATTGGTTGCAGTATCTATGATTACAGTATCTCACATTGGTTGCAGTATCTATGATTACAGTATCTCGCATTGGTTGTAGTATCTATGATTACAGTATCTCACATTGGTTGTAGTATCTATGATTACAGTATCTCACATTGGTTGCAGTATCTATGATTACAGTATCTCACATTGGTTGCAGTATCTGTGATTACAGTATCTCACATTGCTTTGCAGTATCTATGATTACAGTATCTCACATTGGTTGCAGTATCTATGATTACAGTATCTCACATTGGTTGCAGTATCTATGATAACATTATTTTACATTGGTTGCAGTATCTACGATTAAAGTATCTCACATTGGTTGCAGTATCTATGATGACATTATTTTACATTGGTTGCAGTATCTATGATTAAAGTATCTCGCATTGGTTGTAGTATCTATGATTACAGTATCTCACATTGGTTGTAGTATCTATGATTACAGTATCTCACATTGGTTGTAGTATCTATGATTACAGTATCTCACATTGGTTGCAGTATCTATGATTACAGTATCTCACATTGGTTGTAGTATCTATGATTACAGTATCTCACATTGGTTGTAGTATCTATGATTACAGTATCTCACATTGGTTGTAGTATCTATGATTACAGTATCTCACATTGGTTGTAGTATCTATGATTACAGTATCTCACATTGGTTGTAGTATCTATGATTACAGTATCTCACATTGGTTGTAGTATCTATGATTACATTATCTCACATTGGTTGCAGTATCTATGATAACATTATTTTACATTGGTTGCAGTATCTATGATTACAGTATCTCACATTGGTTGCAGTATCTATGATTACAGTATCTCGCATTGGTTGTAGTATCTATGATTACAGTATCTCACATTGGTTGTAGTATCTATGATTACAGTATCTCACATTGGTTGCAGTATCTATGATTACAGTATCTCACATTGGTTGTAGTATCTATGATTACAGTATCTCACATTGGTTGTAGTATCTATGATTACAGTATCTCACATTGGTTGTAGTATCTATGATTACAGTATCTCACATTGGTTGCAGTATCTATGATTGCAGTATCTCACATTGGTTGTAGTATCTATGATTACAGTATCTCACATTGGTTGTAGTATCTATGATTACAGTATCTCACATTGGTTGTAGTATCTATGATTACAGTATCTCACATTGGTTGTAGTATCTATGATTACAGTATCTCACATTGGTTGCAGTATCTATGATTACAGTATCTCACATTGGTTGTAGTATCTATGATTACAGTATCTCACATTGGTTGTAGTATCTATGATTACAGTATCTCACATTGGTTGCAGTATCTACGATAACATTATTTTACATTGGTTGCAGTATCTATGATTACAGTATCTCACATTGGTTGTAGTATCTATGATTACAGTATCTCACATTGGTTGTAGTATCTATGATTACAGTATCTCACATTGGTTGTAGTATCTATGATTACAGTATCTCACATTGGTTGTAGTATCTATGATTACATTATCTCACATTGGTTGCAGTATCTATGATAACATTATTTTACATTGGTTGCAGTATCTATGATTACAGTATCTCACATTGGTTGCAGTATCTATGATTACAGTATCTCGCATTGGTTGTAGTATCTATGATTACAGTATCTCCTCGCATTGGTTGTAGTATCTATGATTACAGTATCTCACATTGGTTGTAGTATCTATGATTACAGTATCTTACATTGGTTGCAGTATCTATGATTACAGTATCTCACATTGGTTGTAGTATCTATGATTACAGTATCTCACATTGGTTGTAGTATCTATGATTACAGTATCTCACATTGGTTGTAGTATCTATGATTACAGTATCTCACATTGGTTGCAGTATCTATGATTACAGTATCTCACATTGGTTGTAGTATCTATGATTACAGTATCTCACATTGGTTGTAGTATCTATGATTACAGTATCTCACATTGGTTGTAGTATCTATGATTACAGTATCTCACATTGGTTGTAGTATCTATGATTACAGTATCTCACATTGGTTGCAGTATCTATGATTACAGTATCTCACATTGGTTGTAGTATCTATGATTACAGTATCTCACATTGGTTGTAGTATCTATGATTACAGTATCTCACATTGGTTGCAGTATCTATGATAACATTATTTTACATTGGTTGCAGTATCTATGATTACAGTATCTCACATTGGTTGTAGTATCTATGATTACAGTATCTCACATTGGTTGTAGTATCTATGATTACAGTATCTCACATTGGTTGCAGTATCTATGATTACAGTATCTCACATTGGTTGTAGTATCTATGATTACAGTATCTCACATTGGTTGTAGTATCTATGATTACAGTATCTCACATTGGTTGTAGTACTTATCTTTGGTAGTATAATATTTCTTTGATCGTATTATTATTATTGATCTTTATTTGGATGCAGTATATATGTTTGTTACAAGTGTTATTGTTATTGCTATTTAGTCACGTTTTTAAAAAGCCAGAGATTCCCGCAGTATGCCTGCAATGCCAAGCTTTCCTTCTTACAATAAACTTATTACAAAACTAACGTTGTCATATACAATCTTACACCATTCTGAACTACTGTTCTCAAAGATAGTTTTGTTTTACTAGTGAATGAATTATGAATCAACTTCTCGTGTTACAAGACAAAGGAAATAAGTAAAGTTTGCAGTGACATTTTAAATTGACTTTGTCTTCTCTTCCTTTGTTTGCTGTTATTGGTATATATCTCTGCATATGGGATGGGTGGTGTGAAAGAATTCCTTTAAAGAATGGTAAGACTATATATAGAAAGAACTAGGATTTTTCCACAACACAAACCCGATCAGTTGAACGTTTATTTTTAGTGGCTTCCAAATGGGGAATTGACGCTATAGTTTTGTGTTTTCTGTCTGTCCGTCCATCCAATTTAGATCTCGTAAACTAGAAAAGATATAAAAAATCCAATATCATGATATTTTAGACCTTTAAAGTTCCGATGCAACGGCTACATTTTTTTTCTGAAAGAGAAAAAATTAATTTTCAAAATCAACATTGCAAGCAGTTTGTGTCATAAAAATACACCATTTTTACAACTATTATGGACGTGAACTATAGTGCAACTAGATACACTTGGAACACACAACAAGAAAGAAAAGTTTTATTTGTTGAGACTATATTTGAGATTGGCCCTTTACAAAACAATTAAATTAGACAATCATTCATTAACATTAGTTAGTCTATCTTCACATTTAACTTCACCTTCACCTATTCCTTAGTCTGTTGGACCATTGGGGCACCACACAAGATCTGTCTACCGTCTTTCTTCATTCCTCTCTGTCCTTTGCCTTTGATAGACAGGCTTGTCCAGTCTTTGATGTTGTCTACCAATCGCTTTCTCTGTCTTCCTCCTCATCTTCTTCCTGGTACTGTTCCCCCAAGAACGGTCTTTGCGAGCCCTGCCTGAAGGCCTTGTGATGTGGCCATAGAGTTTGAGTTTACGTTTTTTGACAGTGATTAGCAGGTCACCGTGGGGTCCTATTGCTATATTAATATTGTTTCAAATCTCTTCAATTGTGATGCGGTCTTTGTAAGTCATCGAATATTATGAATATTAACAATATAACATTAATAAATGTCCGTATCCTGTGGTATCAGGTCGTTAGTAGAACACTACAACTGTATCAGCAACACTTTCGACACGAGCACGTCTCTTCTTTTTTATATCATTGTGTAGTTGTTGATAGTTTGTAGTTGTTGATAGTTTGTAGTTGTTGATAGTTTGTAGTTGTTGATAGTTTGTAGTTGTTAATAGTTTGTAGTTGTTGATAGTTTGTAGTTGTTGATAGTTTGTAGTTGTTGATAGTTTGTAGTTGTTGATAGTTTGTAGTTGTTGATAGTTTGTAGTTGTTGATAGTTTGTAGTTGTTGATAGTTTGTAGTTGTTGATAGTTTGTAGTTGTTGATAGTTTGTAGTTCATAGTTTCTGATAGTCTTTCTGAAAATATTGAAACCTTGTTATTTTTTACATATATTTTAGAAATCTCTTTTTTATCCGAGACATGATTTTTAATACGCGGCAAATATTTAAAAAAAACATGTGTCGGTTTTATATACGAAAAACCATTCGACTAACTTCTTCAAAGTGACTCCTCATAGAGATCTGAAGTTTAGCGGAGGCAGAAGTAGGATGATGCACTAGGTTTCAGTCTAATTAATTTGAAGCAACATGTACCCCATGATGTCTCTTTCATTTCTTAACATGGTCTTACAGAATGGTTTCACATTTGGTTTCCTACTTACATTTTTTTTTCTAAAATCACGATTTACATGTAACTAGCTAGTATCTTATTCTCTTGGCTCACTGTCTCTTTTTGTGTGTGTTGTTAGTCTGACTTTTGAAAGGCTCATTGTCTTTTGTGTGTGTGTGTGTGTTGTTAGTCTGACTTTTGAAAGGCTCATTGTCTTTTTTTGTGTGTGTGTGTTGTTAGTCTGACTTGGAAATTCAATTCAATCACCTATGATTAATCATCCTTTGTCTTACCCGACGCTTTTAAATGAGTTGCCTCCCTTAAGTTGACAACACAACGCAAACATAATAAAGGGACATTATTGAGATGTTTATTTATAGACATTTCAAGATATAATTTATATGTTAATTAACACCATTGCTAAGGATTGTTCAAGAGATTATGTTAGAGATAGTCAAAGAGGCTATTAAAGAAATAATTATAAAGGGAGGATTATAAAGATTTTAAAGAGATTATTGAAGAAATAATCAAAGAGACCACTACAATTAAACTCCATTGTGTTTGACATGTGGGCCTTCAGATGGCCTCCAGCCAAAGTGCACATTATCAATTGTGTGGCCGAGATGGTAGAGAATGCTTTGTGCTCTAAATCACATTGTGTATGGTTAAGTAAGGGGCAGGAGAGGAAGCAATGTAACACACATTTACGTTCAAGATCTTTTTTCTGGACAGTTTAGCAGTTTTATATTTGTATTTTTATTTTGGGAAAAATAGTGGGGGGGGGGGGTGGAAAGTAGAAAGAACAAACAAAATAAAGAGTCAAGTATATTTACATTGTATGATTAACTTAGCTTTACCATTGTAGTGTATTACACAGCCAAACTGAGGTGTTTATATGTCTCAAGACGTTCCCACATCGCACAGATCTGGAAGGGACACTGAAAGGCGCTACATTACAGTAGAATCTTGATTTTAACTACAATTCGTGTGATTACAATTTTGTTTTGTTCTAAAAATGTACGCGCTGTGTTTTTGTTCCAGTGCATTGTTTGATTGATTTGTTTGTTGATAACTTTATTTTTTTAGGCTGGATTTTTTTTTTTGAGTTTGTACAATTGAACTCTAACCTTAACCCAAACACTAACGCAAACCCAAAGCCTAACACCAGTCAGTTGCGAGTGCTTAATGTTACATTTATTTTGAAAGCCCAGTCAAGATCTACAGCTATCATCAATAGATAATCAAGTCTCGTTGTGAGAGAATAGTTCGTTTATAAATCGTAAAAATAATGTCAAACACTCGGATATGAAACTGTTAGCACGTGAGCAGTGACATTTTTTAAAAAGAATAGTTCAATAAATGGAAAACATGACAATTTATAAGACAAAGAAAACTTACAATACTTTGAAACATGTTTTTAACTGTTTAATCACGTGGTACAAAAAATAAATGCATCTACTCTGCATCAAGATTTCTCTGGTCAATCTATTTTGTTAAAAATAAACTCTCTTACTCTCGAGGCTTGAATACATTCGTTTCATCCTTGCAACTTGTATTTTTGTATTTATTTGTTTTTTATAAATTATTTATCAGTGATTTAGTTCAGCATGGATTTCCACTTTGTGCTTATACTTTTGTCTTTGTTTTATTTATTTTTCATGGAAGCTGCTCACCTAATTTCATCATTATCATCTTCCCTTTGAGTTCCTTAAGGCCCTCCTTAATAACACGCCGCTCTCCACGGTCTCTTGCTAGTTGTTTTTTTTAATGGCTTCCCAGCTTTTTCCTGTCCTCTCGGCTTCATCTAGTACACTGCGTCGTCATGTTCTTTATGGTCTTCCTCTACGTCTTGTGCCCTGGGGGTTCCACTCTAAGGCCTGTCTAGCTCTGTTGTTGGTATCTTTTCTCAGGGAGTGACCAATCCATCTCCACTTCCTCTCTAAGATCTGCACCTCTATATTTAATTCCAGACAACTGGTGGAGGGAGAGATAGAAGAAAACCTTTGAACTTGAAATAAACAAAATGAACTATTTTGACATGTTACAAATCTAATCATAGTTTCTCTATCTCATTCGTCACATAGTATGCTCCTATTATGTTCCTAATTACATTAAACTACCATCTGTAATAATAACTGCAACATTGAAAGACATCAAAAGTTTTAGAATATTTAACGTTGTAGACAATTGTGTTTTTTTATTACTTGTAACAGGTTGTAATTATTAACATTTTATACTAAAAAATTATTTCAATCATTTTTTAAATTTTTAAAGAGAAACTCCAATGGTTTTTCAAATTTAAGTTATTAACATATATAAATTCTGCTTCAAAAGTTGTAATGGCCAACATTGTTTCATTTTATAATTAGATGCTTTGTAGCATTTAAAAATAAAACTGAATGACGTGACATTTTGTTTTTAGGGATTGGCCGGTAAAAAATCTGACCGTTTTGGATGCGCAGAAAAATTACGTCAGAAAAACATCAATTACTTAGTTAAAATTGAAAAAAAAATGTATAAAAGAAGAATACATGTATTATATGTAAATAATTACACTTCTAAATTATTGTCAAAACTATTTGACTTTTTCTTGAAATTTGTGACGACCCTTAAGTTAAAAGGGTCTGAAATGATGTAGAAGTAAATAATTCTATATAAATATTTATTATGAAAATCAAACTTAGAAACCATGCTCCCCCCATTTGTTTAATGTGTTCCCTGTTTCTCATCAGCTTCATCCGGATGTGTATCCGAATACCGAGCATTATACAGACGACAGGATTGTCTCCCAGCTCAATTTCGTCCCGCCAAGTCTCTCCCGCCAACTGCAGAGCGGCGCCTCTAGCGTCAAACTCCGCAAGATACTGCTGTACAACGGAATAGGAGGTTGGGATCTCAAAAGAGGCCAGGAGACGTTCCTAGACCAGAAGTGCAAAGTTCCGTACTGCGAGATTACGGAATCCAAGTCGGACATGCAAGACGCCCACGTAGTCCTGTTCCAGGGTCCGCCGAGAGCAGGTGGCAACAAGCCTCCACATCAGAACTGGTTAGTCTTCCTGTTGGAGTCGCCTTATCACACACCAGGCCTTGGATCCGCCAATGGTTTGTCTGATATGTTGATTTTGTTTTTAAAAGAAAAGAATACAGTTATGTTAAGTTTGTACAAAATGTTGGGTTCTGCGTTTTGATTGTTGTGTTTGATATTATGTAATGTTATTAAATCAAGGCGTTCTCAATGACAAGCCAGATGTCGATCATGGGCAAGACTGAGGGGTCTCCTTTAGCCTTTTTTTTATAACCCGCTGTTCAAGAATGAGAATGAGGTTTGCACCTTGGGCATCTCCTTTGGGGTAACAAATCAGAGAGCGTGCTATACGTGTAAAAAGTAAAGTTCTCTTTTCAGACCTTGCGATATGTGGGACAGATGTTAAGGTGATCTGTTTCTTTAGCCCCCAGTTAACGAGAGTATCATAATCCACATTGTGACTGTATCTGAAGATTTATCTTAAAGCAACGTTTAACGTTGAGACGTCTAGGGGGGAAAAAAAGCAAATAATGCATTCTGTTGAAATGAAAATTTTAAAATTCTCCCGATCGCCGTGGAAAAGAATACTATTATTATTATAACTCCTAGAGCCTACATTATGTTTGTTAACAGCGCTCTAGGGCCTACATTATGTTTGTTAACAGCGCTCTAGGGCCTACATTATGTTTGTTAACAGCGCTCTAGGGCCTACATTATGTTTGTTAACAGCGCTCTAGGGCCTACATTATGTTTGTTAACAGCGCTCTAGGGCCTACATTATGTTTGTTAACAGCGCTCTAGGGCCTACATTATGTTTGTTAACAGCGCTCTAGGGCCTCCAATGGACTAAATAGATGTGAAACAAAAATTAAAGAAAAAACAGCGCAGCTTGAAACCAATCTCTAGCATAACAAAACTCTATTGCTCTATGTCTGCTAGACTAGACTCAAGATTTAGTAACGAACGTTTACTTATGAGACTACCCAGTGCTAGAAGACCTTTTGGTCAAAATCTCGAGACGTTATTTCGAGTCCGGTACATCAAAGGGAGATGCAGGTTTAAGCGATGCAGAGAAGTCAGCATATCGGCTTCCATTGGCAAGATCTAGGCTATAAAGAACGTGTGGAAAACATATTGATTGATTTCGATAAAAATACAGATTTGTTTTTAATAAATTGCGTGACTTAAATTTTTCTTTATTTTTAATTTTCATTTAAGGCCACAGAATTCATTTCCCCTAGTGTTTCTTGTTACCTAAGACAGGCCCTGTTGTTGTTATAGATCAGATATAACGCTCAGAAAATGTTTCAGGCCTACTTTTGAAACGATTGAAAACGATATATTATTCAGAACCTTTTTATAAGAGAACGAACGAGATTCGTGTACAATAAAGCCTATTTGACAAAGTTTATATCAACTCACTCTGTCTGTCTGTCTCGTAAAAAGTGTGTACACGTTATTTCTCCCAATCTCAAATGAAACTGAAATTTTACACAATTATTTCTTGTACCTGACAACAAAAGAATTAATAAAAAAAACAATTAGTTAATTAACTATTGGTAATAAATTATTTTGTTTCATATCTCAAACAAGGGAGAGAATTTGTACTTGACTGAAGTGGTAGTATAAGCTGAATTGGTCCCCTTTATACCTCGTCGTTTGAGTTTATTAAACACAAACCTAAAAAATTGGACGAGACTATAGAAACATTAGATCACTCTACAATCTTCCATGTTTATAAGCTCTCCACTAGCACGGTGGTTACCGTGTTGGCTTGAGAGGGCTCGAGTCATGAGTTCGAATTCAGGTCGTTCAGCCTTTTTTTTGTATTTTTAAAATGCTTTTTTATTATTAGTCTAGATTTATTAGCCTATATTTTTAAATACATGACTAATCCAAACTAATTGATACCAGTACACTTAATTCTAAGCTTGGTTTTTAGAAAAGTATTTTTTGTTTAATTATCTTGTTTGTTTGTTTTCAAGACAAAGAGTGAGTAAAACTGAAAGTAAAATGATCAAAAGATTTTCTTTTAGCCGATGAACAGAAACTTGATGTATAATAACAAGAAAATTCATTGAATTCCATGAACTATTTTACCAATGAGATTTTTTTTATTTCTTCAGGACTTGTCAATTGGACAGCATCCTATCGCCATGACTCTACAATTGTGGCTCCTTACGAGAAATTCGTGGCCTACAACGCCAGCAGGCTAACTCAGCCCCAGCAGAAGAACTACGCTGCGGGGAAGACCAAGATGGTCGCTTGGTTTGTTTCCAACTGTGGAGCGCGTAACGGTAGACGACAGTACGCAGACGAGTTGGCCAAATACATCCAGGTACAGGTCCAAATACATACACGTACTGGGCCAAAATGTATTGATTTACAGGGCCAAATAGCTCTACATACAGGTCCAGACAAATACAAAATTACATACTGGCTAGACATGTTTAATACTGGAAATGTATATAACATTTGAGTGGGGAAGTAGATGTCTAATTCAAAGATTACCTACTTTAGTAGTTAGTCGCTGTCTTGGCAACTAAATATCTCAACCACCCCTACTTTAGTAGTTAGTCGCTGTCTTGGCAACTAAATATCTCAACCACCCCTACTTTAGTAGTTAGTCGCTGTCTTGGCAACTAAATATCTCAACCACCGTTTTAAGAAAATGGTTAATTAAGCAATTTTTCTGTTCTGTATGTTTGACAAATGTAGCTATATACATTAAAAGTCAAATAATAATTACTGCGAAGTTATTCACAAAATCCGCTCAATGGATATTAATCAAAGATAACTCTCGATTCTTGTTATTTTAGTCTTGGGTGATTGAAGCATTGTCTCACAAGCATAACTGACGCACCTTAGCTACTGACCACATCCTCTAAGACTGGAGTAGCACCTGAGTTACTGACCACATCCTGTAAGACTGAAGTAGCACCTGAGCTAATGACCACATCCTCTACGACTGAAGTAGCACCTGAGCTACTGGCCACATCCTCTAAGACTGAAGTAGCACCTGAGCTACTGACCACATCCTCTATGACTGAAGTAGCACCTTGTCTATTGACCACATCCTCTATGACTGAAATAGCACCTGAGCAATTGACCACATCCTTTAAGACTGAAGTAGCACCTGATCTACTGACCACATCCTCTAAGACTAGAGTAGCACCTGGGCTACTGATCACATCCTCTAAGACTGAAGTAGTACCTGTGCTAGTGATTACAAACATTCTCTAAGACTGAAATAACACCTAAGCTACTGACCACATCCGCTAAGACTAGAGTAGCACTTGGGCTACTGACCACATCCTCTAAGACTGAAGTAACACCTGGGCTACTGACCACATCCTTTAAGACTTAAATAGCACCTAAGCAATTGACGACAACCTCTAAGACTAAATTAGCATCTGGGCTACTGACCACATCCTTTAAGACTGAAATAGCACATTGCCTATTGACCACATCCTCTATGACTGAAGACAGCACCTGAGCTATTGACCACATTTTCTAAGACTAAAGTAGCCCCTGTGCTACTGATCACACACATCCTCTACGACTGAAGTAGCACTTGTGCTACTGATCATACACATTCTTTAAGACTGAAGCAGCACCTGTGCTACTGATCATACACATTCTTTAAAGACTAGAGTAGCACCTGGACTACTAACCACAACCTCTAAGACTGAAATAGCACCTGAGCTACTGACCACAAATATCCTTTAAGACTGAAGCAGCACCTGAGCTAATGACCACATCCTCCAAGACTAGAGTAGCACCTGAGCTATTGACCACATCCTCTATGACTGCAGACTAAATCAAACTTCTGGTTTGAGACACTGATCCCAAAATATTTCTCTCAAAGACCAACTATCAAAAAAATATAAAAACTAGCTTAGTTGATTAATGGTCATTATTATGGTCCAATCTGTTTCTTGTAACTTTCTGTCTTAGATAAAAAGTTGAGGACAAGGCAACAACACTAGCCTGTGTTGTTCTGGTCAACAATGTATAATCCTTGCCGAATCTTATTTTCAGTGATGGATTTAAAACTAAAAGCTCTATTTCTTATTGGCAGGTTGACATTTATGGAGGCTGTGGTCCATTGCAATGCCCCAGGCACGAATCCAACAAATGTTTTGACATGTTGAACAATGACTATAAGTTTTATCTTTCCTTTGAGAACTCCAACTGTAGAGACTACATCACTGAAAAGTTTTTTATCAACGGTTTGAAGTAAGACTCACTTCTTTCTTCTAGTTTCTGGTTTCTTCTTTGTTTAGTTCTGTTTTGTTTTTTGTTTTCTTCTTTGTTTTGTTCTTTTGCTTTTTTTAAATTACTTTTTTTTCTGTTTTTTATTAAAGAATTTAAATCTTTGTTTATGTTTGCTTATAAATCTTTGTTTATGGTTTGTTATAAATCTTTGTTTATGGTTTGTTATAAATCTTTGTTAATGGTTCGCTATAAATCTTTGTTTATGGTTTGTTATAAATCTTTGTTTATGGTTCGTTATAAATATTTGTTTATGTTTGGTTATAAATCTTTAGTTTAGGTTTGGTTATAAATCTTTGTCATCTGACTTAAAAAAGGAACGTGCTTAAAAGTTTATAAAAGTACGTACATGTAAAAGAGAAAGAAAGGGGAGAAAGAGAAGGTAATATAAAGTGATGAGAGAGAGAAAGAAAGAGAAGGTAATATAAAGTGATGAGAGAGAGAAAGAAAGAGAAGGTAATATAAAGTGCTGAGAGAGAGAAAGAAAGAGAAGGTAATATAAAGTGATGAGAGAGAGAAAGAAAGAGAACGTAATATAAAGTGATGAGAGAGAGAAAGTAAGAGATGGTAATATAAAGTGATGAGAGAGAGAAAGAAAGACAAGGTAATATAAAGTGATGAGAGAGAGAAAGAAAAAGAACGTAATATAAAGTGATGAGAGAGAGAAAGAAAGAGAAGGTAATATAAAGTGATGAGAGAGAGAAAGAAAGAGAAGGTAATATAAAGTGATGAGAGAGAGAAAGAAAGAGAAGGTAATATAAAGTGATGAGAGAGGGAAAGAAAGAGAAGGTAATATAAAATGATGAAAGAGGGAAAGAAAGAGAAGGTAATATAAAGTGTTGAGAGAGAGAAAGAAAGAGAAGGTAATATAAAGTGCTGAGAGAGAGAAAGAAAGAGAACGTAATATAAAGTGATGAGAGAGAGAAAGAAAGACAAGGTAATATAAAGTGATGAGAGAGAGAAAGAAAGAGAAGGTAATATAAAGTGATGAGAGAGAGAAAGAAAGAGAAGGTAATATAAAGTGATGAGAGAGAGAAAGAAAGAGAAAGTAATATAAAGTGATGAGAGAGAGAAAGAAAGAGAAGGTAATATAAAGTGATGAGAGAGAGAAAGAAAGAGAAGGTAATATAAAGTGATGAGAGTGAGAAAGAAAGAGAAGGTAAAATTAAGTGATGAGAGTGAGAAAGAAAGAGAAGGTAATATAAAGTGATGAGAGAGAGAAAGAAAGAAAAGGTAATATAAAGTGATGAAAGAGGGAAAGAAAGAGAAGGTAATATAAAGTGATGAGAGAGAGAAAGAAAGAGAAGGTAATATAAAGTGATGAGAGAGAGAAAGAAAGAGAGGTAATATAAAGTGATGAAAGAGGGAAAGAAAGAGAAGGTAATATAAAGTAATGAGAGAGAGAGAAAGAAAGAGAAGGTAATATAAAGTGCTGAGAGAGAGAAAGAAAGAGAAGGTAATATAAAGTGATGAGAGAGAGAAAGAAAGAGAAGGTAATATAAAGTGCCTAGAGAGAGAAAGAAAGAGAAGGTAATATAAAGTGCTGAGAGAGAGAAAGAAAGAGAAGGTAATATAAAGTGCTGAGAGAGACAAAGAAAGAGAAGGTAATATAAAGTGCTGAGAGAGAGAAAGAAAGAGAAGGTATTATAAAGTGCTTAGAGAGAGAAAGAAAGAGAAGGTAATATAAAGTGATGAGAGAGAGAAAGAAAGAAAAGGTAATATTAAGTGATGAGAGAGAGAAAGAAAGAGAAGGTAATATAAAGTGATGAGAGAGAGAAAGAAAGAGAAGGTAATATAAAGTGATGAGAGAGAAAGAAAGAGAAGGTAATATAAAGTGCTGAGAGAGAGAAAGAAAGAGAAGGTAATATAAAGTGATGAGAGAGAGAAAGAAAGAGAAGGTAATATAAAGTGATGAGAGTGAGAAAGAAAGAGAAGGTAATATAAAGTGATGAGAGAGAGAAAGAAAGAGAAGGTAATATAAAGTGATGAGAGAGAGAAAGAAAGAGAAGGTAATATAAAGTGATGAGAGAGAGAAAGAAAGAGAAGGTAATATAAAGTGCTGAGAGAGAGAAAGAAAGAGAAGGTAATATAAAGTGCTGAGAGAGAAAAAGAAAGAGAAGGTAATATAAAGTGCTGAGAGAGAGAAAAAAAGAGAAGGTAATATAAAGTGATGAGAGAAAGAAAGAAAGAGAAGGTAATATAAAGTGCTGAGAGAGAGAAAGAAAGAGAAGGTAATCTAAAGTGCTGAGGGAGAGAAAAAAAGAGAAGGTAATATAAAGTGCTGAGAGAGAGAAAGAAAGAGAAGGTAATCTAAAGTGCTGAGGGAGAGAAAAAAAGAGAAGGTAATATAAAGTGCTGAGAGAGAGAAAGAAAGAGAAGGTAATATAAAGTGATGAGAGAGAGAAAGAAAGAGAAGGTAATATAAAGTGATGAGAGAGAGAAAGAAAGAAAAGGTAATATAAAGTGATGAGAGAGAGAAAGAAAGAGAAGGTAATATAAAGTGATGAGAGAGAGAAAGAAAGAGAAGGTAATATAAAGTGATGAGAGAGAGAAAGAAAGAGAAGGTAATATAAAGTGATAAGAGAGAGAAAGAAAGAGAAGGTAATATAAAGTGATGAGACAGAGAAAGAAAGAGAAGGTAATATAAAGTGATGAGAGAGAGAAAGAAAGAGAAGGTAATATAAAGTGATGAGAGAGAGAACGAAAGAGAAGGTAATATAAAAAGATGAGAGAGAGAAATAAAGAGAGGAGAAAGCGAGAGAAAGAGATATAAAGAAAGAAAAGAAAAATAATAAGAGAAAATAGAGAGAGAGAATGAAAGAGAAGTAATGACAAAATGATGAGAGTGAGAAAAAGAAACAGAAGGAAAGTGAAAGCAAGAGAGAGAGAGAGAGAGAGAGAGAGAAGAAAAGAAAAATTGATGAGAGAGAGAAAGAGGAAGAAAGAGAAAGTGGTGAGAGAGAGAGAAAGGGAAGTATATGCATTTTTCTCCTCAAATTTAATTGCTGACACTCCAATCATGAATCCCATCACCATTAAAATGAATTGGTGCAATTGATCCCTCGATAAACTCTAAGCATTAACCTTCTTCTACCCCGCCCCCCCCCCCCGTCACCAGCAAGATCAAAACAGCTGTCTCACATCTCTCTCCTAAAGATAACTTACAACAGATTGAGAAACACGCCGTCAAGTTTCAGACGTGCGAGGAATTTATGGACAGCTTTGCTAAGAGAGATGTCTCAAGATGATAACTGTCACGTACACAGTATCTATTTTTAGCTCGTCAATTACCTCGGGTTTTTTCTCACGTGGAGATATGTTAATTAGTGTAACTTGGGCTGCATTTATTGGTTGGCACTGCAATGATTGTGATATCTGGCACCTCCGACCTTCGATAAAGATCATCAAAAGATCATCAAAAAGATCATCAAAAAAAAATTTTTTTTTTTCAAGATCTAAGGAAAAATTTTCAAAACTTCGTCAATTACAAAACTTCGATTTTCTTCAACTTGAGAATAGTTCTACTGTGTTCAAAGGTCATTTTGGTTATCGATATCTTATCTTATCATAGATATAGATCTACGATCGATTTTTCACTATAACTCTCGAGATCTAATATTATTTTTTTGTATTGGCATTGGCAATAAGACCAATATCATTTAACTGGCACGATACATAAGCCCATTAATATTTAGCTGGCATAACATAAGCCCAGTATTATTTAACTGACACAGTAGATAAGCCCAGTATCATTTAACTGGCATTAGTATTATAGATAAGCCCAGTAGCAATTACCTGGCACTATAATCTATCAAGTAGACATTTCTACTATTTGATATCAAGTCAATCGTACACGACTTTAATACTACAAGTTCTACTAGATCTACAATCTCAAGAGAGAGAAAGTTGATAGCCTTGCACGGCTCAGCAATATTTCATTAACCTGATACGGTTGAATAAATCTACACTTCCTACAACGACTCCAGTAGTAGACATAATCCTACTGTTCAAGATTATTACATTCAAAAAGTACTATATTAATATATTCAAGTTCATATATTATAAAACACAAGAACTATACAATGGATTCAAAGCCTAGAGATAGAACACAAAGAATGTCAGAATATCTTGACAAAGGAAAAATATTGAAATTACTACCACATGAATTAATGGCCTGGGCAAAAGAGCAAACAGATATAGACGAAGAAAAAGAAGCAAAGCTACGTCAAGAAGAAAAAGAAGTTGAAGAAAAACGAAGACAAGAAGATAAAGAAATTGAAGAAAAACGAAGACAAGAAGAAGAAAAACGTGAAGAAAAACGAAGACAAGAAGCAGGAAAACAAAGACAAGAAGCAGAAAGACAAAGAGAACATGAAAGAGCACAAATGGAATTTGAAAAATTGAAAATGCAACATGAAGAAAATAAACTAAAGTCAGACTCAAAATCAACAGAAGCTAACACTAATCAAGCAAGTTCCAATGTCTTTGATCGATATAAACTCATGTCAAAGATTCATTCATACAATGAGTCTACAGACAACATGGACTCATACCTTACTAGATTCGAGGAATTAGCAACAACGTCTGGTTTACCAGAAGACCAGTGGTCAAGTTCCCTCCTTAGTTTACTGACAGGAAAAGCAGTCGACATTTGTTCGCAGTTGTCGGTCAACGAGCGCAGTGATTACCATGATATCAAGGAAGCCTTATTACGCCAGTACGGTGCAACGTCAGACAACTATAGAAAGAAATTCTATAGCTCAAGACCAAAACAAGATGATGATCCTCAAATTTTCGTTTCCAACATGACTATGTGGTTCGACAGGTGGATATCTCTTGCTAAAGTGGAAAACACTTATCAAGCTATCAGACAACATATTATCATTGACAATATCACGCATGCTCATTCAGAAGACATCCAATCTTATATAATTGAAAGAAGTCCTTCTGATATTCCAACGTTAACCAAAATCATCAGACAATATAAAGCTGCTTATCCAAACAAGCCAGTCAAACCAGCAGCAGATGAAAACTTTGTCTGTTTTTCAGAAGACAAACGAAATTCACAGTATACAAAATATGACAAAATAATTTGCAATAGATGCAACAACATAGGACATTTTGCTTCTCAATGCCGCACCAGGATTATTGAATGTTCATATTGTCATATGAAAGGTCATCAAGCCCATGAATGCAGAAGAAAGCAGTTCAGCACCAGCAATCCACACCATGGCAAACAAGCTACAAGAAATCAAAAATATACTGAAAGACCTCGTTACAGAAGCCACTCTCAAGACTCTAGACCACGACATGTATATAAGAAGAACTTTTCTAACAGAAATGATAGAGATGAACATTCAACCATGACTGTCATAGCGAAAACAAATGGTCTTAAATTCTATCCAGGTTTGGTAGGAAATCAAAAAGTACAGGTGCTACGTGACACCGGAAGCACATCTATATTAATCAAGAAACGTTTTGTCAAGTCAAACCAACTAACAGGCAAATCAGTTCAAGCCACAGTATTCAATGGCACTGTCAGCAGTCTACAAGAAGCCATAATACACATTAGACGCCATTCTTTAGCGGTCCAACCGAAGCCTTAGTTGTCCGCGACTTACCAGTTGACTTAATCATCGGTAACATTGAAGGAGTCAGAGACTGCACACCACAAGAACTTTTAGAGTGGGCAAACAACATTAAACGAAATCAAGATTGTTATGCAGTAGTAACCAGATCAATGACCAAACCCAAAGAACAATTTTCATTTGAACGAGCAAGCCAAAATGAAACAATACCTAAGACTCAAGGACAGATCATTCAAAACGAAACAGATACAGTGATCACAGCATTACCTGAAAATGACGATGGAATGCCACAATTCCAACCTGATGAATTCAAACATGAATAGAAGATCGATTCATCATTGCAAAGACTTTATAAGAAGGCGCAAGCAAACAAACAATCAAAATTCACAGATGAACCATATTTTCAGAATGGCATTCTTATGAAGAACAGTCACAATAAGAACGAAACAATACAACAAGTACTTGTACCTCAAAGATACAGAAGAGAGATATTGGCAACAGGACATAATCTTCCACATGCAGGTCATATGGGTGTAACCAGAACGAAGAAAAGAATCCTTCAAGAATATTATTCGCCTAGCATGACCAAAGATGTCAAGAAATATGTTAACAATTGTCCAGATTGTAAAAGAGACAATCTTAAAAAGAAGCAAAGTCAAAAGCAATCTAAATCAATCAAAACAAAGAATGAACCAGACTTCAAAGTCAGAACCGTCAGCAATAAATCTATACATCATGACTCAAGTAAATCTACAGGAACATCACTGCCTACTACATGTCCATCCCTACCTGTTACTACATGTCCATCCCTACCTGATACTACATGTCCACCCATACCAAGTTCTTTCCCATCCCTAACCACTGATGATAACTTTATACATCAAGACTTGAACAAGACTGCATCTGCATCATTATCTACCAATACTAAGGTATGCATTGAAAATTCTTGCTACAATCAAGACAAGTCTCATGAACCAGAAGCAGATACTAAAGAGATTTTTCTTCAATCAATTTTAAATATACCAGACAAAAGAAAAACTATGCAACTTGACTCTACCACTCATACAAGTATTCCTCATTTGAAAGAATGTGAGTCAACTAAAGAAGCCATTACAACCATGAACATTGAAAGTCAAAGAATACTACATGAACACATGAAATCAAGTCAGTTTGCTCAAGGAGATAAAGTCAATTTACTGTTACCAGATTTGAGTAACAAGCTATTCTATAAATGGCAAGTTCCATTTCACATCACCAGAAGGATTTCAGACCTGCTTTATGAAATCAATGTCAACAAGGTTACCAAAGTATTTCATGTTCATATGTTTGAACATTACCATGAAACAGATGATGAAGACATCAAAGCAGAAGTTGAACATTTTCCAAGCTTAGCAACTATCACTGAAGAAGAAGAAGAAACGTCATCAACACCCATTCCTGAGATAGATGTTTCATTACCAGCATCAAATCAATTTGACATTCTCAAGGTCATCACTGTGGATGACATAGCCCTACAGAAAGTGAAGAACATTAAATTGTTTACAGACCATGATGAATTCTTTACTAGTGTTTCTGAAACATTTCCAGTACTGCAATTGGAAAGAAACTCAGAAAGCAACAACATTGACAACACCAAGTTTCATCCTCCATCCACTCAAAGGGCACATTTTCTTCAGAAAGGAACAAATGAACTTCTTCAACATAGCTTTATGGATCGATTGAACTCAGACCTGCTCAGTCATTGCTCTTTTGAACATCCTAACGCAAAGCATTCTGCTACCATTGCTCTACAGCGTCAACGTTCATCAACCAGAAAATTGAGTTTTGGTTTCGGACAGTTCTTATTTTCACCAAACTCAAACGCGGTTCAATCAGACATTATCTGTGTGATCAATATGACATGGAGACTACAGCTTCATAAACTGAAAGACCTTTTCTTCAAGTTTAGAAAACGGACATGCACAACCATTACAGCAACTCAGAAGGGTTCCGAACTTCACACTTACATTTTACATATGTACTGTAGCATATTTAATGTCACTTGATCCATTATCATTCATACTCGTCAAGGAAGAACGATATTCAGTTGTACTTAATCAATTAATTAAGTTGTCTACTCATTTTTTCCACAGGTGTTCTATATCAGATTATGTTACATTTGTTTCAGCACCAAGCAACCCATTGAGCAAGGTCACTCATCCAAGATATATTTAATCAATTGCTTTGTTTATTATGTTTCAGCACCTTTGCATATGACATGCATTAATCATCTTAATTTTTATATCATGTGTATTTTATTTCAGGTATAATATTATTGCATATATCCTATTATAATGGTACAGATACATGACATATAATTGAAATTTTTCATTGCTTCACATTTAGTGTCATTATTCAGAAGATTGTCATATACTATCACCATTATTTTTTCTATTTCAATTTTTCATATGCAATATATATTTTCTATGTAAACATTTTCTAATTAGTACTAACCAAATGAGTTATTATGTCATAATTATTTTTCATGTATTATTTTATACGCATTTCTATTACCATACAAATGCTTAAGAAAGCGGGTGGTAATATGTCACGTACACAGTATCTATTTTTAGCTCGTCAATTACCTCGGGTTTTTTCTCACGTGGAGATATGTTAATTAGTGTAACTTGGGCTGCATTTATTGGTTGGCACTGCAATGAGCTGCCTGGGACACGTGACAGTGCTGGACCCGGGAAAAAGTTCTGGTTTTTTTAGTCAGTCATTGTATGGAACTTGGAAGTGAAACATGTACTAAAGCTTTGTATTAGAACTCAATTATATTATTGTATAGATCTATCATTTTATTCAAGTACGTTTAACCATTGTAATTATTTGTGAATAGCTTTTTCAAGTTCTGAATTAAAGTAATTGTTTTAGACGAAGAGAAGTTTCTTCATTGAATATAGTAACATACTTAGATCGACTTAGCGAATGAAAACTTCTAGATGATCAACTGGCAACGTTTTGAATGATCGTATTATCAACTAGATCTAGCTACTTCTATACGATCATCTTATTAAAAGAAGATTTCAAGATCCTCGGCAATCACGATCATCGTTAGTGTGATATAGGTCAAGATAATCTTCAACGTGACATCTATCATTGCATCTTCATAGATCTTGACATCTGACATTCACTTTAATTGATGATTGTGATAATAACGTTGTGACTAGTCTGATCCTCTCTAGTCTTAACTTAGTAACCTGTTTCAAAACACATTGCTAATTTTATAAAACAAAGATACGCTTGCATATTTTGATTTTGCACATAACTTTTAAAGGTCATAATTGACATATTCATCTGTCCAGTGGCGTAGCTAGGAATTCGTCATTATTTGGGGTACCAGGGGCTTGACCTCCTTGGGGGCATTTTGAGTAAGATTTAATATTTAATGTAAATAAAAATTGAACACTCATTTGGCCCCCCCCCCATCTGTGAAAAACCAATAGCGCCTAAGGGGCCGCCTATGAGTTTGTGTGAAAACCAAAATTTTGGATTTTGTTTTATAAATTGCTTATTGGTTGTAAACGATTAAGTGACAGATGTAAATATTACACATGTATTGGTCACCAAAATGTAAATATTACATATTTACTAGTCACCAAAATGTCAATATTACACATGTGCTGGTCACCAAAATGTCAATATTACACATGTGCTGGTCACCAAAATGTCAATATTACACATGTACTGGTCACCTAAAGTAAATATTACACATGTACTGGTCACCAAAAGTAAATATTACACATGTACTGGTCATAAAAAGTAAATATTACACATGTACTGGCCACCAAAAGTAAATATTACACATGTACTGGCACCAAAATGTAAAACGACGTGTTTGTTATCAATGTGTGGAATGCTGGTCACTAAGATGCCGAATGATGGGTTCGTGTGTCCTAGAGCCACTGGCGGATCCAGGTGGGGGGGGGCGATCACCCACCCCCCACTCGGCCGACAAATTTTAGTAAAGAAATCACACAATTTGTATACGAATTTATTACTTATGCTAATAATATATACTAATTATTTATATTTCAACCTATTTTTAGATTATTTCGCACCCCTCTAGTATGTTGGCCGATTTGGCGGGATGGGGAGGTGGCGATGGCATCAATCCCGCCCCCCCCCCCCCACCATAAACTTTCGAGGGGGGGGGGGAGGTCATATCTATTTGTAGAAATCACAGCTTGTTAACGGAATCAATTAAATATCTATGTGATTAAAACTTGTTATTGATATTTTAACCGACCTTTATATTATGTCGTTCCCTGTTAGTCGATTGGGTGGAGTGGGAAGGGGGGCGAATACATTGACTGCCCTTCCAACCTAAACCCTTTGAATGGGGGGAGGGGTCCTCTTTTTATTTAGAAATCATAGATTGTGAACAAAATTAGTTGCATTACTATATAATTTTTATATTATGTCGCTACACTTCTGGTATCTAAGCCGATTCGGTGAGGGGGTGGGGTGATTGCTTCTACTGCCCTCCACATCCTTGCCCTCTGAATGGGGGGGGGGCGGTCCTATTTTTATGGAGAAACCATAGTTTGTGAACAAAATTAGTTGAATTTCTATATAATATAAGCTACATATCGATGTTTTAACCCCTTTGTATATTATGTTGCACACACACTCTGATCTCAAATTTTATCATTAGTAAATATAAAATAAAAAAAGGGTTGTACCAGGTGGGAGGGGCAATACATGCAATCGCTTTCCGCCCATCGCAAAAACCAATACTTTTTCTTTTTGTATTTTAGTTAATTAAGAAATTACAAAACAAACAAAAAATTGTCACTAATATAATTTATAAATGCTATAAATTAAATTCTTTTATCGAGTCGCCCCACCCCATATTCTTTAATGCCAAACGCAATCATTAGCAGAAATTATAAAAAGGAGCGAGGATTAACGTTATTAGTGTAACCCCCCCCCTCCCCTTTCCAGACGAAAACATGACGTTTTAAAACTTAAGTCAAATATGGCGACACAGTTTATGTAAATGCACACCTATTTATCTTAGTTATTTTAAAGACTTTTTTTTTTGTTGAAAATTTAGAATTCATACGAAGTTTTTCATTAAAAGATTAACAATTGAGATGAGTTCTGAACCCAAATATTTTTTTCCTAGTCATATTTTTCCAACCTTTGCTCATACCGATATTTTTCGGTTGTATAAAAAAATTTGGGACTATAATTCATAGCATGACACATACACTTAAATCCTAAAAATGAAAGAAAAATTTGAGTAGAATCTAATTGGTTCACTTAATTTCTCCTCAAACTTTCGAAATTTTTTGTTTAGAGCTTTGAATTATACTTTTGTAACAAAACAAAGTTACAAGCATGCCTATTGAACAAAATGTATCACTTACGAATGATCTTTTTTTTAAATATTATTTTCGAATACATTTTTAATAGGATCAATTATGAACTGTAGATGTCAGGAGAATGCGTTTCTGCAATGAAGAAAACAAGAAAACGCTTTTGGCGTCGGGGCTTCCCCCCGATCCCCACTGGGGGAGATTACACCGCTCCCCCAGACCCCTTAGGTGTCAAAAGAAAGGCCTCGACATGGCTGTTTTTTTGTTTGTTTGTTTTATCGAATAATTTTTTTGACGGCGATCCTTATAGCCTTAATCTAAATATGTGGGGTCTCTTATCTTTTCAAGGAACAAATAGGTTGTATTTGCAATGTAGTAAGGACCTGTCAATTCATATTAGAATATTTTTCATGTAAAACATTTCCAAAAGGTCCTTTTTGAATAAGATGAATAATAAGCTGTAGATGTCAGGAGAATGCGTTTCTGCTGTGGAGAATGCAAGAAAACGCTTTTGGCGTCGGCGCTTTGCCCGATCCCCACTGGGGGACCCTAGCTATCAAGAGAAAGGCCTCAACATGGCTTTTTTTGTTTCGCCGAAGGTTTAGAAACACTGCTTTTTTTTTTAAATGCTGTACGCTCGTTTATGTTTAGGGTTTACTTGACGTAAGGGTTAGAGTTTACTGGACTTTAGTGTTTACTGGACGTTAGGGTTTACTAGACGTTAGGGTTTACTGGACGTTAGGGTTAGGGATTACTGGGCGTAAGGGTTTACTGAACGTTAGGATTTACTTGACGTTTGGGTTTACTGGACGTTAGGATTTACTTGACGTTAGGGTTTATTGGACGTTAGGGTTTATTGGACGTTAGGGTTAGGGTTTACTGGACGTTAGGGTTTACTGGACGTTAGGGTTTACTATACGTTAGGGTAAGGGTTTACTGGACGTTAGGGTTTACTGGACGTTAGGATTTACTTGACGTTAGGGTTTATTGGACTTTAGGGTTAGGGTTTACTTGACGTTAGGGTTTACTGGACGTTAGAGTTTACTGGACGTTAGGGTTAGGGTTTACTGGACGTTAGGGTTTGGGAAAAATCGCCCCCCTCTCCCCACTCCAAAGATCTGGATCCGCTAGTGCCTAGAGCTACACTTAGCACGTGACAAACATAAATAGTACACACTGACCTGAGTCTTATTTTTACACGTAAATAACGTTTATTAAATTATATACTGCAACTTCAAGCATTCAGTTACATGTCGCTAGTTAGATAATATACTGCAACTTCAAGCATTCAGTTACATGTCACTAGTTAGATAATATACTGCAACTTCAAGCATTCAGTTACATGTCGCTAGTTAGATAATATACTGCAACTTCAAGCATTCAGTTACATGTCACTTGTTACATAATATACTGCAACTTCAAGCATTCAGTTACATGTCGCTAGTTAGATAATATACTGCAACTTCAAGCATTCGGTTACATGTCGCTAGTTAGATAATATACTGCAACTTCAAGCATTCAGTTACATGTCACTGGTTAGATAATATACTGCAACTTCAAGCATTGAGTTACATGTCGCTAGTTAGATAATATACTGCAACTTTAAGCATTCAGTTACATGTCACTAGTTAGATAATATACTGCAACTTCAAGCATTCAGTTACACGTCGCTAGTTAGATAATATACTGCAACTTCAAGCATTCAGTTGCCATGTCCAGCCTTGAATGTGGACTAACATGTTAAACCTTGCATGTAGCTGGCATGTTCAACCTTTGGCCTTTTAACTGCTGTTTCTATCACGCCCATACAAAATGTGATCCAATCCTCGCAAGCAAAGTCCACATTTGTCTTAGCAACGTATTAATTGGACTCAATAACACTTTAGTACTTGTCTTTCATCTAGTCTTGACCAATGTTGTTGTTTGTTGTTTTTTTGGTCACATCCTCAGAGAAAAATAATTTAACTAAATTAAATTTTTTAATGATTCTTGTGTTGGCATGTAAAAGAAATGATTGTGCGAAATTGCAGCTTTATCTGAGATTGGTTGTGGGAGAAATAACGTGTGCAAACTTTTACCAGACAGACAGAGTGAGCTAATATAAGCTTTGTAAAAAAAAAAATATTCCTTTTGATTCGGGACATCTGAATAATGTCAATTGAATAAAACTCGTGGGCGGTTTTTGCGAGTCCGTTGCATATGCATATTATCTCACACACGATCTGATATTTAGTCGAGATTAACATTTGCTGGCACGAACTTGCTTTTAAATCTTTTTTTTTTTTTGTAGAAAATGTTTAATCGTAAATATGTGCAAATCATATGCGTAGTTTGCTGTGCTCTTTTTTATTAAATAGCGTTTCGAAATACATGTAACTAGTTGAACACAAATAATTACTTTTTGTTTCAAACTTAAATTACATTTCTGAAAAGCATTATGGATGAAGGTCTATCTATAGACCTATTTAAATCTTGGCAGTTGGAAGCATATGTGGCAGAAGACAAAGCATTTTTTCAATAGTCTCTCCGTCTGTCTGTCTGTCGGGAAAATTCTTTTACACTTTTTTTCTCCCAATTTCTCATTCTCGAATAAGGTTAACATTTTGTCCTTAATTAGTCATAGTCGAAGACAATACCTGATGAATCAAGAAAAAAATAACCGATTTGTTTATCAAAGACACAATACACAATATAAGCTTTGTTTTTGTATACGGTACATTTTTTTTTTTACATTTTGCTTGTTCATTAGAATGCGTGTTATTGTTATTCACCATGTTTGCGACCTTTCACAATGTCTGTTTCTTTGTTTCAGGCATGACGTCATTCCAATCGTGATGGGGGCAGCACCGGAAGACTACGTCAGAGCAGCGCCACCTCACAGTTTCATTCATGTGGATGAATTTGAATCCCCCAAACATTTGGCAGACTATCTTCATCTGTTAGACAAAGATGATAAACTTTATAATGAATACTTTCAGTGAGTCACTTCACATGATCAGTAAGATAAATGGTTTGAATGTAAAATGAACATTTGGATTATTACAAATAACATTATTTAAAAAAAAAAAAACTGAAAAAAGTGTCATGCAAGAAACATAATTTTGAGATGATGAGTGCCCTGCTTGTCTCTATTTAGAAGACACGGTGCAAATAAGTGCAAAACAAAAATTATATGTGCTTTTAAAATGACATAGCCTATCAAAATGTCTATATTTAGACAGGAAACATTAAAAAGTTAGCTATGTTAGGTTTGTCTCCATTTTTGATTATGCCCTAAGAAGGGGTTATGTTTAGCTTCGATATTATTATCTAGCTGCAGTTTATTCTATCGCATCTGTCCCTTGACCTTGACCTAGGGATGCTGGGACATTTCACATAACAAACTCCCTCCATTTTTCCCGGTCAGCAGCTGTTCTTAGCACTTTAGCAGGCTATCAAGAGAAGTCCATTCTTTTACATTGTCCAGTCTTTGAGCGACCTTTTTCTTCATGCTCCCTCCACTCTACTTTAAAGAATGACTTTTGGACCAATGAGTGTCACGTGACCAAACCAGCTCAGGTTTCGTCTCTTCACAGTATTGAGTTCGTTCTAGTTGCCAGTCAGAGTGTTGACTTGTACAAGTATTAACTCATTTGTCTTCTGTTCCTGGGATCTGATACCCAGCTGTTTCCTGTAGCATTTACTCTCAAAAGCTTGAATTCTTCTTGCAGCCTCACTTCCACAATTTTCTCATGACGGTGGACGTCAAGCTTAAGTTGTTGTTTTGTCTCTCTTCTATTAATCCTCCATCTCTTTATGCTTGACCCCAGGTATTTAAATGAGTCCATTAGCTATAGTTTATTTTGTTTATTTTGTTTAAGTTTTACCAATAACACTTTAATTTATTTTGTCACTAAAAAGGTCCCTTTTTTGTCTGACAGGTGGAAAGGCACAGGGGATATAATCAACACGTTTTTCTGGTGCCGAGTTTGCGCACTTGCTCACGATGACGATAGGGGACAGTCGTGGTACAATGATGTGGAAGCATGGTGGAGGAACTCGGAGGTTTGCATCGGAACTGATAACTGGAGAAACCGAACCAAGCCGAACCAGCTGATAGCAGACATGCCTATTGTCATACCGCGGAAGTAAACACCAAGTTAACAGCTGGTAAACCGTCCAGATATCCCTTGTCGTTTTCCAAAACATGCAAAAATGAACAATAATAAGACTGCCATTTATATAAAAAGTTATTAATGAAATAGTTTGTATAGCCCTGCCAAGAAGTGTTGTTATTTTTCCTGGAATCCAATGCTAGTTACAATAATGCTACCAGTTAGTTTAGGCCCAGCGGTTCTCAACCTTTTAAGCACGGCGACATTTTTTAGAATCTCCCACTTGGCCGCGACCGCCCCTCCCCACACACACAGCAAAAGAAGAATAGACAAAAAACAATCCATATTTTCTATGGTCTTAGGCGACCCCTGGCAAATTGTCAATCGACCCCAAAAGGGGTCGCGACCCACATGTTGAGAACCCCTGGTTTAGGCAGATGAACATTTATACTTGTTACTTAAGAATTCTAAGCTTCATAACCTTTTCCAAAGTAGGTCAAGTGGGTGTTGGAGTACCGTACGAGCTCCAAACAGATTCTTTCAACAAAAAAAAAAACAGTGAAATAATAATCTTATAAACATGAATAATGTTTACAGTAAGGTTGTGTTTCTTTTTTATTGTGCATTTTATAGCTCTAATTGCACCAGGCCCATAGATGTAGATTTTCAAAAAGAGAGATTGCATTTCATCAAAGCAATACTCAGTTAACAGAAAGTTCAAACTAGAGTCTATTGATGGCAATATCTCCCTGCATTGTGTGCAGGCAGTTTCTGTCCACAGTGTTTAACTCAGTTTGGGAGAACTGTTTTTTTTATGTATTCATGTTAACTCTAACATTGATAATGTTTTTATTTTCAAGTAGGCATTCCATTTTTTTAACCTTTTTGTGTTCTTGTATATGTACGTCATTGAGTTCTGATTGTTTTCAAGAAAGATAACTATAGCTTATTCTATTCATGTTGAATATTTCTATTCTTGAACTGGCCATGTGAGATTTCTTCAAACATGTATGCTTATGTAGGACTTTTTGAATGTGTTTATGTTAGATGGAGCTAACCCCTTCAAACTTAAAAAGTTGTTGTTTTTTTTAATAGTTTTATTTATTTATGTACTAAAATATTTTACATATTTCATTGTTTATCAATTTTAATATTGTCTTTATTTTTTTTAAATCTTAGTATATATATATATATATATATATATACAGGATATATGGGGATTATGTGATTACTGTGGTATAAATGATAGAGCCACAGCATTTCTCTGTTCTCTCTTATTTATCCGCTTTAAAAAAAAGTGAACAGTGTCAAATGATTTGTTCTACTTTAGAGGGTTGTTATGCTATTTTTCACCTTTTGTTTTTTTCATGACCCTCTAGTGGTTCACAGGTCATTCACTAGTTGAAAAACTTTGCTATATTAAATTTGTGTATGTCGTTGCGACCCTATCAAAGACCATTTAATATTGATTGTTACCATGGCAACAAACATTCTTTAAAATTTCTTTTTTTTTATTCTTTTACAAGATTTTTTCTTGGTTAAATGTATTTTTTCTTGTTGTTTTCCTTGTATTCAATGTTTGATATGTCCTTCTATCAATGAATTCCAGCGTTTAACTACAAAGTAATCCATAACATTGTGATCTTGACACTATTTCTATGACATTTTATTCTCTTGTTGTTATTTATGTGTGTGTGTTTTTTTAAAAATGTTTTGTGATAATTTTTTCTTTCATTCCGGGAGAAATAAGAGAACCAAAATATAACTGTTAAATCATTTCAGTTCTAATTAATCGTGATAAAAGTCTCAGAGAACAAATGTGGTAATAGTTCTGATAATGTTGATGTATAACGTGTCTGTGGACATGGAAAGGAGTTAACATGATTGAATATTACTTTTAAGTGCCTATTGTAACTCCTAGACAGACCATGTGTAAATCTGTTTTGCTGCACTGAAACAGTCTCCCAAGCTGGAGGGGATGAAGCACTGTGTGTCCTACCTTACATTCCTCTTGCTAGGTCAATGCTGGATTTATATTTTCTATGACTTTTAAAAAGGAATGCTCATTATAGCCAGATTTAGCCAGGATATAGAGCTATTTCCACAACTATTGTTCCCATGCCTACTAGTTTCTTTGGTATGGGTTGGTCCGTTCCTTGAACCTACAAAAATACATGTCTACTAAGGCTAGTACGTAATGCTTTTGGCAGATTTTTAAAAAGGGGAGATAACCTTGTGTATGCACAAAGCAAACCAAGCCATTTTTCAGTGTGAGTTAATAAATAGAGCTTTTGATGGCAACTTTTTGTACACACACAAATCTATAAGACACCGTCTCTGTAACTTTATATAATTCGATTTCGTGGAATAATTGAATCTTTAATTTGCATATCTCTCTCATTATGAATTCATTAATGAGTACTAAGTTATTCTGTAATGCAATGTTTTGAATATTTGCAATTATAGTAAAATTGAAATAGTCCGAACATAGAGAACTCCTAATGGTTAACCTTTTAAGGTACTGGAAGTAATCCAAAGAAATACCTTAAAATGGATTGAATGTGTTGAACTATTTTTAAAAAAATATATTTGAACAACTAGAATAATACCGTACATCAATGGTTATTTTTCCTTTAATTACTATCGTGTCTGGTACAATTAATTATTTCGTGGGAAGCGGGGTCGAGAGGCCAAGTGCGCTTGAACTTGGCTTGGCTTGGCTACCTAGAAGGGGGCTCCAGGTTCGACACCCGACTCGGGCAGAGTTGTGATTACTGAGCTGCCTAAAGGCAGCACGGAAAACCAACCCCCCCCCCCCCACTGGTCCACAAATGAGATTGGACCAAAAGCACTCTGAGCATGCTATAAGCATGAAAGTAGCAGCGCTATATAAAAGCTATAATAATAATAATTTTATTTGGTATCTTATATTGTCACTGACCTATAAAATGATTTCAGAGCATCAACTCTTCAGACTTGGTATGTTTTCTACATTTGTCTCCCCTCCTCCCAAAAATAGGAAGCTTTTTTACCATAGCAGCCTCCACTTGAGCATATTCTGTCTATGTGAACTGTGATATATCTAATATTCCTAGAAGGTCAAGAACTATACCATTTGACAGATTGATTTGTTCCGTGTTTGGGCATGACTGTTCAGTGTTTGTAGTAAACTCACTTCTTAGCGTCTGCCTGGGCCCAATGTTTTCCTGTTATTACTCTTTAGATGTGTCTGTGTGGCTGAATGAGAATCGAGGTGTTGGTTGAAAATGAGCTATTGTTATATTCATGTACGTTCATTGAGGACACAGCTCAATGCTCCAAAGTCTAGATTATTAAATGAAGTCTTGTATAGGTTACCTTTTGTTAGCATAATCACTGCCTTTAAATATAAATGCTAAATATAGAATAGTATCGTTTCGTTATATGACACTTTCACAAATGTAATTTTGAAAAGCATGCATTCTTCACTTACCACTACAGAATCAAATTCTTCAGGCATTTTACTTGAAGCGAAAACTAATTCTCATGCTACGCTACGCACATAAGATAATTAATCTGTCAATAGAGAGTGTTTGGTATTGTTTCTTTTTCTAATTATTTCAGAATTTGTCCTTTCTCTTTTCATTTTTTAAAGCTCAATGACAGCGTCCTCGTGTTTCTCCTTGTTGCTTTTTTCTTTTTTCTCGCTGTCATTTACTGTATTTTGAATTTAACACGAATCTTAAAAATCCTAAAGTTAACAATGAGCAGATAATTGTGATTAGAATGAGCAGGTGGGAAGTGCATTGAGTTGATAACGGTATGTTGTATCTGAAGCACCCCACACTCACACACTGTATTGACACAGAATGTCGCTCCAAAAAATATATTTATGCTTAGCTTCTCTATTTGAGGCATTTCCCACATATTCATGAGTAACTTTATGAATGCACTGAGTAAGACTGTGGCAGCACTATGGAATCCATGGGCGGGATTCAACTGAAGTTATTTTATTTAAGAAATATTTTAGTGCCACAGGAATCCATGAACTCATACACACACACATTTGATCCCCACTATGTATATCTTGGTAGAGGTGTTAGCGCCTTGCGTGCTTTTACTTAGTGAACCAAAAATTATTTCCAAGAAACACAAAAAAGTGAAGATTAAAAACTTACATTACCTTCAGCAGCATGAAAATATTTGTCTAGATAAGTGACACTGTCATTGCAATTGTAGCAGTTTTTAAAAAATGGCATGAGAATGATAGAATAGCCAGGAAAAGAATTGTATTCGCCCATTTTTTTTTTTTTCGACTTCTCCCGGTAGTGAAACAATAATCTTCATTATTCTTTACCTACAGGTCTACTTTGATGCCATCTAGTAGCCCATGGAATTAATATTTAGAGATTGATTCTAAAGGTTATATATAAGCACTTTTTTTCTTTCCTTTGGATGGTTTTGGAGTTTCTTCATTATATTCTGCTTTTAAAAGGCTGCCAGTTGTTGTAATTTTTTTTTTTAAATCTATGGTCTATGTTCAACTCATTATGTGTGTGCCTGAATAACTGGGCAAACTTATTAGGCCTAGACATTATATAGGCCTGTGTATATTATGTTTTTACACATTGAATGATATAATGTGAACACTAAATAGTTTGCTTGGCACAAAATATTTTTGACATGTATCTTTTTCCGTTGCTTGTTTTAACTCTGACTGCTGTTGTTGAGTGAAAAAGAAAATGGTGGTGTCTCTTTGGCAAAGCATAATAACTGTCACCAAGGCCCAAATATTGTAACTGCATATTTTATGGCAGCTTGTTTTTCTGTAACTCATACATTTATATATGTCTTTATATGTTTTGTTTTTAAATAGAAGACTTACTCAAAGTATATATTGTGTATATAAAATGGACAGGACTTAGCACTAATCATAATATGCAAGCGTAATCCAAATAGACCTAGATGTAGAATCTATTATAGTCTAAATACTCCCACAGTTAGATGTAAACAATGTGTTTAGTAGATAATATGGGTCAGGTGTTTCCCAAACTATGTTCCACGGAACCCTAGTGTTCCGCGAGGCCTGAATAGATGTTCCTCGAAACACTGGAATAATTAGCTAGTAGACAATTACTTGAATAAACTCATTCTCTCCGTAATTATTTTCTATGACCCCAATGGAATTATTCATTTTGCTTATTTGTAGTTCACTTCCCTGTTATGATTAAACGTCTATAACTTTTGTTATCAGAAAATATTTTATTTGGTATAGAATTGAAAGGCAATGCATGCTCTTTTTATAATGTAACAATGTTTATATAAATCAACAATGGTATCGTCAATTAGGAGAGAAAGAGTTAATCTCTGTAAAAATAAACAAAGTGTTCCACTAAATGTGCGAAGTGCTCTGTTAAGCAGAAAGTTTGAGAAACACTGGCTATAGATAGATATTTATAGTATTGGAGATTTTGTTACGTGGGTGTTAATCCATAAACAAAAACAAGTTTTGGTGCACACAATACAGAATTGCTAAGCAATGTATAACCACTTTTTTTGCTCTGTAGAATCAATCTCTGAACTTTTTTACTTGTCATTTTTATTTCCTAGTTGGCGACTAGACTATTGTGGCCCACGTGAATTTTCATCTATTTAATTCCAAATTTGTTTCCGAATCTTTTTATTTTCTTTTGTTTTTCTTTAGTTTCAATTATATCGCCACCACATTGTTTATATCGCTTCGAACTCTTTTTTTTTTCTCTTACTGTGTACACGTGATCTAAAGTGGGCTGGTAAACAAAGAGCAGATTACAAGAACAGATTACAGAGATGAACTTTTAGTTTGAAAATCCCCAGTTTATATACAATAGACTCATTACAAAATGCTATAGATATGCAATGATAATTTCTAAAAAAAAATAGGTCATCAATACTTAAACAGGCTTGACATTTTTTTGAAAACCTGGATTTAGCTAGGAGACATAAGAAAGAATACATTCATAATATATAGGTCTGTGATTGATATCTGCTCAAATTGGTGAATATTATAAGAAACAAAAAATAGAATCACATTGTTTTGAAACTTTAATAAAAAGTGTTGATCACAAGGTCGCTTTTCTGAATTTCTCGCTCAAATAATTAGCTGCCCGACATTGTTTATCTCCTCGGATCAAAAATATTTACACAAATATACTTAATTATTAGTCTTCTTGTTATAAAATACAGACGTTACTTAAAAAAAAAAAGATGATGATTACACCCTAGGCGTCATGTCAAGATATTACCTCATGCTTTCATTAGTGTACATTATTTCATATAACTTTTCTTATAGTTTATAACACTATGAGGTTTTCGTCTAGACCATATTTGATTACATCCATGAGAGAGTATTCTAAACATTTAGAGCTGTGGTACCTCCCAGATTCACTGTGTTTACTTTTGATCTCCGATAAATAGAGTTTAGAAAAACAGGTCGAACGTTCATCATTCTTTTTATCTTCATGTTTTATTTTTAATATCACATGATATTATTTTCTCATTTCAATAATTCTTAAACTGCTTTATCTCTGTACGTTTCTGACACCATTTCTTAAAATGTTTTTATATTTGTTTCAATATATTTATATATATTGAGATCAGCACTGTATATTTATCATATTTTTGATAGTTCAAAAATTTAAATAATCTTTGCAAACATTCCTAGATCCTAAAACATAAATCTGGAAAATCAACAAAATTTACAGAAAATGTTTTAATTTATTTTTGTTTGTGTTTTCTCAATGAGTTGAGAGTGATTTTGACCTGGTCTCTGAACCTCTGTGACTGAACTAAATATTTCATCTGTGATTTCTGTGAGGGTGCACGACTTTATGGTGATGTGTTTTCTTCTGCTTTTTTTTTAAATTTACATTTGACACTGTCCAGAGTTGGCATATTGGGAGATAATCCGTCAAATATATTTATCCTTAAAGAGCATGACAGAATGGCGCTGTAATCCCATATCTAAAGAAGCACTTGATTTTTTACACATTGTGAAATGATATGCCTTTTAGATTATATACACTCATTATTTCAGGAGTGACCACGAGATTATATGGGTTAAACTAATTTAGGCTTGCGAGAGCTAATTTAACAATTTGGAAAGGATAGAGCAGATAGATTTTGGGTCAGTACATTTGGGGGGGGGGGGGGGGGGGGGTAAAGAACAAGTAACTAAGCTGTTTCTTCCAAAATATTGTCTTTTACTTTAGAAAGTTTACTTTCAAACTTTTTTTCATGTTACAATAATCAGATGTTCAACCATTGCACGGGTTACTTCCCCTAGCCATAAAAGTCATAGACTTTATTAGTCTCAAATTATGAAAACAACTTTCGTTAACACATGAATATGCTTAGTTAGCAAAGGTATTCTTGTTCAAATGTTAGGAAGAATCTATAACATTCATTAGTAAAGGTATTCTTATTCAAATGTTAGGAAGAATCTATAACACTCTGTGTGTAAGAAGTCCTAGCCCCATGGTTCGCAGCCAAACATTGTTTTTAGATTGAAATTCTACAGTAGTCTTTTAAGTAAACATTTAAACTAGCCTACAGTTGAAAGCCTAGTTAAACACTTTGAACAGAAACATGTTTAAAGATAACCGAAGTTTCATTTCAACTCTAAGTTTATTAATGAGCCTACCATCAATGATCAACAATTAAACCGTGCGCGAAGCTCTGGACACTATAGTCTGTAACATTTATATGTCTGTTGTTGTTGTTTTTTTAAATATTACAGGTGAACTACAATTCTAAATGTGTTAATGTTAATGTACAATCTATTTTTGAAAACAATGATATACTGTCTGTGGTATTTACATATTATACTGTTGACTGCTTATATTCATAATAAATTTCAAAGTTTGATTTGCCAGATTTTTTTGTTTCCTTTTTTTTTTCTGAAATATTTCACAAAATGTGCAACACCAAGCAGCTTTTTGAACAGTTTAATTTAATCAGTTATATTTGAGTTAAGGTTAGGCTTAAATAGGTACCACAAGCCTTATGTTCACTCTATCTCAATCCACCCCCACTCACCTGTATAAAAATGGATCCACCACCATTAATCTGCATAAAAACGGAATTCACCCCCGCTAATCTGCATTCGAACTAGATTCACCCCTGTATGTCTGTTGTTTGTTTCTTTTCTCCCTTCACTAAAAATGTACTTTCCAGTTGTTGTTTTTTAATTCCATTTATTGGCTTGCTAACTTTTCATAGGTAGACGGACACTCAGTGGAAACTTAGAAAACTGTAATGACATCTTTGAAAAAAAAATTCTTTATTGGCCACGCAGTAAAAAGTCTGGTTTGGCCGTTATCATTTTTTTTAAATATAATCATCTCAAATATACACTTTAGGTAATCAAATAAACTCTTGGTACTTGGACATACTGTCACCCAGTTATACCAAGACTAATCGTCATAGAAAACATGAACACTGGCCTGTAACTTTTCAACCTATGAGCAATTTAAACCAATAAGATCGTTTTAAACAAGGTTACAAAAGAAAGTTTGTGTGGAAACACAAACTCAAAATCGGCCCCCGAAGTGGTCCGCTCAGGCAGATAAAAAGGCAGGTTTCAATGTTTTCAGAAAGAATATCAAACTATGAACTACAAACTATCAATAACTACAACCCTATCTCCGTCGATACAAAAAGAAGAGATGTGCTGTTGTATTGTTAGTTCGACTAAAGACTTGATACCACAGGATACGGAGATTTATTAATGTTATTATTATTATTACATTGTTTATATTCATGTGTATTCGATGAACTGATAGTTATGAAGATATAGTTAAATCCTAGGTGTCACTTACAAAGACCGGATCACGAATGAAGAGATTAAAACCAGGATTAACACTTCAATTGGACCCCACAATGACTACTAACCGCGGGAGCCCCAACTTTCCTAGCAGACTCTCACGCTCTCCTGGTGCAGAGTTCTGCTGGTGAGGTTTGGGGGAAATGCTAAGCTCTGACTAACATAACCCCCTGCACGCTCGTCTGGTGTAGAGTCTGTGCCTGTCGGGTCTATAGCTAATGCTGAACTGATCAGCCGCGGCCTTGGAGACTAGCGAAGGGTCAAGCCATTATAATCAGAGGGCTCTAAACTGGTGGTTACAAAAAAAGGTCTTCTGCCTCACTCCACTGCCCATACGAGTGAGGGGCTGAATAAACCATCAAAAGAAAAGGACAGAAAGAAATGGAGAAAGACGGTATATAGATCTTGTGTGTTGCCCCAGTGGTCCAACAGACTAAGGGATAGGTGAAGGTGAAGCTAAATCTAAACCTGGCCTAACTGATGTTATTGAATCATCTTCTTTTTTGAACTACCGTCTGTATCATATAAGATAAGATAATAATATTTAATAAATTGTTAAGTAAAGGGGGAATCTCTAAATCAAAGCCTAAACTAATAAAAATTGTCTTTAAAAGAAAAAAAAAAAGTTTCACTTTTGTTTAGTTTTCCAGTGGCAACAGGGACTCTGCGGTTCACGTGTATAATATAAAACGTACTTATTAATTATTGTTTTGAATTATATTTCACTTATATGCATACTAATAAGACATTTAGGTAGCTAGTAGGACAGAAAATACTTGGTCTAGTAATACCAATTTAAACAAAATAGAAAAAAAAATCTAAAACCGTTTGCATAATTGTGTTTAAAATTGTAAATAGTTACCTCTCTTACTAAATAGTTGAAAAAATTGTGTATTTTTATGAAAAAGCTAGTTACATAGTTGATTTTAAAAAATAAATTATTAGATTTAGAAAAGAAAAAAAGTAACCGTTGCATCAGAACTTTGAAAGGTCTAAAATATCATGATGTCGGATTTTCAATATCTTTTCTGGTTTACGAGATCTAAACGGGACGGGCGGACAGACCAAACAAAACTAATGGCGGCTATTCTCCTTTCGGGGGCCGCTAATATAATAGTTTCAATAACAACTAGAAGTATGATTTTAAAAAAAAAGATGCTACAACGGTACAACCAGTAGCACCAATTATACTAGTGTTTCTCAGCTGCTTCCAAAAAAGGCAAATCAAGCGCGGAGCAGGTTTACGTCCAGCCAAGCATCGTCAAGCAAAGCCTGGAATACCAACAAAGGATGTTAATCAGTTTTGTAGATTTAAAAAAAAAACATTTGATAGCGTCCATCGCAACCACCATGGAAAATAGCAAGAGAATAAGACATCTAGCAACAATTTGTCCAGATTCAGCGACATGTCTAAGCGCATCGAGCTGTTGTGTCACAACTGACGCTGGAATTGTTCAAACTCGAGACGGATACGAGATTATGGTGTATGTTATCCCCATTTCTCTTTCTAGTAGCCATCGACGATTTCATAGAAATACATTAAACAGGCTACGTTTGGGTTCCTATGGAATAAACCAAACCGAGTTGGATTTTGCAGACGACGTAAAGCATTACTTTGAAATACAATTAAATGTATACACTAGATGACGTATAAAGACGCCCTCAAAGTTATGCATGTTGGTTGCAGGATACCCAGTACCCCCATCAACATTGGTCCTACAGATCTTGAACAAATAGAAAAGTTAACCTATCGAGGTAGCGCTACCTCACGCGATGGAGATGCATATCGTGGAGTCGCATGTCGGATAGGAAAGCAGGTGCTGTCTTTCAAAAAGTACGGACTATCTCAACAAAGAAATCAATTAGCCTGGAGATTAAAATCCATCTACTCAATATAATCATTGTCCTTACGGCCACCTCAATTCGAGATGAGGAAGGCTGAAAAGAGGCTGAGCAGTGATGCCTGAGAAGGATCCTACGATACCAAACCGAGATAATGTAACCGATAGAGAAATCTTGCGGTATTCGGAGGAAGTTGCAAAATTTGAGCACACGTAATTACCTTATGAAGCCTGTTTCCTCAATATGTCTATTGGTGATTGTATTACTGGTTTGTTGATGAAAAGTGCTCGTACATCAATGACATCATTGAAAAAGCGATTTGCAATTTATTTCATCATACAAACAGGAAAAGTAGCACAGTTTGTCATAAGCGTGTCTTCATCTAACAGGTGTCTTGGCTCAAGAAGAAACTCAAAGGTATCCATTTTCTTTCGAGCCTTTGGAATCTGCCCTTCATCTCCATATGAAATCTGTCCTGCACTTCTGTCGCAACACGTTTGAATTGCAGTTCTATTGACAGTCCTACATTAGAACTCAACTTCCCATTAAGTCTTTTCTTTCTTCTGGTTGTTTTGATTACAGGGAATCCATAGTATTCACTACCTTCTTTTGCTTTTTCGATGGATTTGGTTTTTATTAGTTTCTCATCATTTTGCAGAAAGCATGAAAGGGTACTAATTTCTTCAGCAGCTTTCCGTAAATGAAGTCCAGACTTTTGTAGTTTCTTCTGAACTATATTAATTGGGCGCAAGAGCTTTGACCAGAATTCCAGATAGGCAAAAAATTCTTAATTTTCCACTGCATGAAGAAGATTCTGTGCTAATATTATATGATATTGTTGGTTGTTTATGTTTTGTGCGAAAGCAAAAGGATTCAGAGCATACAAAAGTGGGAAAGATCTGGGGCAAGTTTATGCTCGAGTATAGAAATACTCGATAAGTGGACTGCCGTATTCACCATCACAACTGCTGACGAGTAGAAGACCCAGGGAATCATTCCAACTGATCCCAAACTATTGAAACCATCGGTAGCTGAAAATGCAGAGACATTACTCAACGAACTACAGATGAAAAGCAAAGTGAAATACGATGCAAAAGCAAGACTACCTAAAGATTATTCTGTCGGAGAATTCGTCTAGGTCAAACATGGCAGAAAGCAGTTGTCATTTTAAAAAAACATTCAGCACCCAGATCTTACATCATAATGACAAACGATGGAAAAACATACAGAAGAAATCAACGCTTTTTGAACAAGAGTTTCGATGAAGACATCTCTGGGTGCTATGATACCGATAAGACAATGAACTGCAAACTGTTAGAACAAACGAAACAGACAAGTTATAGACCAACGTCAAGAGAACTTGTTGTACCAATCAAGACAACCAGAAGTAGACGAATTGCTAAAGTACCTAGTAGATATCAGTCTTAAGAACTTTAAAAGGAAGGATGTGATAATAATTTCAAAAGGAAGGATGTGATAATATTATATGATATTACGTCATTGTTTGTTGTTTATGTTATGTGCGAAAGCAAAAGGATGGAAATAAAAAGAGAGTTCCAATGGATTGAGGAATGTGACGATTAGAAGGGTAATAACTCGAGTGTGAAGTTTAATTCTGAAATTATAGACGCCAAACCCGAATAATGGACTATTCTAGCACTATTAAGAATAACTTTTGGATCTGTTATACTCGAATCTGTATTATATAAGATAAGATAAGATAAGATAAGAAGGTTAATTAGTGTAGCCATAAAATACTCGCCATTTGTGATTTAGATGTATTACTAGTAATCGATACCTGGAATTCGTTGAATATCATGCAGTTTTTTTCGTGGCAACAAAGTTTAAAATGTAAAACCAACTTTAAAAAAAAACTTTGATCTCTGTGGGAAAAAATATTTTTAAAATGTCAACAAAGTAAACGTACTGATAGACCTAGATCTAGGTTTAGTCTTTGCTATAAATTTAATCCATAAATGTTGAAAAAAAAAAAAGACACCCTTTGACACTATTTGTCAATTAAATATAATTTTATATATTAATTTATGTATTTACTAATAAATTTCGGACACCCATTCGGGCCCCCCTCCAGGTGGGGGCCAGGGGGGATCTTAAAATTCTCCCTCCCCCCCCCTTAGTTACGCCACTGTTCCCTACCAATCCTTTTGGCTGCGCTGGGGCAAGTGATGGTTTAACACTAAATATCACACACAATAAACAAAATTAAAGAATTAAATATCACACACAATAAACAAAATTAAAGAAAAAATACAGTCACAAAATTCCACCACCACCCCCTGCCGGAGTGAGGATTTCATTTGGGGGGGGGGATGAACCCCGACCCCACCCCCGGGGTACGCCCATGATGTCTATAGTGCTTCCACTGGACTGCCTGCCCGGTTTTTTATTTGAAAGTTTCGTTTCATATTTTTTCCCCTACGGTATGCCTGACCTGTATAAACAGGTTCATTTTTTTGCTTTACTTCCGTAACTTCCGTATTAAATAAATCGGTCGCAAGATCAAAATAAACAAAAAAATGGAACAAAGATCTAGATTACCAATGTAGTCTAGAATCGACATAGACTCCTGATCAAGATTAGAAATGCTTTTGTAAAGAAGCAAAAATGTTTATAATAAAATTTTTGTGGTAATATTATCTAGATCTTCGTGGTCTTTTCAAGTCTTTTGTTATTTTAGACTAGACTAATATAAAATTATAATTATAATAAATTAAATATTAATAATTTTAATTTAAATACATGATATTAAAATAATATTATAATTAATTAATTAAAATTTAAATGATATTTATCATATCATCATATGACATATTTTGAAATTTTCATATTTAAAATATGAATAATGAATACTAGAACTTGATATTGGTAAAACTTCCCATCGAAGGCCCCTACTGCCCTAGGGCCCAGATCTAGATCTAGTTTTTCAGCTGTCTATCTGCACCCATATATTCTATCTATTATAATAATTATATACAATAACTTATTTTTATCAAACAAGTTAAGCTCAGTCGCCGACATTTTCTATGTTTGAATTTGTGTATCTCCGTAAAAATTAGACCTAGAAAATAACTGATTGTATAGACTCTTCATCCATTTTTCTTAAAAAGTAGACATGTTTTATTCTATTACTACTCATAGTTAAACTTATATTTGATGTTAAAGTGGGTCCGGTCGATGCTTTCAAAAGCTTAAATTATCGAACATTGTTTTACCGATATCGTATCTTATCGAACATATTAAAAAACTATCAAACACACGAGAAGTATGGTGCTTTAAAAGTGTTATAATCTTAAAATTTTGTGAAAAGTATGGTGTTTCAAAAGTGTTATAATCTATATTTTTTTTTATTTATATCATTTTCTTTTTTTGCCATGTCAAGACAGACAGATTTTAGTCATTTTCACATGTTCCACATCAAAGGAATCTATCACTGATCAGTTCTGCTTAGAAACTGACGGTGCTAAGCCCAGTAATGCATTACCGACACATTACCATACTAGTACTTATTTAGGTCTAAGCTATTTTGAGATATAAGGCCATTAATAAATCCAGATATTATTTATTTGGGGGAGAGCGTAATAAGCTTTGGTAGCCAATAGATAATCCCCCCCTCCCCAAGTCATTGCAGGACACAACAGTTTACTTGGTTGACCTAAAAACAAAACATGCGGCCCTACGTAACTAGCCGCCGATCTAGCATGCTCAGTGTATGTAACAACCCAAAAGTCAGTGACAGATATTTTTCGATCGAGTCGGAGAAATTGGGGGGGGGGGCTGAAAAGCTATGGTAGCTTGCGAGCTGTGTTACCTATAGATGTAGATAGATCCGCCCTCCCTAAACCACCTGGTTGACCAAAAAAATGCACCGTATTTTAGAGCACGCTTAGTGTTTGTCACACACATACAAACAACATATCTATATATCTATCACGCCTAGTGTTTGTAACCTAATTAGCGCCAGTGCTAGATATTTTTCGATCGGGGTGGGGAAGGGGGGGTGAAAAGCTATGGTAGCTTGTGAACTGTGTTACCTATAGATGTAGATAGATCGGCCCTCCCTAAACCACCTGGTTGACCAAAAAAATGCACCGTATTTTAGAGCACGCTTAGTGTTTGTCACACACACACAAACAACATATCTATATATCTATCACGCCTAGTGTTTGTAACCTAATTAGCGCCAGTGCTAGATATTTTTCGATCGGGGTGGGGAAGGGGGGGGGTGAAAAGCTATGGTAGCTTGTGAACTGTGTTACCTAAAGATGTTTATTTATAGAACATCACAGGTACACAAAACATCTTCTCTTAGTTAAGTCTCCTTACCTTATGTTGACATTCTTTTAGGTCTAGTCTATCACAGTGCGGTGAGTGCGCACCTTCTAGCACTAGCCTGGATGGCGGTGCGCATTGCAGAGTTATAACAATATCATTAGTAGAATAGATTTAAAATATTTTTAAAAAGCTAGATTATCATTATTTATTATTATGATTCTAGATCTAGAGATCTGTACACTAAAGGTTATTTACTAGATCTAAATAAATTGACCAATTAGTGTAGATATCATCAGAATAATCAGATTCAGACCTAGACTAGACTTAACAAGTTAAGATGATGGGGTGCTTATTACAATACTAGATCTACCCTGTTCAAGTCGGAACTTCATGAAACCTGGACACCTGGAACACTGATCTCAAAAACAGCTCAATCTAAACAATTTTCCTAGAAATGTACAGTTGATGTACAACTATATCACTGAGAAAAGAATCACTAGTTAGACTGTTATAATTTTTCAAAGAAAAAAAAAATTTATTTGGCTAGAGAACTAGACCTAGATCTAAATCCAAAATCCATTTTGAAAGGACTATCGCGTTCTTGAAAAGGCTATCATTTTCGTGAGTTTCCGAATGTAAGGCAATTTAATATTGATTCACAAGTTTAATAAATAAAAAAATGTTCTATTGTTTTTTAATCTAACATTCATTAGTTATCAGAAAAACTATTTTAAAAAGACGTAGCGTAGTCAGCCAAAAGTTTATTAAATTTAAAGTTGCTTTAAAAAGTTTATTAACAGATATAGATTATATCTAAACTTTGCTTATATTTTTACATAAATCTGATATAGATATTCTAGAAGTAGATTTAGTCTAGATCTAAGAGTTCTAAATCAGAAGACTAAATCTACTTCTAGATGTCTATATAATGAAAGTACCATTTTATTTATTGTTACATTTTTTTAAAGTTGTATAATGGAGATATTGTTTTTAAAAAAAAATAATTTTTTAAAGCTTTTTCTTGTTAAAGTTTTTTCCTTTCGCCTTGAACTAGAGTAGAGATAACAAGAGTCTTCAACTCAACTCTTAAAACAATTACAAAGATCTAGCTAATAGTGCTGCTACTAATGCTAGTGTTGATCAACATTGAAGTCAAATAAGTATAGATCTAGAGAGATCTAGATCTAATATATATGCCAATCTAGATCTATCTCTATAATCTAGATCGACTCTTGATTAGGCTAAAGCTTTTATAATAGTATTAGAAATAAAAAAAATTCTTTTTTTTTTTCTTCTACAGTTTTCAAAAGATCAATGAAAATGATTGTGTGTACGAATTTTTTTTTTGCTGTTTTTATTTAAGATGTACATAGTAACATATCATTTATTTATATTTCTAGATAATTATGCTGTTAGCCCAAGTCACTGATAACTTCTGCAGTTGGGATTAGATTATTCTAAATGCAACCAGCATTTGAGTCAACATGAACGCTAGATCTCAAGTTATACAACTAGTAAGTGAAGGCTACTACTTGTTTTTGTTTAGACTTAGACTTAGATCCTCTCGCGCCATTCAGCGCATTAGGCGGCAAGCTGTCTCCACAAATATCTGTCACTGACAATGTCTGAAGCCTCTTGAACTGCTCTGCTTTTTTTTAGAGCAAGAATCAAGTGCCATTTTTTTATTATTTTTTTTTTTTTAATTTGAAAGAGTCATGTCAGAATCAACATTGGTAAGGAGGTAAAATGAAGTAAACTATTGATATATATTTATATCTGTTTCTGCATAGTCACTGGACAGCTAAGTGAAATGAACTAGTAAATAGCATGGCCATTTGTGAGCTCTTAATATCGACATTCTTGTCAAATAATATTTTAAAAAAATTAATTTTTTTTTCAGACAGTGGAAGGTCGCCAGATAGAAGAAGTTGTGTTGGGATTATTCCACACAATACTGCTCAACCGCACCACTGGCAAAGTAAATGTTGTTAGGTTTATTTATGTCTAGCTGTGAAGTTTTGCTTGCACTTATTTTCACTTATTTTCAGTTTGCATGAGATTGAACAGTTTTTACTTTGATTTCACAGCACAACTACACAAAAGATAGAAACTTTACCATTGGTTCTCTGGCAGTACAAGACATTGACTGTGATTTTTTGGACTTCACTTATGTAAGTCTGTATTCTGCCAGATAGTTGTTTTTTTTTAAATTGTAATAACAAATTAAATACCTACAATAAAATTTGTGTTGAATTCATTATGATATTCATCCATTATTATACCTTGAAGTGTAGCCCATGTATACCCTGCACTCATCAAATACACATTTCAACAAGATTATAAAGTACCATATTCTAAGCACCACACAATTTTAGAGAGATTGAACATAAGAACTCCTGTCTAAGCTGTAGCGATTCAAAAGCATGTGAAAAAAGTGAAATATAGACCAATTATGCAACTAAGGTGCAGGAGCAAATCAGTTTTACAAGCCAATTCTTTAGTGATTCACATGGCTCACTTGAATTTGTCCAACTAACCATTAGCCAAGTTAATAATACTTGTTTGTTTTGCCAGTCAGGCGCTTTAATCCAAATGTCTCTTTAGTCAGGACAAAGCTGTCGTATTTTAATGTGAAGACAATCACTTGACCAAAGAACTAAAGATTCTTTGAAGTCCTCTTCAAATTGTGGCATAGACATAGTGTCAGTCATTATGTGAAAAGATAAAGTTTAGTACATTAATGTTTTTGGTTCCATGACACTAATGTAATTTGCACCTTAATTTAGGACTTAGATTTCATAGAATAAGATTTTTACAAGCTCATATGTAGACCCTTTTTGGTGATTACTTCACATCTAAATTGCATTAACAACAGCTTATAGTCTACAACCCATGTAACTATTAACTATGAACTGCATATTTTTTTTAAAAATCTTGTTCCCCTTTTACACCTTGTGATCTATAGGGCAGATGATGTTAAAGTCATCTGTTTCTTTGCCCAATGGTTAAAGTCATCTGTTTCTTTGCCCAATGGTTAATGAGCATTTACTTTCCCCAACAAAAATCAGGTACCCATTAGAGTTGGGTGGACTCAGGGGCACCATAAAAATGCTGAAATTCAAAATCATAGTCTTCACAGAGATTCGAACCTAGGACCCCAGGTTCAGAAGCCAAGCACTCAAACATGCGCCCATGTATATAAAGTTTACATAAAAATGCTAGTATATAATATTTTAACAGCGAGTACTCTTTTAGAGGAGCATAAATAGCCTTTGCACCTATTTAAGTAAGATGATGATAACAGTGAAAGTTAATTTTAAGTAGTATTGAGAATATACCTTTTTTTTTTTATTTTTGAAATTAGGGAGTTAGCTTTCAGAGGATCAGTCATAGCCATTGCATTTGTTTGAACGTGATGGTGACCACTAAAAATATTTTTTTTATTGCACATTATTGTTTCTACAAACCATTGTACACAAATATTTGTGCTTTCAACTTGGTAGGTCTACTATTTCATACATTTCTTTGTTTTCAGGTTAAGATTGTGAGTAAAGAATTGGATGCCTACCTGAAGAAAGAAGTTAGCCAGTTTAGAGATATGCTAAGACACAGTGAAGGCCAACAATCAGGACAGGTTAGTTCAGTACTTGCAATCAGAGCAAAACAAAGAGTCTGAGTTTGTTGTTGTTTTTTTTTTTGCTTTGTTTCTTCTTAATTATTTCTTTATCCAAAAATGTTTAATTAAAAATATATTGCACGAAATATGTTATTTCTCTATCTTTGTGTTTAGATTATGTTGGAATTCTACAGAAAACAAAGAAACAGATGGTTATTTCAAGGAGATGTATTTCCCTGGGAAGTCTGGAGTTTAAAGCTGGATATAATTAATTTATCTACAGAAAATGGTGAGCCCATACATTTTGGTCACTCTAATATAGACTCAATACAAGTTTGTTTTTCTCATTTCTATGTCAGTCATCTTTGTAAGTTTTTCTGTGGCCAATAGTTTTATTATAGTTTAGTTGCTTAGTTGTTTAAAGATGAATTAATCACTTTATAAAGGCTAATGAATTCATTAGTGAATGTGGCTCTTCAGAGTTTAAAATCCGTCTCTTCTTCTGTTCACTTTCTGAAATATGTTCTTGTGAATATTAGAAGAGAGTCATGTATGAAGGGAGTCATTCACTGCAGATCCTGTGTAGGACAGAATACCTTTTGAACTTCCTTTTGTGCTCAGCCTCTGACACCAAGTCCAGCCCCTGACTGTGTGGCTTTGAGAAAATTCTCCAAATGATAAGTGAATGTGAATATCTGGCTCCTGTAAAAATGGGTTCTAATTAAACTGACCAGCCTAGTAAGGAGAGAGATACTCAAACTTCTGCTGTCTTGTGGTATTAACCCTTAAAACGTGTGTGGTAATTTAACCTCTAAACATCAGTATTGTAATTCCATTTTGTATGCACTCACTGTAAAACAGCTCAGCACTTTAAGGGTTAAGGAGTCAACTAATCTATCCCCTATTGATTTGGTGCCTAATTTAATGTAGATCATCATTCTTCACATCAGCAAAGTTCGGGAAGGGATCATGCTGCATAGGGAACCCTTGATTCTTCTATCTTTTGGAGTTTCTACAATGACTGTCTATAGCTTAGTTTAATCCAGTACAAGAGTAGTCAACTTTTTGATTGAACAAATAACTTGACAAGTTTGAAGACATTGGCTTTCATGTATCATAAATAAGCTTATAGACTAGCATACTTGTATTTTATGAAACCAGTTCTTAGTAATAGAATTAATATACATTTTTATGCTAATTACCAGATTACTTTTGACTGAAAACATTTAATTTATGTGTTATTTTATTGTTTAGGAAATCTAGAAACTATGCAATAGAAAGAATTAAGAAAAAACTGTTGTATACACTACTACAAAGGAAGTTAAACTTCATGACGTGAATTGACATTTTAATTGCTTTATGAAAAAATTGTTATTATTGTGCTGTTTTTTTGTTTGTTTGTTTTTTTGTATATTTTTTTTTAAATATTATTTGTATAACTACCAGAAAGGTCAGAGTTCAAAGAGAAGTTGTCGTATCAGGTGATGGATAAAGTGTTCTATATTCTGGATGTCATCAATCGCCATGAGTATGTCCCTAGCACACCACCAAAAGAGGATGAGGAGCTAGTTTATGACACAAGCTTTACAGATATACAGCCCTATTTGTTTAGGGTAAGTTCACTATTGAATAACCACAGTCTTACTTTGTTGATGCTGTTTACTTACCCCAGACCTATATTTTTTTAGTTTTGTTTTTTATCTATAATAATACTTTTATATTATTTTAAAATTCTATGACACACTAGAGAAAAATCATTATTGCTATTTATTTATTTGTGCAACGATTACAGTTGACCCTTGATAGTCTGAGAATTATGGGGTGCTTCTCAGATTTTCGAAAACGTGGGATTACCAAACGTTAGCAGTATGTCACAGAATTTAGCTGTATATGTGAAGAAATATTATATTTATGAAGTACAGAAATGAGATGTTCTCTTAGATTTTAAATGGTATGAAATAAACAATAAATGAAAAAGGAAATACAAAGTTTGAATATTTCTCGATTTAAGTTTTTAAAAATTTTCTTTCTTTCTTTATAATGTCCTAAATGGTAGGTAGCCCAAAACCATAAATCAAAGAAATGACAGTGAGAATTTCACCACAGTCATGCCTCTGAATAATTTCCCATTTTTCAGTAAGAGATAATGTTTGATGCTTATGTTTGTCTACTCTGCATGTCATCCTACAAAACATAATAAAAACTTCAACACAAAAAAACTAGGGCAGTTAAACTGTAATCACACTAAGACAATCAACAACAACTAATCACAGAAAAAATCACATGAGAGGAGGCAGTGTTTTGTGTGGTGCCAAAAAATACAGCTTAAGTTGCAGAGTCTGCACTGCGTCTGATCACTGAATGTGTTGTCCTATCAACTGCTTATCTTTTTTTTAGTTTTTTTTTTAAGAACAATGCTCTTAATCTACTCCATCAAAATAATTTGCTTGGAATTTTGTGGCAATTTCGACATCATTAGTTCTTGATAGAAATAGTTCTGTACTGTCAATAAGTTGACTCATTGTATCTAAAACTTTCAATGTGTATATAGCCTGCCAAGGTATAGGAGGGTGTCTAGGAGCAAAATATTAGTTTGACTAGACATGGGTTTTAACATAGAGATATATGAACATTTATTTTATTTTAGAAGATAAGTTCAGTTTTTTATACTAGACAAAATGAGTGTTAAATTTACTCATAAACTTTTTTTTTAAACTAGTTTACTGTTTGGCTACCTGAAACTGGGGCATGGTGCCTGAGTGGTAAAGTGCTTGGATTCAGAACTGAGGGTTTCTTGGGTTCGAATCTCTGTGAAGACTGGGAGTTTGAATTTCTGGATTTTTAGGACACCTCTGAGTCCACTCAACTCTAAGGAGTACCTGACATTAGTTTGGGAAAGTAAAGGCGGTTGGTTTATGTGATGGTCAAATGACACCCTCGTTAACAGTCAGCTGTAGAAATAGATGACCTTTATATCATCTGCCCTATAGATAGTCTGAAAGGGTACTTTACTACTTAACCACTACTCTGTAAGTTTAGATTACCTGATTAGTTGAAAGATATTATTCAATTCCTTGTTGTTGTTTTTTAGATTTCCCAACAAACTACTGGCCCATCACCTACGTCTGTGGGCACTACCATGAGAAAATTTCTACGAGGTTCCCTTGCTCTTTGAAGCTTCAGATCTTAGCTGCTCTTCCTCATTATGTCTACAAACTTATATTTTAGCTTTCATTCATTTCTTTGTATTCATATCACCTAATTTGTAAACATTTGTGTGATTCTCAACCACCTGGTGGAAATGTATTTCTGTACAGTAATTGACATCTGTTATAGGATGGATTATTACTTTTGACATTCATATTTTCTTTCTTTTTCATCTATCCAAAAAATTGTATTGCTTAAATGTAAAAGTCAAGAAAATATTTTTATTGTCATATTTCTTTTTTTTGCTTTTTTTTTTTCTCTAAATGAATTATTTTTGTTTCATTTTGTTTGTCTATGTTTCAAGATGTTCTTCCTACATGATCTGTGAAAAACATTTTGTAATAATCTGTAAATAGCATGGTGTTAGTGATGTGTTTAAACAGCTATCATAATGTTAAGATACCAATAAACTGTGAACTAGTGCACTAGACAGACTAAGACAAGTTTCCTTTGAGGCCTAGAGACTAATATACTGATGAGGTGGTGTTTTACTTTGGCTGTGTGATGTTCCATGATAGAATGCTGATAGTGCTGTTCTGTATAGATGGTTAATGGCATTGTTCCTTGGCAAAACACAAAAGGAAGGTCTTTAGTCTTTATTGCTGATTGAGTCTGTTCATTTGTTAGTGTTTTCAAATCTTAAAATTCTCTATCATGGCTAGAGATCAAGACTTTTAGATTAGCCAAACACTCGACTATCATCTATAGATAGAACAGAGTTTAGACTTTATGCTAAGTGATAGATGCTGTTTGCCATTTTGTCAGTTATCTAATAGCTAAAAACCAAGAGCCTGAAAGCAACTAAATCATTGTGCTTGAAAGCTGTGCTGTCTTAAGGCACATAAAGAACTCATTGTACAGACTTTATGTCCCTGAAACTTTGTTCATGCAATTATTTGCCTAAAGTTTCTTATAACATTGTATTTGTATTGATAAAGTACATTGTATCTCACCTGCAATGAAATAAACGGAACAAATAATTTGTTTGGATTTTGTTTGTTGTTGTTTTTTTTTCAAATAAATAAATACAAACATCTGCAACAATCGACCTACCTAATTCTTTATATTTTTAAGTTCTATTAAAAATGTTATTTGTAGAAATATTCAGTTGTACCATTATATATCTTCTATAGAAATGCATATATAAGGTTATATATTGTATGACTCAGCATACATGCTATAAGACTCACATGTAAGATCTCTATTAAATGACTAAAGTATCATCTTGTTGCCATGTTCCAAGCTCCATATAATTTAGGCTTCAGGAAACGTTTAGTATGATGGAGAAGAAAGGGTGGGGGAGGGATATTCTCTTAATAATATGAAAATAAAACCATGAATCAAATGTCAGAAGAATGTTAAAATATGTTAAGTTTTCATTAACAACAGCGAAACTAGTTTCTTACTCAAATGTAATCTGTTTACAACACAAATAAAACAACCTTAGAACACAATATTTACACAAATTATTGAACACAAAATATTCCTATGATTAAAATGCCAGATGTTATATTTTGACAAAATTATGTATGAAAGTTTTTATAAACAATTTATATACAGACGTGTCAACAAAAAATATTGTATTGCCCAGAAGAGGTTAGACACAGGAAAAACTACTGAATAATATCATCTGATAATACAATAAAATGTGCGGCCAGCTGCTTGTCCACCACCTACTTAACCATAGCTGGTCATCAAATGTTATCGACTATTGATTGACGGCTACAAATAGCAAGCACTCAGAAAACATACAATTTACGTCCTGGTAGGATATAGGTCTGTGACACAATGGACTAAACTTTTTAGGTTGGGTCTCATTCAACTTCCAATGCTTAGATTACTTTCAAATATGCGTCACATCCAATGATAACTTATTGTTTGTTAAAAGTCCACCAGACTAGATCTAGACTACAACGAGGTAAATGTACTCCAGTCTATGATGAAGACCTAGTGGTATGTAGATCTATTACCTAGACACAATGGCCCTGGCCATGACTTATATATGTATATATATTTTTTTTTTGCTGTAAAATTTTTTTAAGGAACTAATGAAAGTGTGTGAAAGTATTTCTCTAGTCACACGGCACAATAGGCCTACTTTTCCACGTATGAATGTTTATTTTTGAAGCAAGTGTCAGACTAAAGTTAGAGTCTACAACCCACCACAAACACTGTGCTTCTCAGCGGAAAGATGCTTGAATTTGGGTCAAAGAGAATCCAAAATCTCACCAAGTATGAACATCCCAGACGTCCTGATCTACTCCTTGTAACCCAAACACATACAGCATAGCCTCGTTATGAGTGTAACAGATCCATACATACAATCCTAAAGAATAAATAGAACAACTCTATTGATCACGTGTTAGTTTCGTTTGGTTAGCATGCACTTGAAGTCCCGCAGACGGTGAATGATCCTCATCTGAGTCTCCATGTTACACGCTTTTTTGTTGTCCACTTCGGACACGTCAAAGTTGTGAAGTATGTTGACCACGTAGATAAACATTTGCATGCTGGCAATGGATTCACCCACACAGCGGCGCGCCCCTGAAGAAACAGGAGAAAACTTTGTCAAAATGGAAATCAGTTGCTAAAGTTTAGTTCTATGAGTTTTCTAAAGCTAGTGTCTGAGAATTTAGTGATCTATATGACTATATTGCATTCCATTAGTGTAGCCAGGATTTCTGGGGAGATTTTGAGAGCTCCCCCAGCGGGATCCGTAGCGGATCCCCTGTGCCAATCGCTATTTCCGGTATTTAAAAAAGGCATATTCTGAGGTATCTACTGTGTATTATACTGCTATTTAACAAATTGTTAGTTCAAAAACCAAATCTACTAGTCACTGCGCGTTATTAACGGAGCCCAGCGACTGTTAGAAATGTTAAAGCCCTCTTGGCTACGCTCATGGAATTCGGTGACGGTAGTTTGCTTTAGATTTTATATGGAAATGGAAAGTTTTATCGTCAAAACCATCTGCTTCTATTTTAATAAACTCAAAAACCCTTTAGTTACGCTCATAGAATTTGGTGACTGTAGTTTGCTTTAGAATAATATTGAAGAGAGGGGGATTTTAATCTCAAAACTTTCTGTAGGAGAGGGGTAAACTCAAAACCTTCTGGAGGGGGTTTTGAACTTAAAGCCATCTGGAGGGGACTTTTAACTTAACCCCCCCCCCTTTGGCAACGCTCATAGAAGTTTGTGACTGTAGTTTGCAAGTTTTATATTAAAGAGGTGATTTTTAGCTTCAAAACCCGCTGGAAAAAAGGGGGAGGGGGTTAAACTTAAAATTCTCTGGAGGGGTTTTTAACTTAAACCCTTCTGGAGTTTTTTTTTTAAAAAAACCTCTTGGCTATGCTCATAGAATCTGGTGACTGTTGCATGATTTAGTCTTATATTGAAGAAGGGTTTTATTGAAAAAAAAAAGTTGGAGGGGGTTTTACCTTTGCTACGCTCATGGAATTTGATGTCTGTATTTTGCATTATTTTTTGTTTTTTAGAAGAGTGGGCTTTAAACTAAAAAACCACCATGGAGGGAGATTTTAAATTCAAAACCCACCTTGGCTGCGATAAAAAAAAAATTAAAACAAAAATCAGTCACAAATAACCCTCATGCGGGGGGGAGGATCTCATTTCGGGTGGGGGGGGTGAACCCCGAACCGTCTCCCACTGGCAACGACCATGTTGCATTAATACCAGAGAACCATTGCCCTATAAAACCAAACTTTCCCCTAACGCCTTTCAACTTTGCTGTTATTTCCCTCACGGCCGTGTAGCAGAGTTTACGTAATAGGTCGGCCTTTGTAGCTGACATTTACAGATTCGTGGTTTCGATTAAAATTATTGTCTATAATAAGTTGCAGGCTTTACCCTAATAATTCTGGAAGGGTGAAACTAATTATTGCCCTGCTCGTAAAGTGAGACTAGTCCCTCATGTAATCTAAAGATTGTTGTTTTCAAATCAGAATCCATTCAACTTCACAGCCATAGTGTAGGTCAGTGATGCCCAAACTATGGCTCGCGGGCCAGATCCGACCCGCGACGTAGTCCAGACCGGCCCGTGAAAACATCGACACAAAAGATAGGAAATAGAAAAAAAAAAAAAAGGTTGAAAAATTTATTTTCTATGTTAGAATTCACTTTTTCTTTGATGGATTTCATTCTAATTTTTCGTCTTGTAGTAGTCACGTTAATAATTTTTTTCTATAAGAACACAAGTTGTTGTTTTTTCGGCGACAAGAATGTAACATTTCTTCGTTATTGAAATGGGATGGTCAAAGAAACAAAATTGGAAGTTGAAACTTTCAGGAAAAGTGGAAGATCTTTTTTTTTTGTGGATCATAATAAGTCAATATGTTTGATCTGTACAGTAATGTTTTAAAATAACATAACATGGAATGCATTCTAAAACAAACCATTACAAAAATATTGAGGCATTGTTGTCTTGAGCCGCAAAGAAAAGATCGGAAAGTTACGTGAAACGTTGAGTAGAATTTAGCGATTGGCGAAACTATTGACCAAGAAGTGAAGAAATGAGTCGTGGCTGTAATGGAGGCTACAGAGTTGATCACCTTTGAAGAAGAGAAAGGAAACATACAAAAGTGATTGCTGGCAGAGATGGAATAAAATCGTCCAGAAAAAAAACAACAGTTGTAGCTTTCAGCTTTTCTGCCATGAAAATTGCAAAATGAGTGAAAGATGTTAGTGAGAATCCAAATTCAAACCAAAATGACAGAGCAGCAGATCTCGAAATCATTTCTATTGCCACTGAGGAGTGACACCAACTGGAACTGATTGACTTACACAGCCAGACTTCCCTGCTTGAGACATTTAGAGCAATAGAGACAATACATTTCTACGCCGTGTTGACTACATAAATCTTGCACATATGCGAAAACAATTGCTGGGTATGGTCACAATGTTTACAAGAACTTAATTTAGTGGAAAAACTTTCAGTTACAAGACGCCTGAAACCATTGTTACATAATGACTTATGGGTGTAAGTACATCTACAAGCATACATAGGATTGTGATAAAGCTATTTAAAATGTTTTAGTCTCTCTTTTTTTTTTAATCTTTTGTTAAAATGGTCCGCGACTCGAGTGTCGGAAATTAAAATGGCCCGCAGGCCGTATAAGGTTGGGCATTACTGGTGTAGGTGAAGTTTGTTCAGTCAAGTGATGTCCAATAAACCTATCAGACCTATATCAAAGTCTGATCAGTCAAGTGATGTCCACTAAACCTATCAACTACTCACCTATGCCGTAAGGCCTGAAACTTTGGGGTGTTAGTGCGCGACCTAACAGGTCAAGGTGTCGTTGTGGTCTGAACTCTTCAGGGTCAAGGTAAAATCTGGGGTCATAATGCAGGCTGTAGATACTGCCCATTACAAAAGTCCCTTTGGGTATGGCGTAGCCTTCAATCTGGAAATGAAGAAATTAAATATAGAAAGTCCAACATAGTAGACAAAAAAAAGGAAATTTGTGAAAACTGATACTTAGCATTTACTGCTTTTAGATTGTGGGGATAAAAATAACAGCCCCCCCCCCCTTTTATATAAAGATTTAAGCGGCTTTGATTGAATCGGATAAACACTTAGGCCTATTTACCGAGTACAAATATAAAGTAGGAATTTTAAATTCGAAACTGAACTCTATTTGACTTTTACAAAGTTTTATAAAGGTGACCTCCTCCCTTATATCCCCTTGGCCATAGGGCAGGGCCGGCCTTATTGAACTGCAACCAATGCGGCCGCAGTGGGCCCCGCGCTAACTCTAGTTGTAAATTATTAAATTAAACCATTTTAACTTTCAACAGGGTTTCCGCTGCCTCCTGGTTTTCCAGGAGCTCCTGGAAATCTCCTGAAAGTATTAAAATATCCTGAAAACTCATAAAAATGTCTGTAAAATAGACAAATTGTCATTTTGGGGTGTCATTTAATATGAAAAAATCCAATCCTACTCGCGATTTAAAAAAAAAAGACAATGTCAGCTTTCATTTAATAAAAATAATAAGGCGAATTTAAACCCAAACAGGAAGTCCCAATACTTCATTGACTGTAATAGTCATGTCTAAATCTACCTCGATCTCTTAAAAAAAATCAAAAGCGATATTTTGCTAGTCGATAGTAAATCTAAATCGCAGATCAATGTTGATCGGCTTTTAGTTAGAAAACTATCTTCTATTGCAGATGGCTCGTAAAGTTCATTTGACCGTGACTGTGTACTGAGTAAAGTATAACTAAAATGCAAACACGTATTTATTTTCAAACAAAAAATCTTAATTTTCACTTATTATCCTTATACCTATAAAGACTAGACCCCGCGCAATCCGTTTCGCATTGGGCCCCGCAATATGTAGGACCTGCCCTGCCATAGCGCACTGAGCAAGTTAACATAGCATAAAAAAAGGTGCTATAGGGCCTATCAATGATAACAAATAACAATCCAAAACAGCTAAGAAATCAAGCAATGATTTTGTTCTAGAACTAATCTCTTCTTTGTCGATAGGAGTTTAAAGAAAAAGAAAACTGAAGAGGATGATGGATTGGATGATAGAGCCTTGATATTTTTTAACCCAAAGAAAAATTATGGCACTGAAAATTTCCAGTTTATATATAAGACAACAAAGCTGCATCTTTAGCTTTGGAAAATTATAGACACTTATATCCCGAAACAAAAGGCTTTGTCACTGCAAATACAGGATAGAGTAATCAGGATAAGAAACATATCCTTCAACTCGATGTTATTGTTGGAGTTGGAGACATGTAGAAAACGTGAACATATTAATGAGTTGACTGAATACCCAAGTAGAAGTTGTAGTACGAACATATAACATTGTTATTGTTAAGCTACATTCATTACACATAACTAAACACATATCATAGAAGTGTCAATTATTAGACACCTATCGATCACTTGACAGTAGGGCCTAGTAGGCTACTTGTACATAGAATTAAAACAAAATGTATGCTTAATAAAAAAAAAATAGGTTCGCTTTCAGAATACCGAAACTCCCGAAAGTAACAGTTTGCCTATTAACACGATATAGGCTAATACTACATCTAGGCTCAATCTGATCAAATTTAGATCTATATTTAGGTCTACCCTACTTCCTTAAATTAAGTTGACCCCTAATATAACATCATCAAGTCATCAATCTTAGTTGTTAGGGAAACCCCTCTATCGAATTAATTCGAGATTGTGAAATTTGTAAAACGCACATTATAATGCTAATAATTACAAGAAATTGAGGCAAATTATTTTGTATGCTTGTTTTTAAAAGTATAACAATTCTTTGAAAAATGCATTACAGTGGTTTTTGCGTTTGACTCCAAAACCTCTCCAGTTGGTCTTTAAATTGCTCTTTTGGTTCTGGAAATCTAAGCTTGACAAACCTATCTTCATACATACAGATAACACGTATACAAGCGGATTTTCCTTCAAGGGGCCACTAACAATGAGAATAATTAAGCAACGGTGTCAATTAAATAAATGACTTAATTTTTTTGTAATCTTGGCCGAACGAGCGATGACATCAAAGCGGACAAATAAAATTTGGGATCATGAATATAACTTTGTATGCCTCCCTCTCTCTCTCTCCCTCTTTCACTCTCGTTCAGACAAAATGGTGCTAGGTTTTCCTATCGTTGTTAGTATTCTAGTCGAAGTGTATTTTTACTTATCAACAACATTATCTCAGCAACACGGTAGCCTACATACCTCCGTGTCCTCTTTGGCCACATGCGGTAGGGACGATGGAGTGACCGCAGCCAGCCTCAGGGCCTCCGTGATGCAGGCCTGAACGTACGGCATCTGGTCTCGCATGGACCACTTGATGTCGCAGCCGCTGGACTTAATAACCTGATCTATCTCAGCCTGTGCCTTGCGCTGCATGTCTGTGTGCTTGCAGAGGTACATCAGAAGGAACTCAATGGCAGACAGAGAGCTAGTGACTCCACCAAAGAACATGTCGATCAGTGACTGAAGTAGCTCCTGGTCTGTGATTTAACAAAGGCGTAATTTAGTAAAAATGTTTACTGTAGGCACCGAGCGATATATTTATATAAGGACAACAAACAATGCAACAAACTTGGTATATCAATGTTATCCTAAATCTCCGATAATACAATAATAATGAATTGTAATTTCACTTTTACGAAACTCGACCCTGGCAGCGCCAGAGAATGAATACTAACATAATAATAATAATTAATTAATTAATTAATGGCAATGTCTTCGATTCCGAAGTTTAATGATGAGTGCAGTGTTTCACATGACTACGCAAACCCAGTTGCGACCTGCATATTTTCCCTCATTTCGTAATAATAATAATAATAATAACAATAATAATAATTTTCTTAATCTAATCCGAAATTCCTAATGATAATAAATACTATCAGAACTTTGAATACCTGATCGTATTTAGAAATATATATATACTTGATAAAACTATGTTAGAATAAATGTATTCTACACTCGATACGTAAAATGCCACAGAGATTAAAATATGTTACCATTTTCATCTGTCAGAAGAGCAAACTCAGGCTGATCAAGAATTCTCTGTAAAATGGACTTTTTGTGTTCGTTGACTGACATTTGGTGAGTAAAAGTCCAGTTGAACTCAGTCAGTGGCGTGCTAGGACACTCCTCTAAGGGCGCCTCTGCTTCTTCAAAAGGCAGCTCCCCCGGGCCTGTTTCCGCAAAACCCAGAATGGCGAATTGCTGTGCGCTCCGCATGGCGATATCAAGATATTCTTCATTTTTGGGAGGCGAAATAGGTGACTCTATGGGCTCTTCGGCGTCTTCAAAGTTTCCGTTGGGAATGATTAGTTTAGAAAATATTTCTGAGGTGCATTTGTTGGCAGTACAAGACGGCCTAGGAGACAGAACTCCACTTCGACACTGACAAATCCACTGTCGGAGAAGTCTTTGCAGAGTTCTGGAAGTCCCGTGGACGTCAACGATTTCTTGAAAAAATAATTTGGACAGTGGATCTCGCAATCTGCAGAAAGAAAATGAAACATCTCAACTTGAATGATTACAGACGTGTGCAATAAAAAGCATAATGTCAATCGAGGCAGAGAAAAAAATCTAACCTAATAATAGCTATAGATTAGTGGTAGAGAGAATCTAGGATCAACTGAAAGTCTCTAGTTCACATTTGGACTTATTGGGGGGGGGGGAAGGGTTAATTGTAGAGGAGAAAAAAAGTAGTTGGTGTTTGCTCACAAGACATAATGGTCACAAGACCATGCGAACTGTAACTGATCAGTCTTATGGACTATCCTCTTTTTTTTTTTACTTGATTTTTAACACTATGTTACAACTGGGTGAAGATGAAGGTGATTTATAAAAATTTCTTTTAATAAACCCTAATGCTTTGTTGGATTTTTTTATAGTTTCATTAATATGTGGATTCCATGACAGTTTTTCATTTATTATAACACCTAGGTATTTTGCATTTTTAGTCTGTGTTACTGGTTTGCCATGAATAAGATAACTGGAATTAATTTGTTTTAGTTTTTTTGTTACTCTTAACAACTGACATTTTTCTGGGTGGAAAGACATGCTCCAATTTGATTCCCATTTCTGTAATTCATCTAATTCTCTTTGTAAAATATCTGTGTCTTGTTTTGTTTTTATTGTTCTATATATTATGCAATCGTCTGCAAATAGTCTGACTTTTGTTCCTGAACTAATGCAATTTGGTAAATCATTTATGTAAATTAAAAATAGTAGTGGACCTAAGACTGATCCTTGAGGTACACCTGAGTTTACTGTTATTGGTGTTGATTTTGAGCCATTTATTATTACAGTTTGTTCTCTCCCTATCAGAAAATCTTTAATCCACTGATGCAGTGGACCATTAATGCCGAAATATTTTAATTTTTTAAGCAAACTAAAGTGGTGAACTTTGTCAAAAGCCTTGGAAAAATCTAGTAAGATAGCATCTATTTGTTCACTATTATCTAAACCTTTTGAAAAATCATCAATTAGTCCTATTAGTTTCTGGCTTAAAGACTTAAACATGTTGCTAGTTTTAGTTCAGAAATTTATGTATGCACGTCTGTGTGTAAAAACATTCAAAGTTCAGAAAAATCATTTTTACTAATTGTATGTTGAGCCTTAAATTCCCCCCCCCCCCACACACACAATATCAAAATATAATATTTCTAAGTTAAATTATGTAAACTTCTTATTCCATTACTATCACCTCACACATTCATACACACATAGCTATTTCATATTGATTGAAAATATCTTCTGTTTCATATGCTTTAAACAGCAAATTTCAGAAACCTTACACATTTTAAAGTGCCGAAATGACACTAAGTGAGACTATGTCGTAAGAGTTCCTGTGTTTGGTGTGTACAGAGAGCTGTGTACAATCTACTGTCTCTAGTTGTCTGTGTTTGGTGTGTACAGAGAGCTGTGTACAATCTTTTGTCTCTAGATGTCTGTGTTTGGTGTGTACAGAGAGCTGTGTACAATCTACTGTCTCTAGATGTCTGTGTTTGGTGTGTACAGAGAGCTGTGTACAATCTACTGTCTCTAGATGTCTGTGTTTGGTGTGTACAGAGAGCTGTGTACAATCTACTGTCTCTAGATGTCTGTGTTTGGTGTGTACAGAGAGCTGTGTACAGAGAGCTGTGTACAATCTACTGTCTCTAGATGTCTTCATTGACAACCCTCTTCTCAAGACAAAGACTAACGTTCAAACTTTGTAACAATGAAAAGTCTGACATTATAGACGTAGACTCTATGGAAACTCAAGTGTACCGAATACATAAAAATCAGGGGCGGCTCAACTTTAGGAGTAGGTTACTAGTAGGCTACTTACTAATAGCCGAGACCAGGGTAAGAAATTCAATAATTGTATTTTTGTTGAATCTAAATCATGTACACTTTCCAAAGTGCTGGATGAAAGAATGTCGTAGTTTAAACTATATTGCACATGTATGTACGGATAAAATAATGAATAAAAATTAAACGCGCACAAAGGGGGCATTCGTTATTCTGGTTTATAAAAAAAATACATTGACTCAGCAAATAAGTACGTCATAAAAACGTTGCTACGTATTCCTAAATGTGATCTACAGGTAAGTCTACAAAAGCAACACAATGATTAAATATTAGGAATATATTGTTTAAAACAACTTACATTGGATATCTCAGTGAAATCTGGGTCAGAACTGAAGACAGATTACAACCCTCCAAGTTTCGTGCCACTTTAATCAGGTCTTTTCTGTCTGCTGAGTCCAGTGGTAGAGAACCGCCCAACAAAAGCCCGGAAACCGCGTTGACACAGGCTGATATCAAGACGTCTGCTATTCTGATAGTCTCCCCACAAACTTGCTGCAGGGCGGAGATGACGTACACCACCTCAGTTTGCACGGCGCCCTCTAGGTCTTCCAGAAACGTTTCAGTATGCAACGCCTTCATGAACGCCCTTTTATTTTTCCTCCATGGGTCTCCACTGCCAAAAAGTAGACCTGCAGACCAAGATTGAATTTCAGAGAACATTTTAAATGATTCAACTCCTACTTTATGTTAAAGTAACATCCAATCGGATCGGATAGGATTAGATCTCATCTGATGAAATTAGATAAAAATCGAATCGGAGTGGATTTAATCGGATCAGATGAAACCTGATCAGATTGGATCGGATCGTTATTGAAAAACAAAGAGACAGTAGGCCTATTAGAAATGGAACCCACGTCATTTGCATTATTCTTGTAGCTTCGGAAACCAGACCAGTTCTCATGAACGAGGACTTGTTGCTCAATAATTTGGAAACCTACCTGATACCAATTACCACGAAAACTCTTATCATATCAACTTTGGTTTCGAAGTACCGTATTGCCAGTATCTACTTTAGGTATTAAGTTTTGAAACAATAATAAGGCCTGCAGTCTAAGATGCAGACGATCTCGTTAGCATGATGTGATACGGTAAATATAGTCTACGCTTCCGGGCTCCGTATGACACTCGCAAGGGTCCCACGTATCGCTAAGGCAGTCTGTGCTCTCGACATTCAATTGTAGATTTTCCTTCTTCCCTAGTGCTATTAGAGCATGGAATGGGTTGCCTGAGCTAGCCAGAAAAACCAGTGACTTGGCAGAATTTAAGTCATTGGTTAATATGCATGACTAAATGCATGACGCGTAGGACGTAATCATCTTCTTTTTTGAAGTAACGTCTGTATTATATAAGATAAGATAAGATCTAGTGTACAAAATATGGAAGTATTGATAAGCTAAGTATTTTAATAAACCTTATAATAATTAGGGGGGTGGCACGTCTTTCAGCTCACCAAAAAAATGATAACATAAATTAACCACCAGAGAACAACGGTTATGTTTGTTATTTGTTTGTTTATATTACATGCTTCGGATGTTCCTTCAGAGTTGAAGATCTACTTCCTAGTCCAAACCTCCTGCGGGACGACGGGGGATAAATCGTGAATCCTCGAAACAACCGAACGACAGTCCAGCGCGTATACCGCATGAAAAAGCAACCATCCACCGCACGGCCAAGCAGCCATGTCTGTGTTGCCAAGTGAAGTACTTCATTTCTCCTAAATTCTCGGACTCGAACACAAGCCTTAGTATTATAATAATTTCTGTGCAATTTTAATCACTCAAACTTGTAAATTCATCCACTTGAAACACAAAGTAATCTGTATGCTTTAGTTGGCAACAGTGACCTTTCAATATGATTTCCTTGACATCTGCTACTTATTTTTTAATTTCTCCATATCTTCCTCTTTTCATTTTCTTATATTTTTTTCTTTCGGTTCCATTATTTCGACAATACATTTCTTCATATCGCGTTGTCTTCTTTTTCTCGTTTACTGAATTGTATTAATTCAAGAACGTGAATGGAATCTTCAAAATTAAAATGTAAACGAAAAGCAAATTGCTGTTTTTTTTAGTTTTAAGAACCTGCTTCGCATTCCAAAGGGAATAGATCGATTGGCGGTCATTTTATCATTACCAAGGAAAGATTTCTTGTGAACAAAAGTGTATGTGTGTGTGTATAGTTTACAATAAAACCTGCTTCACCAAACCATGACTTTCTGGTTTGTGTGGTTTTTGTTGTAGTTCAAGATACGATAATTTTCTTGTAAAGTGGAAATTCAGTTTATGAACAACTATACTATAAATAAGACAATATGTACAAGATAATGTAGTCTATAATTGTAAACACTGAACTCCAAATGTTTTACCTTCAGCTATGGCGCCTGGTCCCATAGGACGATCTAGAAAGAGTTCACCATTCTTCCCCTCCAGATACTTCTGCACTAACTCCAGCGTGTTCAGGTAGAGGAGATTTTTGCTGCCCATTTTGACGTAATATATTGGCCCGAATTGTTTGGTCCATGCAAGGTTCGTCTTCGGTCCTTTGTAGTCCAGGATAGATCCAATGCAGGGAAGCCCTGATGGGCCAGGAGGCAGCGCTTTTTGCGGAGAATCCAACCTGGAATCTTCATTGGGGTTTTCAGTCATCTTGGCTATTTTGTACTGAAAATAGAACATCTCCATTTTGAAAGTATTTTACAAACGTATTTATTGATAGGAAAAGAATGAATACAATTTGGTGCTGTAGTTGTCTTCTCTTGTTGTGTTGTCTTCGTGCAGGCACTAAGATGTGTGAGAGCTGCTTTAAAGTGTGTAGGCAAGATCCAAAGATCTGATAACAGTTTACTATTTCCGGTGAAGACAACACTGATGATGACATGCACATTTTTTTTTTAATCTTGGTTTTAGTCATAACCAGTGGCGTCAATAGGGAGGTGTGGGGGGTGCGGTCTACACCGGGTGACACCCGTTAGGGGAATGACACCCAAGTTTAAAAAAATGAACTTTGTGAATAACTAACAATTTTAAAAAAACGACAGTGTCTTTATTCACAATTAATAAATCAATCTATTTACTTTTTTTTTTCATTTCAACTAAACATATATTTTTTTTATAAAACTATTTCAAAAGGTTTAAAATGCTATATTATACTTAATATCACAGGCAAACCTGAAACCTTACTTTCGGATGTTTACCAGCTGCATGTATGTATATGTATATGAATTTGTAGCTAGCACCATAATATCAAGATGCCAACCAATAGTCACTGTTTAACAAATGACGACATTCTTCAGGAATAAAATATGATTGAAATCTCACATGTAATGATGTAATTAATGTAAATTTTGTAGAATTGGAAAGTAAATAAGTGGCCAATGAGATTTCTGAAGATTTCTGTGTTATTTCATTTTTCTGTAAAAGTAACTAAAGTAAATAAAGTTACAATGTGTCAGTTGAATAATATAATTGAATATTTTAGGGGATTTTTCTTCTTGGCTAGTGGTATGAATGGTTCTGATGCTTCCAAATAAGGACCATTTTGTCACTTAATAGCAAAAAAACTGTATTCTTTTGTTGTCGTCTATTTTCAAATAATAGTATTGAAATAGAAATTAGTCACTTAGTTTAAAGTGTGGATGAAATAAAGTCTGAAATAGGAATATTACAAGACATATGATGAATTCAACTGGATTGGAAAACAAGAAAACATCCGGCTACAACTACAATGGACAAGGAAGTCGTGGCTATGATTGATGTAAATAAGAAAAACGAGGACATCCGGCTACAACTACAATGGACAAGGAAGTCGTGGCTAGGATTGATGTAAATAAGAAAAACAAGGACATCTGGCTACAACTACAATGGACAAGGAAGTCGTGGCTATGATTGATGTAAATAAGAAAAACAAGGACATCTGGCTACAACTACAATGGACAAGGAAGTCGTGGCTAGGATTGATGTAAAGAAGAAAAACAAGGACATCGGGCTACAACTACAATGGACAAGGAAGTCGTGGCTAGGATTGATGTAAAGAAGAAAAACAAGGACATCTGGCTACAACTACAATGGACAAGGAAGTCGTGGCTAGGATTGATGTAAAGAAGAAAAACAAGGACATCCGGCTACAACTACAATGGACAAGAAAGTCGTGGCTAGGATTGATGTAAATAAGAAAAACAAGGACATCCGGCTACAACTACAATGGACAAGAAAGTCGTGGCTAGGATTGATGTAAAGAAGAAAAACAAGGACATCGGGCTACAACTACAATGGACAAGGAAGTCGTGGCTAGGATTGATGTAAAGAAGAAAAACAAGGACATCCGGCTACAACTACAATGGACAAGGAAGACGTGGCTATGATTGATGTAAAGAAGTAAAACAAGAACATCTGGCTACAAGTACATTGGACAAGGAAGTCGTTGCTAGGATTGATGTAAAGAAGAAAAACAAGGACATCCAGCTACAACTACAATGGGCATGGAAGTCGTGGCTCTATGATTGATATAAAGAAGTAAAACAAGAACATCTGGCTACAGATACATTGGACATAGAAGTCGTGAGCTATGATTGATGTAAAGAAGAAAAACAAGGACATCTGGCTACAAATACATGGGACAAGGAAGTCGTGTGAAGGATTGATGTAAAGAAGAAAAACAAGAACATCTGGCTACAAATACAATGGACAAGGAAGTCGTGGCTATAAGTGATGTAAAGAAGAAAAACAAGAACATCTGGCTACAAATACAATGGACAAGGAAGTCTTGGCTAGGATTGATGTAAAGAAGAAAAACAAGGACATCTGGCTACAGATACATTGGACATAGAAGTCGTGGGCTATGATTGATGTAAAGAAGAAAAACAAGGACATCTGGCTACAAATACATGGGACAAGGAAGTCGTGTGAAGGATTGATGTAAAGAAGAAAAACAAGAACATCTGGCTACAAATACAATGGACAAGGAAGTCGTGGCTAGGATTGATGTAAATAAGAAAAACAAGGACATCCGGCTACAACTACAATGGACAAGGAAGACGTGGCTATGATTGATGTAAAGAAGTAAAACAAGAACATCTGGCTACAAGTACATTGGACAAGGAAGTCGTTGCTAGGATTGATGTAAAGAAGAAAAACAAGGACATCCAGCTACAACTACAATGGGCATGGAAGTCGTGGCTCTATGATTGATATAAAGAAGTAAAACAAGAACATCTGGCTACAGATACATTGGACATAGAAGTCGTGAGCTATGATTGATGTAAAGAAGAAAAACAAGGACATCTGGCTACAAATACATGGGACAAGGAAGTCGTGTGAAGGATTGATGTAAAGAAGAAAAACAAGAACATCTGGCTACAAATACAATGGACAAGGAAGTCTTGGCTATAAGTGATGTAAAGAAGTAAAACAAGAACATCTGGCTACAGATACATTGGACATAGAAGTCGTGGGCTATGATTGATGTAAAGAAGAAAAACAAGGACATCTGGCTACAAATACATGGGACAAGGAAGTCGTGTGAAGGATTGATGTAAAGAAGAAAAACAAGAACATCTGGCTACAAATACAATGGACAAGGAAGTCGTGGCTATAAGTGATGTAAAGAAGAAAAACAAGAACATCTGGCTACAAATACAATGGACAAGGAAGTCTTGGCTATAAGTGATGTAAAGAAGTAAAACAAGAACATCTGGCTACAAATACAATGGACAAGGAAGTCGTGTGAAGGATTGATGTAAAGAAGTAAAACAAGAACATCTGGTTACAAATACAATGGACAAGGAACTCGTGGCTAGGATTGATGTAAAGAAGTAAAACAAAAACATCCGGCTACAAATACAATGGACAAGGAAGTCGTGGCTAGGATTGATGTAAAGAAGTAAAACAAGAACATCCGGCTACAAATACAATGGACAAGGAAGTCGTGGCTAGGATTGATGTAAAGAAGTAAAACAAAAACATCCGGCTACAAATACAATGGACAAGGAAGTCGTGGCTAGGATTGATGTAAAGAAGAAAAACAATGGAAGGATATAGTGCACGGACAGTTTCTACAAAAGCAGAAAATTTGACATTTTGTGACCATATTAACAACAAGTCTTTATGGAATAAAGAAATCCCATGAGATGGTGGAAATGTTATGTAGATAAAACTCATAGCTGAAAGTACATCTGTAATGTTAAAAAGTTTATAGATGTTTTAGCAAACGATGTAAAAGATATTAGAGTCAGAATGACTGTAAGCACCTTTGTATTTTGTTTGACAACACACCAGACATAGCAAACCTAAAACCTAACACTGATCAGATTCAGAAGTTGTACGATTTGAAGGGAGACCAAAAAGAAGCAGCTGATAAGATCAAAACTTCATATCTTCAAATGTCTAGAAAAGGTTCATCTAAATAAAAACAACACTGTGATTCAGAAAACAAAACAAATAAAAACCAGAAGAGAAAAGTGTCAGGCGAGCGATCACAAGATGCCGAACTCACCATTGAAGAAGAGAAAAGTGTCAGGCGAGCGATCACAAGATGCCGAACTCACCATTGAAGAAGAGAAAAGTGTCAGGCGAGCGATCACAAGATGCCGAACTCACCATTGAAGAAGAGAAAAGTGTCAGGCGAGCGATCACAAGATGCCGAACTCACCATTGAAGAAGAGAAAAGTGTCAGGCGAGCGATCACAAGATGCCGAACTCACCATTGAAGAAGAGAAAAAGAGGTTCATTCTTGTGTGTGCATTGATTGTTTTTTTAACTAATACTGGAAGCAATCATTGAGGGAGTAGATTAATTTGGAGCAATCCAACCGAAAAATTCTTTAGTTGAACAACCAACCTACCTATTGTAGATGTCAGTTTCAAAATATTGTCGTATATGATGAGTTTTCAAAAGGCGACATTTCAACAGAAAAACCATGACTAAGAACGGATCTAAAGGCAACAAAAGTTATTCTTGATGAAAATAAAAATTGATAGTGCACGTCTGCACGATTCATTTGCCACTAAGACTTTAAAAAATATGTCTACATCATTAAACAAAGCCTTCAACCGTTTCTTACCATCTACTTATCTGGCGTCTCATGGGGAAAAGAATTTTTTAAATTAAAATTAAGAACTTTTTGAGACAAAGGAACAAACGACACATTCACAAAGAGGAATTCTATTTTAAAATGAGATCGTTAAAGAAATTAACTTTAATCACCTTAATGATATGTTTTTAAGTTTGAAATAAAAAAACAACAACAGTGTAATTGACTTATGGTTGCATTGTTGCAAAATTGAACTCTAGATGAATGGCAATGTCTTCTTTTCCAAAGATTCAGAATGCTAGCAGTGTTTCAAATGACTACGTAAACCCATTGAACTGTAGATACATTGTAATAAACAAATGCATTTTAAAATTGAATAGACACTCTCCTTTTATAGTTGTTGAAAAAATCAAATAACGTGGTATTCATAAAGTATATGTATTACAGCGCAACAAACAAACGAAAAAAAAAAAGATTTTTTTAGGAGGGGTGACACCCTAAGCTGACCGTACCGGGTGACACCCACCCTAGTGACGCCACTGGTCATAACATGACTTTTTTATTGAATACAAATGCTATGTGTCAATGAGAGGGTGAGGGGACATTAACAACTGGACTTACAATCAATAGAAAGTAAAACAACTAAATTCAATTGAGTCGTTATGCCGTCACGGTTACTCGGCCAAATTTAAATTTAGTTTTCTCACTGATATTGTCTTAAAACACTCGAGATTTAAGCATTTTATTATAAATATACAGATCTTGTAGAATGTATGCAATAATCCCAACGAGACATTACCATGGCAAAATTGGTTTACTAGACTTACTAGTGAGTTCATTCTATTTCTGTATTTCTCTTTCTTTCTCTCTTCTCTGTCTTCTTTAACTTTATTTTCTATATCTGTACCTACTCTCTATCTCTTTCTGTTCTCTCATTCTAATCTCTCTCTGTCCTTTTGTCTGTCTGTCTGTCCACTTCTCTGCCCTTGTCCGTTCTCTGCCCTTGTTTGTCATCTCTCTCTATTTATACATCTGTCATATCTGCCTTTTCATCTCTCGCACTCTCTCTCTCTCTTTTCGTCTTTTCTGTCCTCTATGTCCCTTTTTACAATTCATCTATTTAGCTTACAAGTTCATGGGCTAACAAGCAATAGAAAAAATAATACATTTAAAAACAAAGCTTATCTGAGGGAAACAACCACTAATTAATGTCCTTTATCTGAAAATTACAGGATTTAGCTCCTTTCTGCCATATAAAACAAAACTGATTAATTAGTAAAAATGATTAACTAATTGGATGCATTCGTGTATTTTCATCATATGAATGACTTTGAAAATTTTAAACTTCCTCCGAGAATGGGAAGTGGGAGACAAAACGTGACCAAACGTCATAAGGGCATAGCATCCATATATACATCCACATCTTTCATGAAGTAGCATTTAGTACCCTTTTATCCATATAAATATAAACAATTTGTTACGTATCTAGGCATTGTTACCTATTTACTATTGTTTTTTTTTTTCTTTGACCTGTTGCGGTCGAGAGACGGGTAGGTTGTCTGCCCCTTGTGTAATAAGTTTTTTTTTCGTCAAGCCACACAGACGGTGTGACCGGTCCTTGACCTATGTGTGTACCTCTGGTTGAAAGGAGGGTGGTTTTTTTTTCTTTTTTCTTCTGTCTCTTTGAAGAGCGTTCTAGATCTGGGAAATTGATGACTTATTTGGTTCTAGAAACTACTAGATTTGTCTTGATATCGACGCGCGGTAGACTATAAAAAGACCGCCCGTGTAACGTTGACGGACAGACATACGGAGACAGCCGTGAGACAGAATAGCGGAGACATTGCGTGACCCGTGCGTGGTATACCTATTTATCGTGTAAGTTAAGATTTTTCTTTTTCAAGGCCTTGCTTGTATTTGTAATTATATTTTCAAACTCTTGTATTGTAATATTTTTACATGCCATTTTTGTAAAAGGGTTTTGGTCAACCCATCAATTCTGTATTGAGTAAATGTTTGTTTTTTTTTTTTTGCTTTATGTGATACAGTTAAAAGTACTATTCAAGTTATATTTTATTAAACATTAAGTTGATATTTTACCTTCCGATTTCTTGTGTCATTTTCTTTTTGGTTATTCATTGTAAGTCTTTGATTAAATTCAGACTTAAGATAAGTGACACAACTGCTTTTCTATTGTCACGTTCCCCTAGGCAAGCCATTTAAAAGTAGAATTCAATTCGTAATACGTGACAAAAGAAGTTTGAGGGCTTTCGTCCCGGATATTTTTCTGAACCTATTTTCGTCTTACTTGAGTAATTTTGTAAAGGCGAAGTTGACTTTAACAAAAAATTTTTTGTGTTAAAGAGTCGGAAGTAAAGTATCAATAGTTTTGACCAAACTCTCTTAAGGTTTTTTGTTGTACTGATTTTGTACTGTATATTTACATTGTATACATTTTTTTGCTTGTAATAGTTGTTAGTTAGTCATGGATATTCAGGTTTTTCTTGCAAATCCCTCTGTGGAAGAGCTTGATGCTTTTACTAGGAAGGAACTGGTCCTTATTTCTAAACATTTAGGGTTAAAAATAAAATCAAATGCCCTTAAACAAGAAATCAGAGATAACATTGTAATCCATTATGTAGACGAGGAAGTGTTTTCTGAAGATCTTTTAGAAACCCTTAGACCCGATGAGGGTAAATCAGATGTAGAACTTCAGATAAAATTAAAACAAATGGAAATAGAAGCCCAGTTAGCTTTAAAAGAGAAGGAAATTATCTTGGGGAAACAAAAAGAATTAGAGCTTGCAGCGGCTAGAGAGCAGAGAGAAATTAAACAAAAAGAATTAGAGCTTGCAGCGGCTAGAGAGCAGAAAGAAATGGAAATGAAATTACAAATAGAGTTAAAAAAATTAGAGTTAGCTGCTAATGTAAGACCAGATTCTTCCCCTGCCAGTCATACTGCTGAAGCAACAAAATTTTTGAAAATAATTCCACGCTTTAATGAAGCCACAATTGACAATTATTTTCCACAATTTGAACTTGCTGTGAAAAATTTTAATGTACCTGAAACTTTGTGGCCCACTTTGCTGCAAACAGTTCTGACTGGTAGAGCTGCAGAGGTATTTTGTTCTTTGACCATTGAACAACAAAAAGATTATAATGTTGTTAAGGCCTTAATTCTTAAGGCATATGAACTTGTTCCGGAAGCTTACCGAAAGCAGTTCAGGGATTGTCGCAAATCGGATGGCCAAACCCATGTAGAATTCCTGCGGGAAAAGGAGCGACGCTTTGAGAAATGGCTCACTTCCAGGGAAATCGGCACCGACTTTGCAAAATTCAAGAACCTAATGCTGATGGAAGAGTTCAAGACTTGTGTGCGGCTGGACGTCCGTACGCATATAGCTGATCGTGGCGAGGAAGATGTGCACAAGACTGCAGTGTTGGCAGACGATTATATAATATCACATCAATTTGCCAAGTATACGACGGATGTCAAGCCAAAACAAGTCAAACAGCCTGAGTCCATTGCTAGCAACTCCATCAAGAACAGCAGTACAAATGACAGAAAACCTACTACAAGTAAAGCTACTTGTTCCTACTGCAAACGAGAAGGCCATAAAGTTGACGATTGTTGGAAACTGAGGAAGAGAAACGAAAAAGCTCCTTCAAAAGTCAGCGCTTGCACAGTACAGTGGTCGTCGAGGTTTACTCCCTCATCCTCAAGTCATATCAAGAATACCTCGACACCACCTGTTTCAAATGTATTGACTGTACAAGACTCTCCGAAAATGTCTCCACGGTGTTCAAATGACTCAACAGTGAGTTCTTCAAATTCATCTTTACGATGTTCCAATGACTCAAACAAGAGTTTTTCAAATACATCAAGCCGATGTTCCAATGACTTAAACAAGAGTTTTTCAAATACATCAAGCCGATGTTCCAATGACTCAAACAAGAGTTTACCTAATACATCACCCCGATGTTCCAATGACTCTAACCAGAGTTCCAATAATACATCACCCCGATGTTCCAATGACTCTATCCAGAGTTCCCATAATACATCATCCCGATGTTCCCATGACTCTATCAAGAGTTCCCATAAGACATCACCCCGATGTTTCAATGACTCTATCCAGAGTTCCCATAATACATCATCCCGATGTTCCCATGACTCTATCAAGAGTTCCCATAAGACATCACCCCGATGTTCCAATGACTCCATCAAGAGTTCTCCAAATACATCCACAAGATGTTCTACTGACTCAAGAAAGAGTTTCTCCACTGCGTCTCCTAGAGATGTCAATGACTCCAGCGAGAGTTCGACCCAAGTCCAGTCTGCATCAACCAAAATTGATGTTTTATTAGAGGATTTTAAGCCTTTCATTTCGGAAGGATTCGTATCACTACCCGGTGATTCTACAAGTCTACGACCTATCACCATTTTGAGAGACACAGGTGCCTCACAATCGTTACTTTTAGAGGGTATCTTGCCCTTGTCTAAATCATCATCGACTGGGAAGAGCATCCTGTTACGAGGCGTAGAGCTTGGATGTATAGATGTGCTCTACATCTAATCGACATAAAGTCAAATCTCATTACTGGACCGGTTGTTGTAGGTGTCCGACCAACATTACCATTGGAAGGCATCTCGTTGCTGTTAGGTAATGACTTAGCAGGTGGAAAGGTGATAGCCGAACCCATCGTCACTCAAACACCCGACTTATCTGCCACACCCGAGGAATACCTAGAGTTATATCCAGCGTGTGCAGTAACAAGGGCAATGAGGTTGAAAGCATCTCAAGAAGAGAACGTCATCAAAGCCAACAGTTTGCAACCCGTGAATCCGTCCAGGAATCGTTGGGATTCAGCCCTTTTGACTTAGTCTTTGGCCATTCGGTGCGCGGTCCCTTGAAATGTATAAAAGAGACTTTGTTGTCACCAACAGCCACTGAAGGACTTTTAGACTATGTAATTAAGTTTAAAACTAGACTTTATGATGCTTGTGTTCTGGCCAAAAATAATTTACAAAACACCCAATCCAGCATGAAAAGCTGGTATGATAGAAAGGCCCGTGTTAGAGAATTTTCTCCCGGGGATAAGGTGCTTGTATTTTTGCCCAAACCAGGTCAACCCTTGCAAGCCAGATATTTTGGTCCCTATGAAATTGAGACCAAAATTAGTGACCTCAATTACACAATCAAAACTCCTGACCGTAGGAAAAAGACTCAGCTATGTCATATAAACATGCTGAAGCCTTATGTATCTCGGCCAGATCACTCAGATAAGAGTAATTGTGTTGTAAATACAGTCAAAAGTTGTTCAAATAGTCATGTTTCTCCTATTGATGATGATATTGTAAAGGAGAAATTTGGACAATACAAAATACCTAATTCTTTTGTATTACAAAATTTGGATGTAAAACTGTCTCATCTGTCTTCGACAGAAAGGCCAGTTATCATGAAACTCATTAATGAATTTAATGACATTTTTTCTGATGTACCAAAACAGACTAATGTTATAATGCATGATGTAGATGTTGGCGAGGCTACTCCAGTCAAGCAGCATCCTTACAGGGTCAACCCTGAAAAACTTGCCATACTTAGGTCAGAAATCAAGTATATGCTTGAAAATGACCTCATTGAACCAAGTTCCAGTAGCTGGAGCTCCCCATGTGTCTTGATACCTAAACAGGACAAGACTTATCGTTTTTGTACAGACTACCGTAAGGTAAATGCTGTAACAAAGACCGATTCGTTTCCTATCCCTAGGATAGACGATCTCATAGATCGTATTGGTGACGCTAAGTACATCACCAAAATAGACCTACTTTCAGGTTATTGGCAGGTTCCCCTGACTGATAGGGCAAAGGAAATCTCCGCCTTTGTCACCCCTGATGGTCTGTACCAATACAAAGTGATGCCATTTGGCATGAAGAATGCTCCTGCCACTTTCCAGAGAATGATAAATGCCCTGCTTGCTGACATGGAGAATTGCCACGCATACATAGACGATGTAGTAATTTTTAGCCAAGATTTTTCTAGCCATTGTAAACAACTGCATTGTCTTTTTACTAAACTTTTACATGCAAAAATTACTGTAAACCTGAGTAAGAGTGATTTTTGCCAGGCTTCAATCCAATACTTAGGCCATATTGTAGGACAAGGCCAGGTGAAACCTGTAATGGCCAAAGTAGAAGCTATCCAAGCTTTCCCTATCCCTGCTGACCGGAAACAACTCCGAAGATTTTTGGAAATGTCTGGATATTATAGAAAATTTTGCGAAAATTTTTCTGTCATTTCCAGTCCTTTAACAAACCTCCTGAGAAAGAACGTCCGATTTACTTGGACGGATGAATGTCAGAAAGCCTTTAACCAGATCAAGCAGATATTATCTAGCTCTCCCATTTTGATGGCTCCTGACTTCGGAAAACCTTTTAGGTTAGCTATTGACGCCAGTGACACAGGTGTTGGGTCAGTCCTTTACCAAGAAGATAATTTCCAAGTAGAGCACCCTATTTGTTTCTTTTCCAAGAAATTTAATAGACATCAAAGAAATTATTCTACTGTGGAAAAAGAATGTCTTGGGTTGATTCTTTCTATACAACACTTTGATTTTTATATCAGTGGGTCCAGATGGCCACTGGTTGTATTTACTGACCACAATCCCCTTACATTTATCCACAAAATGTCTGGCAAGAATCAACGACTTCTCAGGTGGAGTTTATTTTTACAAGAGTACAACCTAGATCTTAAACACATAAAAGGCAGCGAAAATGTTATCGCCGATGCCTTATCTAGATTGTAAAAAGTATTTTGATGTATATTTTTTTTTATATATATCATGATAAATACATTCTGTAATGTAAATATTTTTTGTAATTATTCTAAAAAGATTTCCATTTCGTGGAAATGTAAACTTTTTATTTTTAGGAGGGAGGTGTTACGTATCTAGGCATTGTTACCTATTTACTATTGTTTTTTTTTTCTTTGACCTGTTGCGGTCGAGAGACGGGTAGGTTGTCTGCCCCTTGTGTAATAAGTTTTTTTTTCGTCAAGCCACACAGACGGTGTGACCGGTCCTTGACCTATGTGTGTACCTCTGGTTGAAAGGAGGGTGGTTTTTTTTTCTTTTTTCTTCTGTCTCTTTGAAGAGCGTTCTAGATCTGGGAAATTGATGACTTATTTGGTTCTAGAAACTACTAGATTTGTCTTGATATCGACGCGCGGTAGACTATAAAAAGACCGCCCGTGTAACGTTGACGGACAGACATACGGAGACAGCCGTGAGACAGAATAGCGGAGACATTGCGTGACCCGTGCGTGGTATACCTATTTATCGTGTAAGTTAAGATTTTTCTTTTTCAAGGCCTTGCTTGTATTTGTAATTATATTTTCAAACTCTTGTATTGTAATATTTTTACATGCCATTTTTGTAAAAGGGTTTTGGTCAACCCATCAATTCTGTATTGAGTAAATGTTTGTTTTTTTTTTGCTATCAACTTTTACAGTTAAAAGTACTATTCAAGTTATATTTTATTAAACATTAAGTTGATATTTTACCTTCCGATTTCTTGTGTCATTTTCTTTTTGGTTATTCATTGTAAGTCTTTGATTAAATTCAGACTTAAGATAAGTGACACAACTGCTTTTCTATTGTCACGTTCCCCTAGGCAAGCCATTTAAAAGTAGAATTCAATTCGTAATACGTGACAAATTAAATAAATAATTAATCACCAACAATGAATAAACTAATTGTTTTTTTTTTAATTGATTCGTGTCTTTTCAGGTTTAATGGATAATTGCAAAGTTTTAAGTTGATCCGAGAATGGGAAATGAGAGAAAATCATGTTCACAAATGTTTAACCAGACAGACAGACAGACAGAGTGAAAAGGCTCTAACGATTTTCCTAGAAATTTGACATTTCATGTATAACTTTGGGAAAGTAATTACTGCTATTTGGCCACACTGGGAAAACTAGTTTGACCGTTACAATTTTTTCAAAGTAAAAATAATTAATTTTGATTTGGCTAGAGACAATCTTTATCTTGAATAGACCCAACGTTTTCCCTGTTCCCTGGCAGTCAGTTCAGCAGTTACACTTACGACGCTCTGTCCATCAGTCCAAGTTTATGTATTTCACTCGTATTAAAGAATGGACAAACTTTTTTCTGACCTAGTCAAGTCATATAACTCAGTTGTTGTTTTTATTGCATACATATACATTGTTCCTATAATACATACAAGTTTATTAGACATTGGCTGTGACGGAGGATGTCTCGGTGAATAGGGTTCTGTTTGTGGCCATTGGCGAGAAGAGAGAGACACTTGAGTGACGTTGACTTTACACACCAACACTTTCACTCCAATTAGAATGAACAATAGATGGCCACCCCATGAATGAAGATCTAATATATCTGACCATTTGTATCACAAGATTATGGTCTTCTAAATTAATAGAGCATCTGTTGTTGTTTTTTACTGGACGTTTCCTATGTCGACAGACTAACTCAGATTGGACAGCTATGTCCCCAGACAACCTCAGGCTGGAAAGCTAGTGATGAGGACAGACAAACTCGGACCTGACAACTAGCTGTATGGACAGACAAACTCGGACCTGACAACTAGCTGTATGGACAGACAAACTCGGACCTGACAACTACCTGTATGGACAGACTAACTCGGACCTGGCAACTAGCTGTATGAACAGACAAAATCGGACCTGACAACTAGCTGGGAAAAGTTTTTTTTAAAGTTGCTGAGTCGAATTCGAACTTGATACTTCCAAGATGGAAGGCCGACGTGCTAGCCACTGATTCAAGTACTTATTGTTATTTTAAAAACTTTAGCCAACGATCTAATTCTCTACACAAGTCTTATCTCTCCTGAGCTTAGTACATTTTCTTTATAAAACAAAATTAATTAACTACGACTAATTGACGAATTAATTGGTTATTGTTATTTTTTCATTGATTTATGTGTTGTCATTGACAATAAATAATTGTGCAAAGTTTCAGCTTGACTTGAGACTGGGAAGTGGAGAAATAACGTGTACAAGATCCTACCCAGACAGACAGACAGACAGAGTGAGTTGATAGGAGCTTTGTTAAAAAAAAAAAAGACAGATTAGAAATTCACGCAATCACACAGACTCCAGCTGGAATGGTTTTCTATTTGTGCAGCCAAACATTCTAAGCTCGTATAGATGATAGTCTCACCAGCTACATGTGGAGACACACAAATTGTTACTTGTGGAATTAAGTAGCCCGAGAATGTCTCATATGACTGAATCACGTGATTTAGTACAGCATGTTTTTTGTGAGCTACAATTTGTTTATTTTCGTACTAAATTGTTTTTTGATTAGAATTCCTTAAAACTAAACCTAAGGAAAGACTTACAAGAGGAGGGGCTGTGTCGTGGCGGTTGCACTTTGTCTCTTCTATCCGAGCTTCTCTGGTGGTCGTTCTAGTCACAACTCAACCAACCGCATGCATCAAACAGTTTCACTTGAAACAAGCGCGAAGACTGTACAAGAAGAATCCAGTGAGTAATACACTTACAAGGCTAAGTGCGTACTCCTGTCTTTCGAATGAGCTCTACTTGTGTAATTACATACTCATCCACATTGCACCAGCCTAAACAACCGAACACCCTTCAACTAGCTTGGGCCTCAGCGACAACAATACTAACACAGTGTGTGGAACTGTATGTAAGTCATTGTACAAGGGAGGGAGAGATGGGGCGAATGGGGTGTCCTAGGTTTGAACCCGTGTAGAAATCTTTTTTATCCTAGCTAAATCAGACATTCGAAATAGCTCAGGAAAGGGTGGGGGATATGTTTAGGTAAAAAAAAAAACACTGTATGGGGGGTGACAATAAGGATTTCAAACGCAATTAGGTCATGTCGGTCATGTTGTTTTGTTTGAGTCGCATTAAAGCTTACATAATCTTAACAATGTGTGAGTGCTTAAACCAATGAGAAATTCTAATATTGATAGATTTTCAATAGATAAATAAACAGATAGACAGATAGATAGATAGATACATAGATAGATTGACAGACAACAGACAGACAGATAGTTAGATAGATAGATAGATAGATAGATAGATAGATAGATAGATAGATAGATAGATAGATAGATAGATAGATAGATAGATAGATAGATAGATAGATAGATGTGTGGCTGTCTACCAAACGAAAAAGAAATGTAGACAAAATTTTACCCCCCCCCCTTTTTACTTCAGACTCCCTGAAAAAAACATTCTTGCTACGCCCTTCGGATCACCTCATAAACCCAACGTTGAAATCAACCAGTAAAATGAAATCACTCATTTATAAAAGAGGAAAACGGTCGCATTAAGTCAGATCAGTATCAGAAACAATAAATGGAATCGTATATAATACAGACGTTACTTCAAAAAAGAAGGTGATTACGTCCTACGCGTCATGCATTTAGTCATGCATATTAACCAATGACTTACATTCTGCCAAGTCACTGGTTTTCCTGGCTAGCTCAGGCAACCCATTCCATGCTTTAATAGCACTAGGAAAAAGAGTTACTGTTCATGTTTTCACCTAGATTTTATGTTGCCACATTTGATCATTATTGCAACTGTTTTCTTTCAGCGTTTTAAAGTTGCTAAAAATAGTCTCTGGAAAAGTTTTTAAAAAAACAATATTTCTATTTTTATTTAAAAGTTTAACATAATCTTTGGTATCAAAGATTTAGTCTCAACTATTGTTAGTATTTCCATTTTATTGTTTTTTTTTAGAAATCAACATAAAGGTGTGTTGGCAAACGTTTTACTCCGTGACACCGGAAACACGCCTACTAAAACGTCTGCTCCTTCAAGTCAAACGAATTCTGGGTGGATTGAGGGTAAACCAAGTCCTTGTGATGAAAAACTTGTCTTTGGAATCAATTAACGACTTGCTTTCTGATTCAATGCAATTGGTTTCTAGTAAAAATAAAAATAAAAAACTGTTCCCCATTATGCCAGGAAATCGTCTGTACATGCGTGTGTGTTGGGAGTCTTTTTTTGTGGTCAATAGGAAGACATTGAATACACGCGCCCACACAAACACACACATACGCACACGAAGAACTAATATCGACCTCAATGACTAAGTCCTGAACCAAAGTGTAGGTCATCATCAATTGAAACATTAATCACGTGTCGTTTCAACTTTAGCTTTCCTGATGCTCTTTAGTTTTTTTTTATTCATACAAGTATTGAATGAACTGAATATTAGGCTTTGTCAGTGGCGTAACTATGGTGGCGGAGGAAGGGGGAAAATGTGAAAATCCCCCGGGCCCCCACTTGAGGTGGTCCCCCTAATGAGTGTTTTTTACAATAAATATTACGTAAAATGCAGGGGCCAAAAGGGCAAGCTACCCAGGCCCCCAAATGATGAAAAATGTTTAGCTACGCCCCTGGGCCTTCTGCTTTTTTTTTCGTGGAATGCGACAAGTCGTTTTTACCTTGCAGATTGTTGCTTGAAATCTTTAGTGTAGGCCTAATATTATCCACAAATTGTGGTGTTTCCTTCTATCTTGACATTTAGTTTTCCTTCTATCTTGACATTTAGTTTTCTTTCTATCTTGACATTTAGTTTTCCTTCTATCTTGACATTTAGTTTTCCTTCTATCTTGACATTTAGTTTTCCTTCTATCTTGACATTTAGTTTTCCTTCTATCTTGACATTTAGTTTTCCTTCTATCTTGACATTTAGTTTTCCTTCTATCTTGACATTTAGTTTGCTGATTTGATAGAAGATTGGTGAAAATGGAAAATTCTAGACTATAAAGAATCTTCAAACATTTCCTATTCAGCAGACTCATGAAAGAAATATACTCTTCGACTTTCTTCGAATTTCGATTTCTAAATTCTTCCAAAAATGCGTCCTTTACTAAGTCTTCTTATTTTTGGAGTAGAAAAACAATGTATATAACATGGAATTAATGAACTCTTGAAAGGATCAGCGAGTAAGCACACTGGAACAAATAGTATTTACAAGCCTTATTATTACATTGAGCACTGGTTGTTGTTTTTTTTGGACAGTTTTACAGAGAATAACCACAAAATCAACGGTCACTTGAGGCACATTTTACATGCACCAAGTTTTGTGTGAAACAAGTCTTGAATCATAAAAAATAAACTCAATATTAGTCTTACATTTCAACCCATATTAAAGATTGAATTTTTCAATTACAATAGACAATTGGCCCGAGGGCCGTAGTTTGACCATTACTGGTGTAGACCAAAATTAAATAGAATGACGTCAAATGTGTAGGTTTTCTGAACCATCTGTGTGTCATATTTTCCAGAGGTTTACATTCTTCCTTGAAGTTCCTTCATTCATTTGAAACAAACATAGACTAAATGAAGCTAGCTATCGAACAATACAAGACTTAGAACATTCCCCTGCTCTCTGTCTCTCTCTCTCTCTCACGCAATCCTTTTATCGCTACCTCTTTCTCATACAAACGCACCATCTAAAACATGAAACACTGACACAGGTTTTATAGGGACTGAACAGAAGGTCAAAGTAATGTAAAGACATCAGGCAAATCCTTGACATTATTGTCGCCAATGTGTTCACAAAATGAGAGTTGCGGAGAAGCAAACAGAGGAATAAGAGAGAAAGAGAGAGAGAGAGAGTATAACTCAGAAGAACTCTCCAACAAAACCAACAAAGAGCCTTAAGCCATGTCTCCTTTTTATTCCCCGTTCTCCAACCAGTTAAAAAAAAAAACATTCTAGCTATGAGTTATCGTTCTTTGAACTTTCACCACAGATATGTGGCGGCAAAGGGGAACAATCCAAAATAAATGACCACATACACAGACTTCACATGACAATGAAAATGGCAAGACATTTAGTAGCAGCCCCCAGCGTGATAGTTTTCTTTCTCTTCCTAACAGATTTCCTTTCATTTAGTCTTAGGCCTAATATAAAAACACAATACTCTAAAAAAGGGTGTGGCCAAGATATATTCAGACATATTACAATTAATACAACAACAAAAGGTTCTCCCATACGGACACTTGGTATAAATCTGGAATGTCAAAGTCAGTCATTTAGCTCTATGAAAATTCCTGAGACTCTTGTTTTAGAGTTTCCAGCGAGACTCAAACGTGCCTTTAGTTTTGTTCGCCTGTTCTCTATGGTTCAAACTTCGACTCACGGGACACACACACTTTGGGTGAAGGGATGGTGTGTGTGTGGTTGGGAGGGAAGAGTGAAACCGTGTCTCACATATTGTTCAATGTCACAGCACGGAACTGGATATCAACTACAGGAGGTAATACACAATATGCGGAGACCCACAACATGGAGCTAACCCACAAAATGAGGATGTCCACTACGCAGAGCTTATACACAAAATGTGGATGCCCCCCACTACACGGAACTGCCCTGTTAGCCCCTTACATTGTAGACGAACTATTTTGTTTTTGTTGAATGCCTACTATCCACTTTTGTTTTCCACTTACCTTGTTTCTTGTCATGTCCTAAACTTAGAGATGTGTCCTAAACTTAGAGATGTGTCCTAAACTTAGAGATTTGTCCTAAACTTTGATATTTGTCCTGAACTTTGATATTTGTCCACTAAGGTTAAGAACTCTATCGTCTTAATGATACGAAGCATTGGGAGCAATCAGAATGTTTAGTTCCTCTTAGTGGACCCTATTTATATGAGGTAATCATATCCTGTAGCTGTACGGATGTGCTCTTCTAGCCATCCTTTCTTTCCGGGAGGATATTTTCTCATGCACGAGATTTCTAAATTTAAACACACACACACATATACAGTTTTGTTTTGTTTTTCTTTTTATTTTGTTGGTGGTATTGTTTTCGTGTGTGTGTGACAGAGAGATGTTTTCGGTCATTATATTTCCCCCCATCCAATTGACTGTTTCTACCACCACTCCTCGTTTGGTCATCAAGACACTTCAGACAGTCTTCGGGTGGGACGGGAACAGCTTGTGTTTGTGTTTATTGATGGTGCGGGTGGATGTAGTGTCAGACATGGGCGCAAGCAACGAACTCAAGATGTCTTACTTCTCGTCTAAGTACGAGGGGGGTTCCAAAAGTTGTTTTTTCCTTCAAATTAATGTATTTTTCTCTGCATAATCTTCTTTTAGTCAAGTTCCCCTTTCAGACCTTGCGATCTATGGGGCAGATGATGAAAAGGTCATCTGTTTCTGTGGTCCACGGTTAACAAGGGTGTCATGTTGCCAGCACAACGACCAACCACCTTTACTTTTCTCCAACTAATGTCGGATACCCATTAAAGCTGGGTGGATTCAAAATCACAGTCTTCACCAGGATTCGAATCCGGGACCCCTGGGTTCAGAAGCCAAGCGCTTTACCACTCAGCCACTGCGCCTTCAATCTGTCCGTTTCTCCCAGCGATGCTCCAGCCTCTCCAACCAACTCTCCGACACGTTCAAATCAAAGTGTAAAAACGTCTTTGCTCAACTCAATGTTTGCTGTCAGAGGACAGACTCGTTCATTGATTGATGCCATCACAAATGTAAACAACAATTTTATGATGACGCTAATCTACACTTTCAGTTCAGCAGGAGTGAAACCATCGTCAAGCAGATCTGTATCAGAAAATATGCCTCTGACATTAGGGTCATCAAATACTAACAATTTAACAAAATAATTACTTTTCTTTAAAATAACTCAATCTTCACATCATTGCACCGATTTATTAGGCTATTCTTTAAATGTCTAGTCGAACAGAGGTTACTTCCTACACGTACACGTGGGTCTGTAACATTGAGTTACACTGCTCAAGCTCACTAAGTTCGTTATAATCATAGTTTCTAATTAGTAATGAATTATTTTTCTCAAAATAAAAAAAAAAGTAAAAGTGCTGTTGAAATCTGATTTCACTTTTATTTTATGCGTACTACAAAAATATATTAATATTCATCGTATTAATTATTTCCCCCCAAAAGACAGACAGAAAGGCGCCACACTAGAGACATCTACGAGTTGAATGAATTATTTCTCCCCAAAAGACAGACAGAATAGCGCCACACTAGAGACATCTACGAGTTGAATGAATTATTTCCCCCCAAAAGACAGACAGAAAGGCCCACAAGAGACATCTACTAGTTGAATGAATTATTTTCCCCCCAAAAGACAGACAGAAAGGCGCCCCACTAGAGATATCTACGAGTTGAATGAATTATTTCTCCCCAAAAGACAGACAGAAAGGCGCCCCACTAGAGACATCTACGAGTTGAATGAATTATTCCCCCCCCCCAAAAGACAGACAGAAAGGCACCACACTAGAGACATCTACGAGTTGAAGAACAACAACTTTGATATGATTATTTCATCATTATTCTTGAAATATTTGTCTGGAGATTGTTATTTTAAGAGACTTTTTTCTTTACTAATATTAAAGCACAAATTAATATCCACTATTGATCCCTAACCCTTATTCTTTTTTTTTAACAAAGTTTTTATTAACTCATTCTGTCTGTCTGACTGTCTGGTAAAAAATGTGTACACGTTATTTCTCCCACACCCAATCTCGGATCAAGCTGAAATTTTGCACAGTCATTTCTTTTACCAAACAACACAAGAATCAATTTTAAAAATTAACCAATCAGCTAATTGACCATTGGTAAGTTATTATTTTGTTTGATATCTCGAACAAGGGAAAGAAATTTTATTTGTCTGAAGTGGTGGTGTAAGCTAAATTAGTCCCCTTTATAGGTCGCCGTCTAAATTGAAACAGACAATATATAACTATACAATCTTCTCTTGTCAGAAATGTGAATGTTGTCAATGGTAAAATCCACCCAGATATCCCATTATGTCTCCCCTCTTCCATGTTCCCAACTGGTCTAAACAAGTGATAGGATCACAGCGTAGTGAGACAAGTGATAGGATCACAGCGTAGTGAGACAAGTGATAGGATCACAGCGTAGTGAGACAAGTGATTGGATTACAGCGTAGTGAGACAAGTGATAGGATCATAGCGTAGTGAGACAAGTTATAATATCACAGCGTAGTGAGACAAGTGATAGGATCACAGCGTAGTGAGACAAGTGAAAGGATCAAAGCATAGTGAGACAAGTGATAGGATCATAGCGTAGTGAGACAAGTGATAGGATCACAGCGTAGTGAGACAAGTGATAGGATCATAGCGTAGTGAGACAAGTGATAGGATCATAGCGTAGTGAGACAAGTGATAGGATCATAGCGTAGTGAGACAAGTTATAATATCACAGCGTAGTAAGATAAGTGATAGCATCACAGCGTAGTGAGACAAGTTATAATATCACAGCGTAGTGAGACAAGTTATAATATCACAGCGTAGTGAGACAAGTGATAGGATCATAGCGTAGTGAGACAAGTGATAGGATCACAGCGTAGTGAGACAAGTGATAGAATCATAGCGTAGTGAGACAAGTGATAGGATCATAGCGTAGTGAGACAAGTGATAGGATCATAGAGTAGTGAGACAAGTAATAATATCACAGCGTAGTGAGACAAGTGATATGATCATAGCGTAGTGAGACAAGTGATAGGACCACAGCGTAGTGAGACAAGTGATTGGATCACAGCGTAGTGAGACAAGTGATAGGATCATAGCGTAGTGAGACAAGTGATTGGATCATAACGTAGTGAGACAAGTTATAATATCACAGCGTAGTGAGACAAGTGATAGGATCACAGCGTAGTGAGACAAAGGATAGGATCATATCGTAGTGAGACAAGTGATAGGATCATAGCGTAGTGAGACAAGTGATAGGATCACAGCGTAGTGAGACAAGTGATAGGATCACAGCGTAGTGAGACAAGTGATTGGATTACAGCGTAGTGAGACAAGTGATAGGATCATAGCGTAGTGAGACAAGTGATAGGATCATAGCGTAGTGAGACAAGTTATAATATCACAGCGTAGTGAGACATGTGATAGGATCACAGCGTAGTGAGACAAGTGATGGGATCATAGCGTAGTGAGACAAGTGATAGGATCATAGAGTAGTGAGACAAGTGATAGGATCATAGAGTAGTGAGACAAGTGATAGGATCATAGCGTATTGAGACAAGTGATAGGATCATAGAGTAGTGACACAAGTGATAGGATCATAGCGTATTGAGACAAGTGATAGGATCATAGAGTAGTGAGACAAGTGATAGGATCATAGAGTATTGAGACAAGTGATAGGATCATAACGTAGTGAGACAAGTGATAGGATCATAGAGTAGTGAGACAAGTGATAGGATCATAACGTAGTGAGACAAGTGATAGGATCATAGAATAGTGAGACAAGTGATAGGATCATAGAGTAGTGAGACAAGTGATAGGATCATAGCGTATTAAGACAAGTGATAGGATCATAGAGTAGTGACACAAGTGATAGGATCATAGAGTATTGAGACAAGTGATAGGATCATAACGTAGTGAGACAAGTGATAGGATCATAGAGTAGTGACACAAGTGATAGGATCATAACGTAGAGAGACAAGTGATAGGATCGTAGAGTAGTGAGACAAGTGATAGGATCATAACGTAGAGAGACAAGTGATAGGATCGTAGAGTAGTGAGACAAGTGATAGGATCATAGCGTAGTGAGACAAGTTATAATATCACAGCGTAGTGAGACAAGTGATAGGATCATAGAGTAGTGAGACAAGTGATAGGATCATAGAGTAGTGAGACAAGTGATAGGATCACAGCGTAGTGAGACAAGTGATAGGATCATAGAGTAGTGAGACAAGTAATAATATCACAGCGTAGTGAGACAAGTGATATGATCATAGCGTAGTGAGACAAGTGATAGGATCACAGCGTAGTGAGACAAGTGATTGGATCACAGCGTAGTGAGACAAGTGATAGGATCATAGCGTAGTTAGACAAGTGATTGGATCATAGCGTAGTGAGACAAGTTATAATATCACAGCGTAGTGAGACAAGTGATAGGATCACAGCGTAGTGAGACAAAGGATAGGATCATATCGTAGTGAGACAAGTGATAGGATCATAGCGTAGTGAGACAAGTGATAGGATCACAGCGTAGTGAGACAAGTGATAGGATCACAGCGTAGTGAGACAAGTGATTGGATTACAGCGTAGTGAGACAAGTGATAGGATCATAGCGTAGTGAGACAAGTGATAGGATCATAGCGTAGTGAGACAAGTTATAATATCACAGCGTAGTGAGACATGTGATAGGATCACAGCGTAGTGAGACAAGTGATAGGATCAAAGCGTAGTGAGACAAGTGATAGGATTATAGCGTAATGAGACAAGTGATAGGATCATAGCGTAGTGAGACAAGTGATAGGATCATAGAGTAGTGAGACAAGTGATAGGATCATAGAGTAGTGAGACAAGTGATAGGATCATAGCGTATTGAGACAAGTGATAGGATCATAGAGTAGTGACACAAGTGATAGGATCATAGCGTATTGAGACAAGTGATAGGATCATAGAGTAGTGAGACAAGTGATAGGATCATAGAGTATTGAGACAAGTGATAGGATCATAACGTAGTAAGACAAGTGATAGGATCATAGAGTAGTGAGACAAGTGATAGGATCATAACGTAGTGAGACAAGTGATAGGATCATAGAATAGTGAGACAAGTGATAGGATCATAGAGTAGTGAGACAAGTGATAGGATCATAGCGTATTGAGACAAGTGATAGGATCATAGAGTAGTGACACAAATGATAGGATCATGGAGTATTGAGACAAGTGATAGGATCATAACGTAGTGAGACAAGTGATAGGATCATAGAGTAGTGACACAAGTGATAGGATCATAACGTAGAGAGACAAGTGATAGGATCGTAGAGTAGTGAGACAAGTGATAGGATCATAACGTAGAGAGACAAGTGATAGGATCGTAGAGTAGTGAGACAAGTGATAGGATCATAGCGTAGTGAGACAAGTTATAATATCACAGCGTAGTGAGACAAGTGATAGGATCATAGAGTAGTGAGACAAGTGATAGGATCATAACGTAGTGAGACAAGTGATAGGATCATAACGTAGTGAGACAAGTGATAGGATCATAGAGTAGTGAGACAAGTGATAGGATCATAACGTAGTGAGACAAGTGATAGGATCATAGAATAGTGAGACAAGTGATAGGATCATAGAGTAGTGAGACAAGTGATAGGATCATAGCGTATTGAGACAAGTGATAGGATCATAGAGTAGTGACACAAGTGATAGGATCATAGAGTATTCAGACAAGTGATAGGATCATAACGTAGTGAGACAAGTGATAGGATCATAGAGTAGTGACACAAGTGATAGGATCATAACGTAGAGAGACAAGTGATAGGATCGTAGAGTAGTGAGACAAGTGATAGGATCATAACGTAGAGAGACAAGTGATAGGATCGTAGAGTAGTGAGACAAGTGATAGGATCATAGCGTAGTGAGACAAGTTATAATATCACAGCGTAGTGAGACAAGTGATAGGATCATAGAGTAGTGAGACAAGTGATAGGATCATAGAGTAGTGAGACAAGTGATAGGATCATAGAGTAGTGAGACAAGTGATAGGATCATAGAGTAGTGAGACAAGTGATAGGATCATAGAGTAGTGAGACAAGTGATAGGATCACAGCGTAGTGAGAAAGCTAAAAGCATGAAATAGCGCTAAACAAAAACAATGGACCTTATTTACCAATCGTAAACAGACAACATTTAGCCACGTGATTCTCTATCTCTTCTATACAAATTACTTAATCCATAAAGGCTGTCACGTGACACGTTTTTTTCATTGTTTTATCAATATTATCACGTGGCTAAATATTGTTTGTTTACGATTGGTGAATGAGCTCCATTGGTAAAAATATTTCTAATAGCACAGATTTATTGTTGTAGGTCTCTTTCTCCTGATTGACGATACCATCGTTGATTTGTCCCCATTAAATGAACTTCAGTTTTGGTTTCATACACTTTGATTTGTGTTCTATAAAAAGGGCATGTGCATGTATCTCTACCAATTATATACATTGTCTGATTACAAGAAAAATGTTATTGAAGTTTAACCCTAACAGGGTATGTACTAAAATACTCAATGGTCATCTGTCAAGCACCCATCAATGTTAGCTCTATTGAGTAATTGTCTTGGCGCTGTTCTTGAGACATTTTTTTTTGTAATATTTTTTTTGATTTCATTTTTAATCTCTGCGTAAAAATACTTCTTTTTATATAAAATCAGAATAAAATTTGATAAACAAATTATAACATGAAGGCAGTGGCGTAGTTATGGTGGGGGATGGGGTTAGAATTTGAAAATTTGAGGGGGCTCCCAAATGAATGTTCGAAATATTTTTGTTTACATTAACTATTAAATATTACACCATTATCTCATGTAATGATGTCGAATGTCAAAATGCAGGGGCCCCAAAAGAGGCCAAGCCCCCCAGCCCCTCAAATGATGGCAAATCTCAAACTACGCCACTGCATGAAGGGGTGGTTATATATTGCAACTAAGATGTATTGCTTCATTTTTACCCAGGAACTTTAACTCACGACATGTGATTCATAAATTCTACCATATTTTCCCAAGCAGTGATTCAATAGGCGTGCCTTACATTTCCCAAAAATTTAATTGGGGGCTCACTTAGAGGAGATTATAAATAACTTAGGTCTACATTGAAATTTACCATATCTATTTTGAATGTTGGAATTTTTTTCAACAATAGACCTGCCAAATACCATTTTATAGAATGTGAATAAGTTCTTAGATTATTGTTTTGAACGCTGTAAAGGGCACGCAACGGAGTGATTATAATAATTGCAATGAGCAAAGTGTCTTAGGTAACTTCATTGACTTCTGATTTGAATTAAAAAGTAAATCAACTCTTGAAATAGTTGGAGGTTTTTCGTTGTTGTTGTTGTTGTTTGTTTTGCTGTTTCTATTTCTAAATATAGACGGTACAAATAGACATTTATTTGGGGCATTACAAAAAAATATATGCTCCCTTTAATTTTAAACTACAGGTTGAGTAGATATTATGAATGACAATACTAGCTTGAACACAGAGCTGATCATTTTGGCACATGAACACAAAGGTTGTCATTTTGGCGCTTGAACACAAAGGTTGTCATTTTGGCGCTTGAACACAAAGGTTGTCATTTTGACGCTTGAACCTAAAGGTTGTCATTTTGGCGCTTGAACACAAAGGTTGTCATTTTGGCGCTTGAACACAAAGGTTGTCATTTTGGCGCTTGAACACAAAGGTTGTCATTTTGGCGCTTATACACAAAGGTTGTCATTTTGGCGCTTGAACACAAAGGTTGTCATTTTGGCGCTTGAACACAAAGGGTGTCATTTTGGCGCTTGAAGACAAAGGTTGTCATTTTGGCGCTTGAACACAAAGGGTGTCATTTTGGCGCTTGAACACAAAGGTTGTCATTTTGGCGCTTGAACACAAAGGTTTTCATTTTGGCGCTTGAACACAAAGGTTTTCATTTTGGCGCTTGAACAGAAAGGTTGTCATTTTGGCGCTTGAACACAAAGGGTGTCATTTTGGCGCTTGAACACAAAGGTTGTCATTTTGGCGCTTGAACACAAAGGTTGTCATTTTGGCGCTTGAACACAAAGGTTGTCATTTTGGCGCTTGAACACAAAGGTTGTCATTTTGACGCTTGAACCTTAAGGTTGTCATTTTGGCGCTTGAAAACAAAGGTTGTCATTTTGGCGCTTGAACACAAAGGGTGTCATTTTGGCGCTTGAACACAAAGGTTGTCATTTTGGCGCTTGAACACAAAGGTTGTCATTTTGGCGCTTGAACCTAAAGGACTTCATTTTGGCGCTTGAACACAAAGGTTGTCATTTTGGCGCTTGAACACAAAGGTTGTCATTTTGGCGCTTGAACACAAAGGGTGTCATTTTGGCGCTTGAACACAAAGGTTTTCATTTTGGCGCTTGAACACAAAGGTTGTCATTTTGGCGCTTGAACACAAAAGGTGTCATTTTGGCGCTTGAACACAAAGGTTTTCATTTTGGCGCTTGAACGTTTACAAAATAAGATCAAAAGTATTCCAAGCAGAACCGTTAACATATACCAATTGTTACCTATACTTACATATTATTACTTATATTCTAGGTTCTATTACTTTTAAACTATGTCTTTCCAAACACAAATGCTCAACAACCACTTCTGGAGTTTACCGAGGTGAAGAAAACATGTGAAAGTTAATTTTTTTTAAAGGGGAGGGGAAGGGGTGAAAGAAATAACCACATACCAAAAAAAAACACTAAAAAAATACTTTAAAAAAACATAGCTTATTTAAAGTGTAATAGTATCAATTAGTTTGGATCAGTCATGTAATTATAAATAAGATTGACCTAGACAAAATAAATCTGTGTCTGAAGACAACATGAGGTAGAACTAAAGTCTGAAGAAGACTAAAGTGACAGAACATGATGCCCTAACGCCAATATCACTGGTCAATAAGTGTAAGAATGTCGAGCCCAACAAAATCCAAGATAGAAGATGATCTGTCTCAATCTGGTTCCCACAATCCAAGATGATCTGTCTCAATCTGGTCCCCACAATCCAAGATGATCTGTCTCAATCTGGTCCCCACAATCCAAGATGATCTGTCTCAATCTGGTCCCCACAATCCAAGATAATTTGTCTCAATCTGGTCCCCACAATCCAAGATAATTTGTCTCAATCTGGTCCCCACAATCCAAGATGATCTGTCTCAATATGGTCCCCACAATCCGAGATAATTTGTCTCAATCTGGTCCCCACAATCCAAGATAATTTGTCTCAATCTGGTTCCCGCAATCCAAGATGATCTGTCTCAATCTAGAGAACACAATCAAAGAGGATTTTCTTTGGGCCCTACAATCCAAGATGATCTGTCTCCAAAGCGCATAAGAAAAGCTTTTTTAACTTTTGCAAAACTTAGCTCACGAGTTTGGTTAACTCCAAACTCACGTCAAGGTCTAAAAGACGTAACAAAATGCAGACACCGAGTCATAATAGAGGTAAGAAATACTAATAATAAATATTACTTTTCTCCAAGCAGAAAAATTCAGAAGGTGAGTCGGAGTCTTCCACTTTGGGTTACTGGCTTGCATGGGTCTCCTCGGTAGAATCGCTATCATATTGCAACTCGGGGTATATTGACTTGGCTACGTTAGTCATTGTTATGGGAGATAAATAAATACCAAAAGCCATTTTATATGGCCAAATTTCATTGGGCATAAGAACAACTCGTGAAAATGGACGTTAACCACTGGTTAGATCTATCAATAAACCACGCTATGTTGCAACGAATGTTATGTCAGATCTAGCACTAGACAGCACTATGTTATAGTGTATGTTATTTTAGATGTAGCACTAGACAGCACTATGTTTCAATGAATGTTATGTTAGATCTAGCACTAGACAGCACTATGTTTCAATGAATGTTATGTTAAATCTAGCCCTAGACAGCACTATGTTTCAATGAATGTTATGTTAGATCTAGCACTAGACAGCACTATGTTTCAATGAATGTTATGTTAGATCTAGCACTAGAAAGCACTATGTTTTAATGAATGTTATGTTAGATCTAGCACTAGACAGCACTATGTTTTAATGAATGTTATGTTAGATCTAGCACTAGACAGCACTATGTTTCAATGAATGTTATGTTAGATCTAGCAATAGACAGCACTATGTTTCAATGAATGTTATGTTAGATCTAGCACTAGACAGCACTATGTTTCAATGAATGTTATGCACAGAGAGCAAATTTTGTGAAGAAAGAAATTTAGTGCATGTACATATTTTTGAACTGTGAAGTCCTCCTTCAAGGGTGAGGTCCTGCACAGCTCCACGATTTTGCCGAGACCTAAATCCGGCCCTGTTTCAGCCGACACAAAAGGTAGAGGAAGACATGAAACACTCAGGCAGACTCCATTTTGTTTTCAGTGCTCTGTCTGGTCAAGAAACCTTCTCCAGAATAGAGCTTCATTGTTATAATAACATGACCAAGTTGTTATACGTCTGCCAATATGATGTACACTTATGTATTGGAAAAAATCCATATTTTTAATAGTGTCGTGACATAGTCTGCTATTGTCTTTTTAACCTGTTACCATCTCCCCCCCCCCCTTTTTTTAAATTTTTTTTTTCAAGATTGCCAACACGTGATAGTTAAGCGAAGCAGGATACTGTTGTTGTTTTTGTTTTGTTTTTCCATGTGACTTCTACTTAGGAAGTAGATCCTGTTGTCTAATTGACCTTCATTTTTATGAATGAAATCTTAATGTGTAAGTGTAATGGTATAGACTCCTGTAGTTTCACTCTTAACGAAACGAGACTTGGTTGTGAGCCTTAGAAAATGTTCTTGTGTAGAGATGTTAATCAAAAGAGTGTTAGTGAAATGGTGAGAATGTGAGAATGAACACACAAACACACTCATGTGCTCACGTGTGATCATGTGTGTAGCTAGTCCGAATGTCTATGTCTAGAAATACAAATGAAACCATTCTTTCTATTTTCTTGACTTATTCGGGCTGACACCAAATGTACTTCTGACACATCACCCTGACACCAAATGTACTTCTGACACATCAGCCTGACACCAAATGTACTTCTGACACATCAGCCTGACACGCAAATTACCAAGGATTGTTGGGGAGGGGGGGGGGGTTAGAGTGTCATCTAGGGATGAGTTGCCATGTATCTTAATAGTCTAGACTACTCCAGACTCTAGAACAGTGGTTACCTAATTTTTTTGTCACGTAGACCCCTTAACATGTTTTCCGATTTTCGGTAGACCCCCCCCCCTGCTTTAGTTATATTTCATTTTTGAAAATTCATTAACTTTAAATTTCCCTTATTTTTTAAAACTAATTTCTAACCAGTGTGACGAATAATAAATAAAATAAATGTAAAGCTACAATCTAAGTTATATCTTTTTATTAATAAAATTCAAACTTCAAGCAAAACAAAAAGTTACTATGTATTACATACATTCATCAAACACACTGGTAACGTTTTGTGGATAAAAGGTTTAGAAGCTCGCCATTTGTGTTTACGGAGAATATGTTTCATTTAAGCATTTGTTCAATGAAGTAATCTTTCCAAAATTAAATATTAATTTGCCTTAAGTATCATTGTAAACGTTTTCGCAAAGAACGATTGTGTGTGTATGTGTATAAATATTTCTGATCTATAATAAATAAAAAATATGCAAATAAAAAGACTACATTATTACCAGACAAGGTTGATTCAGCCAGCTCTATAAAGAAATATGTCATTTTGGAGAAATATGTTGTTTGCAAAAAATTACATAAGAAGAAAGAAAACTCTGTTCTGCAATTTAATTACTATAACAACCAAAGAGAAAGAGTTTATCTCAAGACGCCACCACAAATAGAGGAGCTGGGATACTCAACGAATGGCCCGAGGGAGAAAAATTAATTAATAAATAAAGTCATTTGCAACTGGTGAGCTTTCTGGTAGCCACAGAGCAGAAAGGGATGACCGGAACTATCAGCTAGCGAATCACCCAAATACGCCAAACAGTCAGATTCTTTTCATGACCGATGCCAAAAAAAAAATCCTCTAGAGCTTGAAAAACTCAATTCCTCCAATGTGACTCAGGACAGTACTTATACAGATCAACAACAAAAGCAAGAAAACTGACACACTCGCCAAGTGTTGGGAGAACAAATACAAATGAAGAAACTAAGACTGAATAGAAAAAACGAGAAATGGACAAGCTCTGATCAAAATTACAAAAAGGATGACGCCTACTATACATTATCCGGATACCACCGATGTTTAATTTTTCACATAAGCACCAGACACAACAGAATGAGACAACAGAATGTTCCTGAAGCTGAAAATTGGAACCAGTGAAATTTGCTCTTGTGGGGTGTCACTAGAGAATGCTGACGATATCCTGCAAAGCTGCATTCTTCATCAAAAGGCCCTAACAAGACGATGCCCCCCCCCAAAAAAAAAAAAAACATAGAAGGAAAACTAAATTGAGAGCTTCTTATCTGGAAACCATTGAGCAGTTCATCTAAGAAAGGACTACTGGTCTTGTCACTGAACACTCCAACATAATTATAAGTACGAAGAAGAAGTTTTTTACTGTTATAACTCATCTTACTATATGATGTCGAAAGAGATTTAGTGGGTGTATTCTGAACATTATCTTTGATTGTTTGAAAGTTTTTCAAACCTTTATCTTTTTTATCAGGGTGGCATCATCTCGAATGATCCACCAGCCTCATGGGTTTCGTAGCGTCATTAAAAAAAGGCACATAAACAATCGCTTGTTTGACAAGGAAGGAATGAAGTCCAATTTCAAATACTTAACGCTGTACAGTCTACATTTCTTTTTGTTAAAGTTACAACAAGACAAAATTAAGCTCTTTAACTCGAGTTATTAAGTTTTCTCGCTTTTGACAAAGTTCACCACCATAGTTTGCTTAAAAAATTAAAATATTTTGGCATTAATGGTCCACTGCATCAGTGGATTAAAGATTTTCTGATAGGGAGAGAACAAACTGTAATTATAAATGGCTCTAAATCAACACCAATAACAGTAAACTCAGGTGTACCTCAAGGAACAGTCTTGGGTCCACTACTATTTTTAATTTACATAAATGATTTACCAAATTGCATTAGTTCAGGAACAAAAGTCAGATTATTTGCAGACGATTGCATAATATATAGAACAATAAAAACAAAACAAGACACAGACATTTTACAAAGAGAATTAGGTGAATTACAGAAATGGGAATCAAATTGGAGCATGTCTTTCCACCCAGAAAAATGTCAGTTGTTAAGAGTAACAAAAAAACTAAAACAAATTAATTCCACTTATCTTATTCATGGCAAACCAGTAACACAGACTAAAAACGCAAAATACCTAGGTGTTATAATAAATGAAAAACTGGCATGGAATCCACATATTGATGAAACTATAAAAAAATCCAACAAAGCATTAGGGTTTATTAAAAGAAATTTCTATAAATCAAATAAGAACATAAAACTAAAATGTTATTTAACCTTGGTTAGGCCAATAATAGAATATGCATCCACCGTGTGGGACCCCTCAACTCAAGAAAACATTAAGAAACTGTAACAAACACAAAATAGAGCAGTGAGATTCATAACAAACGAATATTCACATTTGACTAGAGTAACACCATTAGTAAAATCACTAAATTTAGAAAGCCTTCAGGACAGAAGACTCAAAAGTAAAGTAGCAATTATACATAAAACACTGAACCATAATCTTCAAATACAAAAACAAAATTTAATAAAATACTCTGAAAGACACAAAAATAAAGGCACATTCCTCGTCCCATATGCTAGGACAAATTTGTACAAATACTCCTTCTTCCCTAGTGCTATTAGAGCATGGAATGGGTTGCCTGAGCTAGCCAGAAAAACCAGTGACTTGGCAGAATTTAAGTCATTGGTTAATATGCATGACTAAATGCATGACGCGTAGGACGTAATCATCTTCTTTTTTGAAGTAACGTCTGTATTATATAAGATAAAATAAGATAATACAACAATGTTTCACTAGAACATTTAGTAAGGTACAAGTCATAAATGTGTGTATAAAATAATTCCATTAACGGGATATCAAAATTCAAGAGTCATGACTTGTTGAAATGAGATTCATTCTCTTAGACCTCCGTGCCCATCTCATAGACCTCTGTGCCCATCTCTGAGACCTCCGTGCCCATCTCTGAGACCTCCGTGCCCATCTCTGAGACCTCCGTGCCCATCTCTGAAACCTCCGTGCCCATCTCATAGACCTCCGTGCCCATCTCTTAGACCTCCGTGCCCATCTCTTAGACCTCCGTGCCCATCTCTGAGACCTCCGTGCCCATTTCATAGACCTCCGTGCTCATCTCTGAGAACTCCGTGCCCATCTCATAGACCTCCGTGCCCATTTTATAGACCTCCGTGCCCATCTCTTAGACCTCCGTGCCCATCTCTGAGACCTCCGTGCCCATTTCATAGACCTCCGTGCCCATCTCTGAGACCTCCGTGCCCATCTCATAGACCTCCGTGCTTATTTCATAGACCTCCGTGCCCATGTCTGAGACCTCCGTGCCCATTTCATAGACCTCCGTGCCCATCTCATAGACCTCCGTGCCCATCTCTTAGACCTCCGTGCCCATCTCTGAGACCTCCGTGCCCATTTCATAGACCTCCGTGCCCATCTCTGAGACCTCCGTGCCCATCTCATAGACCTCCGTGCCCATCTCTTAGACCTCCGTGCCCATCTCTTAGACCTCCGTGCCCATCTCATAGACCTCCGTGCCCATCTCATAGACCTCCGTGCCCTTCTCATAGACCTCCGTGCCCATCTCTTAGACCTCCGTGCCCATCTCTTAGACCTCCGTGCCCATCTCTTAGACCTCCGTGCCCATCTCATAGACCTCCGTGCCCATCTCATAGACTTCCGTGCCCATCTCTTAGACCTCCGTGCCCATCTCTTAGACCTCCGTGCCCATCTCATAGACCTCCGTGCCCATCTCATAGACCTCCGTGCCCATCTCTTAGACCTCCGTGCCCATCTCTTAGACCTCCGTGCCCATCTCATAGACCTCCGTGCCCATCTCTTAGACCTCCGTGCCCATCTCATAGACCTCCGTGCCCATCTCTTAGACCTCCGTGCCCATCTCTTAGACCTCCGTGCCCATCTCTGAGACCTCCGTGCCCATTTCATAGACCTCCGTGCCCATCTCTGAGACCTCCGTGCCCATCTCATAGACCTCCGTGCTTATTTCATAGACCTCCGTGCCCATCTCTGAGACCTCCGTGCCCATCTCATAGACCTCCGTGCCCATCTCATAGACCTCCGTGCCCATCTCTTAGACCTCCGTGCCCATCTCTGAGACCTCCGTGCCCATTTCATAGACCTCCGTGCCCATTTCATAGACCTCCGTGCCCATCTCTGAGACCTCCGTGCCCATCTCATAGACCTCCGTGCCCATCTCTTAGACCTCCGTGCCCATCTCTTAGACCTCCGTGCCCATCTCTGAGACCTCCGTGCCCATCTCATAGACCTCCGTGCCCATCTCTTAGACCTCCGTGCCCATCTCTTAGACCTCCGTGCCCATCTCATAGACCTCCGTGCCCATCTCTTAGACCTCCGTGCCCATTTCTGAGACCTCCGTGCCCATCTCTTAGACCTCCGTGCCCATCTTTTAGACCTCCGTGCCCATCTCTGAGACCTCCGTGCCCATCTCTTAGACCTCCGTGCCCATCTCTTAGACCTCCGTGCCTATCTCTTAGACCTCCGTGCCCATCTCATAGACCCTCCCCAATTTACTTGTTCACTTTCGTAGACCCCTGGGGTCTATATAGACAACTTTGGGAATCACTGCTCTAGAAGGTTCATTTTGCACACATAAAGTATAATGAACAAAAAACATTTTGATCCACCCATTCCTTTAGGCTATAACTTGTAGAACAAAAAACATTTTGATCCACCCATTCCTTTAGGCTATAACTTGTAGAACAAAAAACATTTTGATCCACCCATTCCTTTAGGCTATAACTTGTAGAACAAAAAACATTTTGATCCACCCATTCCTTTAGGCTATAACTTGTAGAACAAAAAACATTTTGATCCACCCATTCCTTTAGGCTATAACTTGTAGAACAAAAAACATTTTGATCCACCCATTCCTTTAGGCTATAACTTGTAGAACAAAAAACATTTTGATCCACCCATTCCTTTAGGCTATAACTTGTAGAACAAAAAACATTTTGATCCACCCATTCCTTTAGGCTATAACTTGTAGAACAAAAAACATTTTGATCCACCCATTCCTTTAGGCTATAACTTGTAGAACAAAAAACATTTTGATCCACCCATTCCTTTAGGCTATAACTTGTAGAACAAAAAACATTTTGATCCACCCATTCCTTTAGGCTATAACTTGTAGAACAAAAAACATTTTGATCCACCCATTCCTTTAGGCTATAACTTGTAGAACAAAAAACATTTTGATCCACCCATTCCTTTAGGCTATAACTTGTAGAACAAAAAAAGAAAAGAAAAAAAAAAGAAAAATATACACAATCTTTAAGTGTAATTGTATCAATTCTGTGGCAATTTACGTCTCGAGAGACGATCTTTTCCCTTTGCAACTTCTTGTGTGACTAAAGAGGCCAATCCTTGATACACAGCTGCGGTCACAGGTTGGGCAAATGTAAACACCAGGCACTGTTGCATTTTCACCCTTCTTTCTGCTGCTGTTGTGTATGACATCTGCAATCCGAGACCATTCCTTTATGCTCTCTCTACGTGTGGATCTATCCAGTGCCACTTTTTCCCAGCTGCTAGTGTCTATTTTGAAGAGCTTCATGTCGAGTTTGCATACATCCGTATACCGTAAAAGTGGGCGACATGCGGCTCTTCTGCCTTCTGTTAGATCGCTATACAGGATGTCTTGTGGAAGTTGACCTACTGGCATTCTACGAACGTAGCCAAGCCAGCCAAGGTGTCTACTGTTGATAACACAGCAGATGACCTGGCACCCGCTCTTCGTAGCACTTCCTCATTGGTTATTTTATCTTGCCACCTTATTTTTAAGATCCTCCTTAGGCAATCGAGGTGGAAGACATTCAGTTTTATTTTCCTGTCATAAGTTGGTTGACCATGTTTAACTTCCGTAAAGCAAAGTGCTCATCACACATGTCCGGTAGACTAAGGCTTTAGTATTGTTAGTCAGCAATATGTTGTCCCACACTCTTTTCAGCAGTCGTGAAAAGGTAGCCTTTCCTTTGGCTATCCTGTTGTTAATGTCTTTATCCAGTAGAGCATCGTGGAATAGCAAAAAAGGTCAACAATTTCTAGTGGTTGGCCATTAATGCTTACTTGAGGTGCAGTGTTTGTGTTTTGGACAAGTATCTTAGACTTGCTTTGACTGATGTTTAAGCCGAACTTCTGGCAAGCAGCAGATAGTTTGTCAACCAGGGACTGAAGCTGAATATCAGAATCAGCCACAATAGCTGCATTATCAGCAGGGCCGCCGCGAAGGTTGTGGCCGCCTGCGTGCGGAATTTAAAAATGCCTTCTCCCCACCCCCCCACCCCAATTTTTTTTTCTTGAAAAAAAAATTCCAATAAGATTGAGGTGGACACTTTAATTTAGATGTATTTTTTGTAGACCATTCCATTTTTTCCCTTTTATATTCGCACCGTTGATGTACCCCTCAAGTACAACTATGAACCATGCACTAGGAACAATTTCGGATATATGTGCCTACAGAAATCTGACATTTAGGTATTTTGTGATGAACACTACAAACTGATCTCGTTCTGACTACTCAGTTATGCTCCTGTATTTGCGACGATTTTAATTGATGAACTTCTGCTGGTATATTACAATGAACAACGTAAATGAGCATGATCTACAGTTTCTCGATAACTTTGACTGCTCAACAATAATACATATTATGGTCTGGACTTTTTTTTTAAAGCAAAATCCGAAAAAAAAGGTCGAAATACAAAAGCCAGTGACAGTGGAACTTTTTCAACGTTCAGTAAATGTTCATAATAATTATCACCATTGTATTTTGTCGAGGTGTGCATTGCATCCACAATCATCTGACATACACGGATTCAGAGTTGCCTACAAATTTATACAACAAATAAAGCAACTCAGCGCTGAATATTTTCATGAGTCTAAAACAAAGTACATAATCCAAAGTATGAACATTATACAATAACTGTAAATAAAACATAGAAAGGCAATGATTCTCACATTCCCTGGTGGCGACTCCCTATTATAGATAACATTTTCGTTCGAGCCTCCTTTAGAAGCTGGAGCTCAGAGGAGCGATTTAGGCTTCCACTGTAAGGTCCCTGAGTTTTTTAAAGAATTTAATAAAAAGAAAAGAAACTTAGTCACGATTTGTAGGTTTTATTGTTCATTTATATTAAACCAACACTGTGTATAGAATCTAAAGTTACGTGATGAAAGTTCACTAAAACGTTTCTGCTCAGGTCGGCAACGGGTCTGAACATTTTTTTTGCCGCCCCCCCCCCATGTTGTTGGTCGGTTGTTGGCTTGTAGCCCCAAACAGCTAGTACAACTAAACCAATGTAGGCGTTTTATATTTGTTAAATAAATAAACTTTAAATTACTTGAACAATCTTCTTTGTGAAGAAATACTCAATAGAACTGTTATTATTCAAGATTTAACTTCAGATGAGATATAGATCTAATAGTAATGAAATAAATTGATATTTAAACACAAATCCAGCTCACAACAACCAAAAAAAGGCTTAAGATCGTCTCACATTTGTACGTTAATGTCATCATTGTCACTGCATAACAAACCAATCAATCGCTTCACCTCTTCTCACCACCGCTGAAGAAACACACACACTCCATAACACTCCTTTTTGTCAGGACGTTGCGTCCTCCCCCGCTTCATAAGAGGAACTTGTGCCCCCCCTCCCCAGTGAAAATGTTTTAAAATCGAGATTTTAATTACCGGGTGGGCCATTCGTCTCAAAACAAATATTACCAACAACCCGCGTAATCCCGAGCACGCTGCTCTATTAATTTTTTTACTAGTTTCCAAAATAGTTTCTATTTCTTATGTACTAATATTGTTTATATTTTCAAAGGATAATGGAATAATAGGAATTTATATAAAATATTTTTAGTAATTTTTTAAAAAAATTAACTAAATAAAAAAAAGTAAACTTGGAATAAGATTTGGCCGCCCCTTAAAGTCGGCCGCCCTGATTATCAGCATACAGGAGTTACCTGATAAGTATCTTCCTAACCTTGGATTTTGCCCGCAGCCTTGATACATTAAATAGTTTTCCAGAGGATCTTGTATGGAGAAATACACCTTTGTTGTTGTCGTTGAACGCATAATGCAGGAGAAGAATATTCGAAACAGAGTAGCTGCGAGCACACAACCCTGCCTGACACCACTACAAACCTCAAACGGTGCTGATTGCAGGGGCGGACTGGCTATATGGGCAAACGGGCAAATGCCCGGTGGGCCGGTACCAAATGGGCCGGTCTGGTAGCGACAAAAGAAAAAAAAATCAATGCAGACAACTTTAAAATAAAAAATTGACAGCAGCAAGACACAAAGGCCCAAATATTTTTTCTTGTTGTTGTTTTTTTTTTATATTCTTATTACAATTAATTTTGTTTGAAATTCAACAAGAATAAAAATTTAAAAAAATACACTATACCCTGTACGTATTATCATTTGCAAAACGTTAGACCTTACTTTCTGCTATGCACGAGCGGCATGGACTGCTTTGATGTCTTCGAGGTTGTGTTTGGCCTAATCATTTTGCTGGTCGGCATTTTTATTTCTCCTTCCCTTCCCCGTCTTTTAATGGTTCCAATGAAATTTAACCAAAAAGAGGGACAAGAGAGGTTAAGTTAAAAAACATTGATATAATGCATCAAAAAAAAAATTTTAAAAAAGATAGGCGCGACAATTAGCTCTTTAACAATACTTAACAGAAATTAACTTAAACACATACACACAGCCGCAAAATTGCAAACCACCCAACTTATTCACAGCTCAATATGGGTATAAAGCTCTACTTTCTGTGATTTGGAAAGAAACGGTAAGTTTCTTTTTGTTTATTTTTAATAACATAGATCTAAAAATACTACACTTAAGGCTTAAAAAAAAAATTAATTAAAAAATAAATCTAGATCTAAATCAATTTTTATACTATTATAATTAATGGCAAACTTATGCTTAGTATGAAATCATTCATGATAAAAATTATTACAATAATTTATATAGCGCTGTCACATCCGATATTTAATGAAAGGAGATTTATATTTTAAATAATGGGTCATGGTATATTCATATACAAATCGCGTTTTTGAGAATGTACGAGGAGGAAGCAAGAGCTTTTCACATTAAGTAAGTGCCTCTAACCGTTCTGCTTTCTCTTATCTTTTAATGGAATGTGTTGCCTGAGTCAGCCCGGAAAACCAATGATTTAGCATATTTTAAGTCACAGATCAACATACATGACTAGATTGACACATGAAATGCGTAAGACGTAAAAATCATATAGCTATATATCTCAAATAGCCTCTGACAACCAGTCCAACTCCTGGCCTTCACGTGTGGTTCAGTTACTGAGCCTGGCGGAACCGTTACCACGACAGGAGAAGGGGCAAAGGCGAGCAACTGGCGCCTAAACCAGTAAGCTTCGGGCAGGAGGGGCTCGTTAGCCTTGGTTGGCTACCCATCTAGGAGAAGGAAAACTCTGAATCCAAACCCCCGCTGCCTTGCGGCTATATCCAAACACGGGAAAGGCTTCGGGAGACAACCCTGAGGAAAAATCAGGAGCTGGTGACCCTTAGGCAGACTGTGGCACACCGTGCCACAGCCTGGCAGATCCTGCCGCGCTACTGATCCCAAATTGTATTGGATATTCCGTTCCTTTGGTCACATCAGCAGCTCGGAGAGGGGGAACTGCTGTGTGGGCGACATCGTTCCGACCATAAACAATGCCCAGGCTTTCATCTCACTTATTCAAAGCCCTAACCCCAAAAAACTGGAGAGGACACTCCAGCTTTGCCTTTGCGTCGGCCAAACACGGGAAGTGGCAGTCACCGGTTATAAGCTCAAATGCTCAATTGACGTAGCGCAGGGCGCCAGGGGCCACTTTCGTCAGTGGGAGGGATCCTAGGACCACCAAAGCAAAAGCCACCTTAACTTGAGCTGTCTGTGAACGGGAGTGTCTCTCCAAAATAGGGCTCCACAGCCACATGAGGAAGTGTGCTCTGAGATGAACCATAGTCGTTCTACGACTGAAGAAGGCCAATGATGACACGTATAAATAGAATACATTATGTAATCCTACGAATGCATACATCCAGTTTTCGATGGGTTATCAAACAATATATTTTGTTGAGAATTAGGCTTACACCTATAATATAACACATGGGCGTGCCGGGAGGGGAGGATCTTTAAACCATCAATTGCCTCAGACCTCATTGTCTGAAAGGGAAACTATACTTACTGCCCCAGTGCAGCCAACGTAAGCAAACTACAGTCACCAAATTTCAATACAAAAGCTAAAGCAAAACTATAGTTACCATTTTCTACCCTAACTGCCCTTTGGCGGTGTGTACTGTCTTTCCACTAATTATAGGAAGAGAGTATTCTAGGTTAGAAAAAACGTTTGAAAGAATGAAAGATCAGAATGTAATGAAGATTAATTACATATACACATATACATATTGATATATATATAATAAATTGCGGAGTGGGATAAAAATCCCCCCCCCCAACACCGAAAATATATGACATGCCATATGTGGGCCGGTTTGTATGGTAATGCCCGGGCCGATTTTGATACCCAGTCCCCCCTGGCTGATGAAATTTAACAGTACATTTTGTTTCCTCGAGAAAGCACTCAATGAACTTCAGTAGTTTGGGAGGGCAACCTATTTTCCTCATGAGTTTGAAAAGGTCACTTCTGCTGACCATGTCAAAGACTTTAGTCAGATCAACAAAAACGATGTAAAGGGGTCTGTTTGTCTCTCTGAATTTCTCCTGCAGTAGTCGTAGAGAAGATATCATGTCTATAGTGGATCTACCACTCCTGAATCCACACTGAGACTCTGGGTAGACTCTAGAAGCTATCACTTGCAGCCTGGATAGTGCCACTCTAGCAAAGATTTTGCCAACTATGCTGAGGAGAGAGATACCCCTATAATTGTTGCAGTCACTCCGATCTCCTTTGTTCTTATATATTGTGATTATATTTGCGTCACGCATGTCCTGTGGGACAGGACCTGCTTCCCAGCAACGGCAGAGGAGTTGACCTTAACTACTTCCGCTGGGATGCTATCACTCCCTGGAGATTTTCTATTTTTCGTGCAGTTTATTGCTTTTTTGAGATCACTAAGGCTCGGAAACTTATCTAAGCATTCTAATACTGGAAGATCTGGTAGAGAAGCCAGGGCGACATCGTCTACTGTATTCTGTGTGGCATAGACTTCGAGGCAGTGTTTTGTCCATCGTTCTAGCTGCTTGGTTTGATCTGTAATTTTTTCTTCAGATTTTGATGGAAGGGGGCAGGCTTAGACACTGTTGGACCCAGAGCCGCTTTAATGCCATCAAACAGAGCTATACTATTTCTTAAGTAGAGACTTTCTTGAATTCTGTTGCGGATATCCCTCCAAAAGTTGTTAGCACACTGTCTAGCCATTTGTTTTGCTCGTGGCACACATGTCTGCAAATCTCTCTCCATTTTCGTTCAACTCACCTTGTCCTAATTGTATCAATTCTTGTGAATCAATCCTATCATTAATTTTTTCAATAGATCTAGAATAAAAAATGAGAACTGTGTGCGATTGAAAATATTTTGACCAATTGTTTTTCCTCCCGTACTGGCTTTTCAAAAGCAATTTAAAAAAAAACAAACGTAGATCGACTTGAATTCTGACTCGAGGGCTCAAGCCTCTTTGATGGAAGGCCAACAAGTTAGCCACTGAGTTAATCAAGTGCTTATGAAAGCAGAAGCTTTTATAGTTATCTATTGCTAGTTTCAAATTTTTAGACGACGACCTAATTCTCTACACCATGCTAATCTCCCCTTAGCTAGCACTGTCTGTATATAAAACAAAATTGTTTTATAACAACAAATTGATAAAATAATTGGTCATTTTTTATTATTAATTCATGAGTTGTTAAAGACGTTGTTAATTGTGCAAAGTTTCAACTTGATCCGAGAATAGAAAGTGGGAGAAATAAGGTGTACAAGATTTGTACCAGACAGAGGGAGTTGAGACAAACTTTGTACAAGCAGTTGTCCCAAAAAATATCCATTATGAACTAAAGACCATCGTCTACGTATTTCCATTCTCATTCCTAGAGAAATAGAAAGACAGAGAGACACGGAAAGATAGAGAGAGCGAGAAAGGTGAGAGAGAGAGAGAGGGATAGAAAAGAGAGAACGAGACAAATACAGATAGTCTGAGAGATAGGGAGAGAAAGAGGGAGACAAAGAGACAGAAGTTTTCATTTACATATTATTTTGTTTCAATTCCTACTATATAGATAGTGGCATATAGACAGTGATTTGTTCATTGCATCTCATTACGTAAGTAGAAACTCCTTTCTCAGCAATATCAAAATCCCCAAAACATGGGCTCTATTGAGACGTTAAGGCTGTCGCCTTGGTCGTCAAACTGTGGGCGAGGCCAGCGTTCTGCACATTTCTACAGAGTCTTGTCTTCTAAACAAAGCAGCAGCCCATTGAAGTAGATATCCTTCAGAGACGCTGGAGATGGATAGGTCACACCCTTCGCAAGCCTGCATCTAACATAACAAGACAAGCCCTAACTTGGAACCCCCAAGGAAAGAGGAAGAGGGGACGGCCCAGGAATACATGGCGCCGCGATTTGGAAGCAAATGCCAAGCAGAACGGCAAGACGTGGGGACAGTTGAAGAGACTCGCCCAGAACCGAGACGCTTGGAGGAAGCTGGTTGGTGGCCTATGCCTCAGAAGGGACCACAGGCAGAGATGAGATGAGATGAATATTAAGTAGATTAATTTATGATTGGGTCACGATAATTAAAAGACAAAAAGGATGTGTGTTTTTTTTTTTAAATCTAGCTTTACAATCTATTTGATGAAAACCTTTCTCAACAATCGGGCAAGCAAAGTTAAAGTGTGGAGCTATATGCACATTTTGCTTTGATTGTAAAATTGATGTGTCTTTTTATTTCTCACTTTGTGCTGATCAACATTGTGTATCTCTAAGAAATGCGTTTCTTTTCCACGCCTTTAAATACAGGAATGTCTGTTCGTGTAAGAGGTTGTCGGGAGACTTTTCTTTTTCATGTTTCTTCCATGTAATGTGTAAGTTTGTTTTAACCAAAAGTTAGTTACCAGACGTTATAGTAAGGATTGCTCAATAATAGGCCATTAAATACTTAGGCAAATGTCTGCCGGACGGAGGACAGACGACCCTAAAAAGGAAGACAGGGAAACAACTCGCGTTTTACATTCAGGACCAAAATAAAAAGTTTTTGTGGAGGCCCCTACACTTCTTCGAAAGTTAAAACTTATTGAATCAAATACTGATATCTAAAAGCACTTATTGAATCAAATACTGATATCTAAAGCACTTGTTGAATCAAATACTGATATCTAAAAGCACTTATTCAATCAAATACTGATATCTAAAAGCACTTATTGAATCAAATACTGATAACTAAAAGCACTTATTGAATCATATACTGATATCTAAAAGCACTTGTTGAATCAAATACTGATATCTAAAAGTACTTATTGAATCATATACTGATATCTAAAAGCACTTGTTGAATCAAATACTGATATCTAAAAGCACTTATTGAATCAAATACTGATATCTAAAAGCACTTATTGAATCAAATACTGATATCTAAAGCACTTTGCATTTTTTGGTTTAAAAAAATGTAGGCTACTCTATAATACGCAATGTAGTAAATACGGAGCTGCCGTTGTATTTTACTAGCCTTAGCCAAATAAAGATAATGAAAATTAAATACTCAAAATAGTGAACCTATGACTAAAGTTACAGAGAAACATAGACACAGAAAGCTAGGGGAAATAACTGCTGCACTTGCAAGACCAACAAAGAAACCGCATTAACGAACTTGATAAAGCATTGATTTTTACTGGAATATAGATTCACATTACATTAGAAAGACCTAGATTTTCTACTTGCCAGGATTTCGAATGCTTTAAAATTTTTTTTAAAAATCATGTTTTTTTAAATGAGTGCTTCCAATTTTTAGGGGGGAAAAATTTCCTGCAAAACACACACATACTCTCACACATTTAAAAAAAAGTTGATTAATTTTGTATTTGATGGTGATTCGACTTGGCGTGGACATTGATTTAAACAGCCTCACTAACTGCCTCTGTCCATCACATAGTCAGCTGACTGATATCACAGTGTATTGGAAGCACCAAAGTGTTTGTTATAGTTCGACAGAGTGTAGGCCTACTCAGCAGGGGCGGACTGGCTTTATGGGCATTCGGACCAATTCCCGGTGGGCCGGAAGGCCACCCAAATGGGCCGGTAGGGCCACCTAATGGGCCCCATCAAATTGTCAAGGGTTTAATAATATTCGTAGTTTTTTTAATATATCTTTTACAGACTCTACAGTGCAATGTTAATTGAATCTGTGCAATGTTAATTTAGCCTAATCTGTGCAATGCTAATTGAATCTAACACATTTTCCGAAATAATGTATTAGCCTACATCTGTAGACTGTGCTATACTAGTAGGCTCTACACGCTACATACATGGTGATTAAAAAGCAACGTTACATAAGGCCTATATTTCTTATAAGGATATAGTGTTCACTCTATGAATGCGTTCAGTAATCGATACATTATGAAACTAATTAACATAATGATTTTGAGGACATGTAGACCTACAATTAGATGTCTATCATATGATATACATTTTGTGGGCTGGATTGTATAGAATTGCCCGGGCCGGTATTAGCACCCAGTCCACCCCTGCTATTGATCATGAGTGTGTATGGGGGGGGGGGGGGGAGGGGGAAATGTGGAAATGACCTTCAATCTTTTTTTTTTTGTCGTTTTAAAACTGAAAGCATAACGCAAGTGCTCACCAGAAACGCTTTAGACCAACTTCAGAACAACTGGAAGTAAATATTTCTTCGGATCACGTCTACTAGGAGCAGGGGCGGCCTTATATAATTGGGGATCCTAGGCAAGTGAATTTGGTGGCCCTAAATGAAATAGAAAAATAAATAATAAACAGATTTTAAAAATACAATTCTGCAATTTATTAAATACCTAGTGTACTCCAACAATAACTAACAATGAGGACAAGTTTCGCTATTTCTTCTCTAAGAAAAGAAAAAAAAAAGGCCTAATTTTGAATCCTTGCGAGGCCCTAACCAATCGGATGCGCGGGCAGCTGTCTATTTTGTTAATGCATAGGCCAGCCTTGACTCACAATGCTTGTCTGAGATTGTTCAATTCTTACAAACGAAGGCATGCAGATAAAAACGGATATTAAATAACCCCCACCTTCTTTGTTTTTCCAGCCTAAAAAAAAGCTATGTCTGCGTTAAATTTATATATTTGTGATACGACACGACCACTTTTGTCATCCAAGAGGGCTGGGGGGTTTACACTACAGTTGTGTGATTCCTATGTGGCTGGCGAGACTAAGATGTTCAGTTGCACTCTGGGTAGTCCACTTCATCTGTAACAGCTTGCTACCTGGTTTGCATGTACATCTCGTCAAGTGCCACAACTCTTCTTTAGTTTAGAACGTTCTTTTCATTTCAAAACTTTTTTTTTATTAAAGAAGTGAACATCTTTCTTTTGTGGCCTATAACATTTCACCGACACTGTGGCCTATTACATTTCACCGACACTGTGGCCTATTACATTTCACCGACACTGTGGCCTATTACATTTCACCGACACTGCGGCCTATTACATTTCACCGACACTGCGGCCTATTACATTTCACCGACACTGCGGCCTATTACATTTCACCGAAACTGTGGCCTATTACATTTCACCGACACTGCGGCCTATGATAAGTAAAAAAAAAAAATTAGATATTGCTTCTCCAATAATCCTATGTTGTAGGCCTATATAGAAACCTCTCGGACAGTGGCACATCGGGCCTATAATTTATAAGAATCGTTAAAAGTTGGCCAGAGTATTGCCATGTTGTGTTGCCTCCCAGATATTGGTACCATGTTAATTAGTGTAATAGTTGAGTTGTAGGCCCTATACTTTTATAGTAACTCGCGTCTAATTTTCGAATCGATAATAAGTGATCTCAGTTCGAAATGTCCATTTCAAAATTCGGGTTGGGGGTAAGAGCTTTGACGTAAATAATGGTATGCTTATTATAGGTCTATTAAATTAGGTTAAAACTTAATTTAGAACATAGGGCCTATATAAATGCCCCATCACATAAAGCTGCCATGTTGGAACAAAGCAACAGGTTGTTTCGTGCATCATGTATTATACACAGGAACACAATGGAAAATCAGTAGGTCTAAGTTTTGATTTAAAATTACCACTTATCATTGACACTTTAGCAAGAAAAAAGATCAATAAACAAATTTGTTGTAAACCAGTTGTCAGTTAACGATGTCACCCCCCTATTTAAAAAAGGAGAAAAATCTGACCCAGGAAACTACAGACCAGTATCACTTACCAGCATCACATGTAAAATCCTAGAACACATAATATGTAGCAACATATTGAACCACTTAGACAAACTTAATGTCCTCACACCATACCAACATGGCTTTAGGAAATATAGATCATGTGAAACACAACTCCTAGGACTAATTGATGATTTTTCTAAAGGTTTAGATAATAGTGAACAAATAGATGCTATCTTACTAGATTTTTCTAAGGCTTTTGACAAAGTTCACCACCATAGTTTGCTTAAAAAATTAAAATATTTTGGCATTAATGGTCCACTGCATCAGTGGATTAAAGATTTTCTGATAGGGAGAGAACAAACTGTAATAATAAATGGCTCTAAATCAACACCGATAACAGTAAACTCAGGTGTACCTAAAAGGAACAGTCTTGGGTCCACTACTATTTTTAATTTACATAAATGATTTACCAAATTGCATTACTTCAGGAACAAAAGTCAGATTATTTGCAGACGATTGCATAATATATAGAACAATAAAAACAACACAAAACACAGATATTTTACAAAGAGAATTAGATGAATTACAGAAATGGGAATCAAATTGGAGCATGTCTTTCCACCCAGAAAAATGTCAGTTGTTAAGAGTATCAAAAAAACTAAAACAAATTAATTCCACTTATCTTATTCATGGCAAACCAGTAACACAGACTAAAAACGCAAAATACCTAGGTGTTATAATAAATGAAAAACTGTCATGGAATCCACATATTGATGAAACTATATAAAAAAAAATCAAACAAAGCATTAGGATTTATTAAAAGAAATTTTTATAAATCAAATGAGAAGAAAACTAAAATGTTATTTAACCTTGGTTAGGCCAATAATAGAATATGCATCCTCCGTTTGGGACCCCTTAACTCAAGAAAACATTAAGAAACTGGAACAGACACAAAATAGAGCAGTGAGATTCATAACAAACGAATATTCACATTTGACTAGAGTAGCACCTATAGTAAAATCACTAAATTTAGAAAGCCTTCAGGACAGAAGACTCAAAAGTAAAGTAGCAACTATACATAAAACACTGAACCATAATCTTCAAATACAAAAACAAAATTTAATAAAAATACTCTGAAAGACACAAAGATAAAGGCACATTCCTCGTCCCATCTGCTAGGACAAATTTGTACAAATACTCCTTCTTCCCTAGTGCTATAAGAGCATGGAATGGGTTGCCTGAGCTAGCTAGGAAAACCAGTGACTTGGCAGAATTTAAGTCATTGGTTAATATGCATGACTAAATGCATGACGCGTAGGACGTAATCATCTTCTTTTTTGAAGTAACGTCTGTATTTTATAAGAAGATAAGATGACAATGAACCGAAAAGCCCGTGAATCGACCATTTGTCAGTGAGTCAATATATAATAGTCAGTGTTGGGGGGGGGGGGGGGGTAATGGTAGTTATAACAATGTCCAGATAATCAGCGATTCATTGAACCATGAAGTCGTGTGAATTTTAGGTCTAATAACCGTAAGCATTTGGATGCAGTAGACCTATAGTAGTGAATTCATACATTAGTTTTGGGACCGTAGGCCCTACCTATAATACCGACTTATAATTAATGGTGTAGGCCTATATCTTGTTGTTAATTAGTATACTTGTGTGTGTGTTTTTTTTTCTTTAGTACCTATTTGACAAAGCAATAAATAAATGTAGATTTAGACTCTTAATATAGATTTATTGTAGAGCTAATTATTGTCTTAAGATAGTAATTTCTAAGGCTTTGAAAAAAAAAAATCTAACTTAAAAGCAAATCTACAGTAGCCTATTAATAGAGGCCTACTATATTGCCAATATAACTACGCGTACTGCAAAAGGTTAATTACAGTATGGAATTAGTCGTGGTCGATTTTCCATTTATTATTTCGCATTTGAATTGAAAAATAGTCTTTATGTTAAACCTGTTTAAAATTAAATATTTTAAAGCGTACAAACATATTAGATCAAGATATTTTTTTTGGGGGGGGGGGGGGGGAAGGGGGAGGATAGGAGCTGGGTCATGAGCATTATAAAAAGTAAAGTATCTCTAGTTTTTGGACGTGAAATTCGGCGAAATCTGACATCGTTGACCGAATTATTTATTTTTTTTAACTGTACTACTGGCAATACATTGTTTTGTTTTTGTTTGTTTTTTAGTAGATAACTGGCTAAAGAAAGAAACTCGAGTAACTTGCTTTCGTTTATCAAAGGTTTATTTATTTCGTACTTCTATTTTTCTATTAACTATTTATGAAACATTTATATTGCGTAGAATATGTAGATTCTAGATGTACATTGCATCGATGTTAAAATATTTAACCTGCGAAGAACTGGAGTGTGTCAATAAAACTCAGCTGATCAGCAGATTTATTTTTAATTAAATTTTTCTACTCTACAACTCAATAATACTCGAATACTGTTGACAATAGACTCTTATTAAAATAATAGTCTAGAATACTCTAGAGGTCTAGTCTAGTTTTTCTTTTTGCATTTGGAAGTAGACTCTAGGTCTATAAAAGTATAATCAGGACAAGAGCCTGAAGAGCTGGCTAAGACTAAACTAATGAGTAATGAGTTAAATGACTAAAGTGTCTAAAGTCTAAGAGTAAGAAGAGTAATCTAGATTCTAGGTCTAGCTAGCAGCTAGAGTCTAGTAGGAGTCTAGACCTAGTCTGATCATAGTGACAGTGTTACTGTTATAGATCTTCTGTACTAGTCACCAGTAGAAGTAGAGCTAGACTAGTCTTTTAGTCTTAGTCATATTTTATTATTTATATTTATAGTGAATAATAGTGTCTATTATTTTGTATAATAAGTTAACTGTAGTATTCTAGTAGATCTATGTATCTCATATAGTCAATATAGATATCTTGATCTATATAGTTAATATAGGAGTCTGCAGTGATAGTGTTACTCAACTCTGAGAGTTATACTATACTAGTCAGTCTAGACTAGTCTATATAGACTATAGATAGAATAGGCCTAGATTTATACTATTTCTGAGATAATATAGACTATAGTGATAGTCAATATAGATAGATTCTAGACTAATATAGAATATAGTAGATCTAAAACAATTGACTACATCTATAGTGACTCTTCATTCTGCAGAAAATGAAATCTTTATATATATATAGACTATAGAGAATGTAGAATGAATGTTTAAAGACAGAGTAGAGTAGTCTTGATGGTAGGTCTATCTACATATCTTTTTATTCTAAAATATTCTAGAATAAAAGTTTCTGAAAATTGTTGTTCTGTCATAGTCATATCTGAATTTATTTTTCATATAATTAGGTCTACATCATCTAAATATCTAGATCTGATGTCTACCGTGTCAATTCTTAATCTTTAAAACAGTCACATCATTTTAATATCAATAACTTCTGCTATCTTATTGAAATGTATCCTAGCTTACTAGTATTAGAGCCTGATCAAGTAGTATTGTAACCTTACACTGAGTTACATTAGTGAATACAGGATAAACTTAAGAGATTTCTAGTAGCAAAAGTGGAATATATCTGGTTGGTCATGTACAGGGGTAGACGGCTATATGGGCATTCAGGCAAATGCCCAGTTTGATGCAGAATGGGCCATTTTTAATGACAGTATTGTTACTTTGATTTCTCTTAACTTTAGAGACTTTATCATGTAATTTGAGCCACATACTCACACTGTAATTTACATTAGGCAAGTAATTTGTTAAAAAGTTTTTTGCAGCTTGAAATGTGTAAAGAACAGGCTAAAAAGCACCAGGACACAAAAACACTTGTAATGTTTCATGTCGATAAATTTTGTTGATCAGGGACATTCTTATCCTTTGAATGTGGATAACTTAATGTATTGCCAAGAACTCTTATATGTTGCTTCCTGGTCAAGTGTTATGCTTCACTCTTGTAATTACATGTAATGATTTCCTATAGTCTCCAAGTCTATTTAGATGTAGAAATAACATATTATTAGGTCCACATGCTTGTAATTTAGTTTTCAATGGATTATCAAAACAAGGGAGAGTAATAATAGATATATATACATAATATATCATAAATGGTACCGTCTACCAGGCATTAACTTAATGTGTGAAAATGTATAACTTTCAATCTGTTGTTTACTGCAATGGCATAGTATTCTTCAATTGAATTTTTATCCATTTTTTTTTCTGATTTAAACACACACTCACACACAAGTGATAGATTTTCATGCACACACTACCTAAAGGATTATGGTATTGATATGAAAGATCTTCATCCGTTTAACTAGTGATGTTGCCAGTTGAAATCATTTGGAGGACAGAAAGATTACTTATTTTTTAATAAACTCTTCCATAAACAGTGGTGTTCCTACCTTTAGGGCTGTATGTCAAGTCTAGAAAACTTGTAAAGAGCATTTTAGTGTCAATAGCTCTCTATTTGGGAATTTTTAATTTGAATCATTATTTCTGTAAGGGATAGGGTATTACTTTTTTTTCCTTTTGCGATTTTCAAGTAAAAATCAGCAAATGATTTAATTACAAACAGTAATTATCTCCTCACATGATACATTTTGATATTTGACTCCTAGATTCCCCTCCTTCTTAATTTTAAAACATTTGTTACTTTTCAGAATTTGTTTTTTCGCCCAAACCTGAAAATCAGAGTTTATTTCTAGAAGCCATGGTTGTCTACTCTTGCCATTGCCTTAATGTTCAGGTGTTTGGAGAGAAACCTGAGAAAACCAGCGCAGGTTGGTACTAGAAGCACAGGTTGATACTATAGTTAAAGAGATAACCCATTGACCAATTTATTTAGTAAAATGCAATGGTTATGATTATCACCTAGTTCTAGTAGGCACCCTTTAATTTTTTTTTCTTGGGTATAGAGATGGTTTGAAAAGCTGACTTCAGATAAGAATTGATTGTGTTTTAATGTTATATGTAAATAATATTTTTTAAATGTCTTCTATATTTTTTAAAGATGTCTTTAGTGCAACTTTTTTTCATAAAAAATAAAACTACCAAAATCTAATCTTTAGTTTTGAATTGACTAAACAAATAGAAAATGTTGTCAAATAAACTTATATGCTTCTGATTTTGTTGTAGCTATTTTGTATTCTATAATTTCTTTTATCAGACTGTCTCAAAAACTGTCCCTTAAGTCCATCCTGTGAGCTGATAGAGTTTCTTGACCAGGGCTTTCAGTTTGTGAGTATAATTGTCATAACATTAGCTCATTACTTAAATTAAAATACCTTTACCATGCACAATGCTCTAAAAGCAACAGACACTACATTATAGGATGTTTAGTGTCATACTGGTTTTCATACCAAAAAAATGAGACTCAACCATTCAGCTTTGGCAGAACACCAATAGGAAAACTAATACATGAGTAAAATGTCAGCATGATAGTGTCACACTAATTGACATGTCAATGGCCAGACTTTTGTATACAACACATGCAAAAATTACTTCCAGTCTGCATTCCCCATCAGATAAACACACAAGAGTGTCGAAATGTTTTTGAAATGGTCAAAGGCAAAAAGATTTTAGAAAAGACTTAGAGATTAAGTCTTCCGATTAAATATGACATAGATTTCTAATCCTAATGGAAACACTGAAGCATAATGCTAACTTGAATATTAACTTACTTAAAACAGAATTCACAATCAAAATAATAACTTCATCTACAAAAGTATGAATGGAGTGGTGCAGGAAATACTCTGGATAAATAAGATGGAAACACGAACTGAGTGATGAATCCAACAATTCGCTCTCATTTTCCGTATACATGTATTAACAATGTGTTTCTCACCTTATAAACACTACTTTTTATCAGGCCTCCATCTGCTACATTTCTTCATGTCAGTAGTAGCAATAGAATAAAGTAAAGCACTAGATTCTGAATGTATTTTGTTAACCATGACACTACAACATGCTCAATAGAAAGTTTTTTTTTTTAAAGTCATTCTGCTGAGTGTATAATAAAGTAATAGGGTACACTAATAATCTCAGTAGAGACTGATTTAAATTAATTTTAAGTAATGTTCATCTCCTATGTTGTCTGTTATGTATATTGAGAAATGGACTGTACAGATGTCATCTTTATTAGACCTTTGTACATAGTAATTTGGAAAGTAATAAATGGCTCTAAATCAACACCAATAACAGTAAACTCAGGTGTACCTCAAGGAACAGTCTTGGGTCCACTACTATTTTTAATTTACATAAATGATTTACCAAATTGCATTAGTTCAGGAACAAAAGTCAGATTATTTGCAGACGATTGCATAATATATAGAACAATAAAAACAAAACAAGACACAGATATTTTACAAAGAGAATTAGATGAATTACAGAAATGGGAATCAAATTGGAGCATGTCTTTCCACCCAGAAAAATGTCAGTTGTTAAGAGTAACAAAAAAACTAAAACAAATTAATTCCACTTATCTTATTCATGGCAAACCAGTAACACAGACTAAAAACTCAAAATACCTAGGTGTTATAATAAATGAAAAACTGTCATGGAATCCACATATTGATGAAACTATAAAAAAATCCAACAAAGCATTAGGGTTTATTAAAAGAAATTTCTATAAATCAAATAAGAACATAAAACTAAAATGTTATTTAACCTTGGTTAGGCCAATAATAGAATATGCATCCACCGTGTGGGACCCCTCAACTCAAGAAAACATTAAGAAACTGGAACAAACACAAAATAGAGCAGTGAGATTCATAACAAACGAATATTCACATTTGACTAGGGTAACACCATTAGTAAAATCACTAAATTTAGAAAGCCTTCAGGACAGAAGACTCAAAAGTAAAGTAGCAATTATACATAAAACACTGAACCATAATCTTCAAATACAAAAACAAAATTTAATAAAATACTCTGAAAGACACAAAAATAAAGGCACATTCCTCGTCCCATATGCTAGGACAAATTTGTACAAATACTCCTTCTTCCCTAGTGCTATTAGAGCATGGAATGGGTTGCCTGAGCTAGCCAGAAAAACCAGTGACTTGGCAGAATTTAAGTCATTGGTTAATATGCATGACTAAATGCATGACGCGTAGGACGTAATCATCTTCTTTTTTGAAGTAACGTCTGTATTATATAAGATAAGATAAGATAAGTCTACATCACTTTCTTGACAACCTCCAAGTATCATACAACTTTTATAAGTAAATTCAAGCACAACTTTTATAAGTCAATTCAAGTGACCTTTGACATTATAAAGCTGACAAGTGTTTATTTTTTTAACACTGGTGAGGACATTCTGTGGCTAGCAAAACAACCAATTACTTTCCCAAACATAGAACTAATCCTGAAAAATGGTCTCCACCAGAAAACCAGTAGAACCCAGTATCTACATATTGATGATTGTCATGATGTAAAAAATGTATGTGCAATGAACAGGATATGACTTCTGAAGGTATTGTTGTTTATAGCCAGTAGGTCAATGTTATTTTAATTTTTTTGTCATAAAACGAATGCTTTTCACTCTCATTTTTTTGTAGCGACACAAATGCCTGGTTCAGCGCATGAAGGATGGAGATTGGACTGTTTATGTCTGTGTACCTTGTCACCTGAGGACCCATGCAGTGAACCATGAGGCTCGTCTTGTTGTGGTTAGTCTCTTAATGGAGGTAACTTTCACACTTGCTTTTCAGCCTGTTTTTTTTAAGTATGGGGCCTTTTTGTTTTTTCTCTATTGTTTAAAAATTCAAATCGAAGGTCTGTGAAGTGTATAGGGTAAAGAGTAGAAAATACAAATGTGAAGCTTAAAGTGGATACAATGAATGAGGAGTACAGGTTTCATAGAATAGCACTAGGAAACAATTTCTTTAGAGAACATTGTTGAATTAAATATGACAAATAACAAAGTCAAGTCTCAGCCAGGACACTAACCTCTGACTTCTCATTCGACAACTAATCTTGGTGCAGCACATGGACAAAGTTAACTTTTCACAAAACTGTCTAGATTTCCAAAGAAACTGTAAAAGTAAATACAAATTTGATTAGTGCCAGAACAAATGAAACCAGAGATTATTTCACATTATTTCGCTGAAACATTTGATTGTTAATGTATTTCTATTGTACTGTTGAGAAGGAGACAGTTAAGAAAGGGTCCTGGTGTGCCTGAGAGAACAAGGTGAAAGCAGCTTGTGCCACGGTATTTGTGTTGGTTCTGTTAAATTGTTGCTGCAGTGTGTGTGGGAAGATTAGTCAAGACTTCTGGGTGGCTAATGCAGGTCTAGTTAACACTATTAGTCAGATGAATTCGTTTTGGGGAATCTAGATGATGTTTGATTGTTTGTTTCTATTCTTTGTTACTTATTTATTTAGAATTCATGTTTTGAAACAGTGGCTTATTTTTATGTATATTTATTTATTAAGTGGAGGCACAGTGGCTGTGTGATAAAGTGCTCGGCTTCTGAACCGGGGGTCCTGGGTTCAAATCCTGGTGAAGACTGGGAATATTAATTTTGGGATCTTTGGGCACCTGTGAGTCCACCAAACCTGAATGGGTGCCTGACATAGTTGGGGAAAAGTAAAGTGGGTTGGTCATTGTGCTGGCCACATAACATACTGGTTAAACGTGGGCCACAGAAACAGGTGACCTTGACATTATCTGCCTTGTAGATTGCAGTACCAGTACTGATTTAAAAGTTAATTATTCTGAATAAGAATTTGTTTTGAAACAAAAATAAATTATTGAAATGGTTTAGCCCAGTTTTTTTTATTTTTAATGAGTCCTGTTATTTTGCAATAACTTTAAACTCATTGGGTTTTTTTTTTACTTTGACAGAAAAATGAGGATGTAATTAAAGCCATGAAAAAACGTCATGACTACTCTCCTGTGTTTAATTTGTTATTGAGTAGCCCAGAGGGTAGACCCAGGGACGAAGGTATGCAACACTAGAAACTACATTTTTTAAAAAAATTTTAAGTAAAAAACACAAATTTATTGTATGAGGTATTGTATTTTTGTTATCGTTTCATCAGTAGAAATGAAACTTTGCTATAACTCCCTATCTTGCTCTCTGCTAGCACAGCTGCTAACTTAAGAATTTGACAGCTCGGGTTGAAATAGCAAGATACTTTATTGTGTAAACAACTCGGGTTGAAATAGCAAGATACTTTATTGTGTAAACAACTCGGGTTGAAATAGCAAGATGTAAAAACAATCAAAAACCAAGTAATAGCATGACAAAATGACTGCAATTGTTCTGTTGTAGATACCCATACGACAGCTTTTAACTAGACACTCTGTTTTGGCCTGAGCTGTGGTGTTCTAGTGGACTCTTTTTGTATATAGGAGATATATGAGGTTGTCTGGAAAGGGATTGAAATGCAAGGCATGTCACCAGTATTTTCTTGATGATTGCATGTTATGTTCAGCTCATGGGCTATTAGCATGTGGAGTGATCACACCCTTACCTTCCCAAATGTTGACCCTGGTCATGCTTGACTGCCTGCAGTACACTGGTCATATGTATCTGCCAGTCCTATACATGGTTTACCCAACCCCACATTGCTGGTTTACTTACAACTAAAGTGTGTGACTATTTTGCATTCCAGCGTGTCTTTTGCTGTTATTGTTGTTAATAACTTTTTTAAAAATGACACTGACCTAAAATAGCATGATAAACTTGTAGGAAATTTTGCTCAGAGACCACATTAGGGCCAAGTGAGTTCAACTTCCTGCATAGCCACATTTGCAAGAGATGGATAGATTTGTGTGTAAAAGAGGATTGTTTTCTTGAGTAAACATTTCTAAATGTAGTTATTTTGATTGAAAGATTGGTCAAATCATTACATATAGAAAATTATGTAAAAATAAATTTAGTAATAATAGTGGCAAGCATTCCTACTGTCTGCTCTTATCTTCAGCATCATTTTTCCTTTGTTATCCTATTCATCAAAAGATTGGTGATTAACCAATGTTATTGTTTAAGTAATATCCTATTCATACTGGAAGTCATATTCACATCAGGAAGACTAAAGTTGAAAAAACAAAAAGTTGTCCAGGATTTCAAACAAAGCTGATCAAATAATTACATTTTTCACTTTGTGCAAAATATACATCACACAATATTATTATTTTAAGATCCTTCATTTTCTTTATTTTAAAGTTTAACAAATGTGATGAGAAATTGAGAAAAAGACAAATAGGGCTTCCGGAAATCTTTTTAGATATAACTTTAAAATTATGTTTTGATTAAAGTAAGAAATGTTTTATATATATATATTTGTTATATTGGACCAGTGTCCTTTTGTAAGATACTTTAAATAATTCATTATGTTTAAGCTAGTTGGGAAATAACACTATTGAATTAATGAATGTAAAATATATACTAATTCTGATTGTTAGTATCATGTATTAATTTTTATCAAAACAGGATTAATCCAGTCCCAAAACTATGAAACTTTACAAAAACAATTGGGTGAACTGCAGCTGATTTTGTCCAAATATCTGAAGGCAGAAGAAGAGGCTATGGAAAGAAGGATCAGGTCAGTTGGAGACTAGACTTATAATGTTTCTCTTTTTGTCTCAGAAAATAAACAAATTTGGAATTTTACTCTTGAACAATAATGTTAGTCCTTTTCGTGTTATTTGTTTGTATGTAAAATGTTTTACATGTTTCGGATGTTGAAGATTTTTTACTTCCTAGTCCAATCTCCCGCAGGATGACGGGGGATGGGAGCGGGCAGGGTTTGAACCCGGGACCATCGATACATTCAAACGACAGTCCAGCCTGCCAACTGCACGACCGGGCAGCCATTTTGTTTCTATAACTTGTTTTTGTTTTGTTTTTCTTTACTGAATGAAAACCTAAGCTATAAATAGAGCTCATTAAATCAACTATCCTGTAGGCCATAATGGCATTAGAAGTCCATTTTTTTACATCTTATGTAGCATGTAGAGCTCATTGAATTTTGCACCTTAAATGTTTATACAAGAACATCAGGGTTTTATTATGAGTCATCTTACTGTGGTAGGTCCATTTACATGTTGTGTGTCTGTGTTTATTTGTGTAAATGTTTAAGTTGTTTTGTTGACAGGGCTTATGAAGAAGAACAAAGAAACCAATTTGCCAAGATAAAAGAAATTGCTCAAAATGACAAAACAAAATTAATAAGGTAAATGCTAGCCAATAACTTGTGCAGCTAGTTCACCAGTTAGAGATACAAGAGTCACACAACATTTCTAACACCTGTTTGACTACTAAATGTTTTGCAATTTACTTAATTTAAGATGGTTTATGTTCTTTAAAAATCATTGAGTTTGAAGTTTATTACCAACTTTTTATAGACAATGATCTCAATCCAAACTGATTATTGTAATGTTTGCTTTAATGTTTGGGTAAATTTGTGAAGATGTATTACACTGAAGTTCTTTAATTATCATCAAAACATCACATGAAATAGTAACTCTTAATAACCAACGTAATAGAAGCTTATAAGTTCAGCTACTGTTTAATGTCAACAGAGAAATTGAGTCTGAGTGTACTGTCTGTAACTGTATGTTTTCAATGTCATCTAAATAGTCTATCTAACTATTGTATTCAGTATCAGCCCTTGTTGGTCTGTCACCTAATTCTAATTATGCTACATTGTAAAAAGAAATGTACTATTTATAAGTACTTTAAATGTTTTAGCCACTGCCTTCCGTTCCATCCACACATCCTTGTAATCTCTCTCTCTGTTTGGATCAGGGGAAATACTTCACCTTCTTTCTTTTTCAAATGGTTTGTAAAACTTATGGCATATTTTAAAATGATTTGAACTTCTATTGCAGTGTTTTGTTTCACAATTCTGAAGGCAGCCAAAATAACAGCAACATTGATAACAAAGGCCATAGTGAGTTTTGATTTTCATTTTATCTTAAACACTGACAATTGTTTGAGGCATAGACATACAGCTTCCCATGCAGTCAGTAATGTAGAGTAGGGGACACAGTTGTACAGCCTTGATATTTGTATAAAAAACAACTCTGTCCATTTTTATATCCCAATTGAAATCACTGTTTGTTTTCCTATTCTTAACTTGTATCTAGACATTCTAATTTACAATTGACAGAAACTGCTGATACTTTAAGGTGTATTTAATAATTGTGATAGACTTATGGGTATGTGAGCAAGATAACTAAAACATTTTTTTCATCTTTGAAAGAATATTTGTAATTGATAAGATAAGAGTTACAAATGTTAAATAAATTAAGATATTGACAGAATGTGAGTCCTTATCAAATATCTAAATGGTTTTCTTGTATACATAAACAGTTTTATTGATATACTCATAAAATAATCATCAGCATTTTCATCATTGTAAGAAGAACTGAATTAAGACTGCAGGTTGAGTCTCTTGTATAAAAGTC